>JAPEKM010000008.1:40471811-40489066 GCA_027575975.1 Cathorops multiradiatus
ATTTTTGTCTCATTTGTTTAACTGGGTTCTCTTTATCTACTTTTAGGACTTGTGTGAAAATCTGATGTTTTAGGTTATATTTATGCAGAAATATAGACAATTCTATATTCTGGTTCACAAACTTTCAAGCACCACTGTATATTAGGTCTCTGAAATCCTACTGCTTGTCTTGGCCAGTCAAAAGGAATCAAATTAAGCTCATGATATGTGTTTAATTTGACATGCTTAAGTGTTCACATATATGTACAGATGAAAAAAAACTAACTGCACTACAGCCCAATGTCTTGAATGTTTTATCCAAGCAAGACATTTATTAAATGGTGCTTTGAATTCTATAAAAACACCATAGTGATATTTCCCCTGTGTTTCTTCAGAGGTAAGAGTTGCTATTTTGTTTCTCTCTCATAATTTTCCATTATGGTTAATGTATTAAAGTCATTATCAGGGATGAAACTTATCTAAATTTACCGTTTCTGCTTCTTAATTCATAGGAATTACACACACACATACCTGTAGTTGTTCCCACAATGTAACTATAAAATACAACTAGAAAATCCATATTTGTTACCAAGTTTACAGTTAAATGACACTAGAATAACCTCTAATGTAATATGAAATACACATGAACATGTTTATTCATTCGCTGTCTTTATTGTTACTTTTTTGTACCTTTTTTCAAAATGTCATAAACAGCTTTTAGAATAAAGACACCCTGAACACTCTCATATTCACAAGAACACTTGATACAAATTTTGCCACACGTACAAATAGCTTTTGCCACAGAAAATATTTCACAAAACGTAGTATGAAAATATAAATTTCAAAACTACTTTACAAAGAGGTTACAATACATTCACTATACAGGATATCACACTGCCCCTCACACACACACTGCAGACTGCACCTTAAATCACTTGAAGTCCAAATGTATAAAGATACTCTGTGAAGGTGTTCTACAAAATGATATGAGTGTTTATTATAATTTACACAAAGTGTGGTTCTAAAGTGGAAAAAGATTCTACACACCAAAAGTGACACCACGTCAATGTGAAACCAGAACTATAGGTCTGTTCAAGTATCAAAACTGGCACTGTACTATGCGTCACACACTGTTTATTCTCTACCACTTATGGGTTCTTGTTTTTTGGCATCGAGACACAGTCCATCAGCTCCTGATGCTATGATCATGTCTTTCCTAACTGCATCAGTCATCATGGTAATATCTCACCTGATTGGCAGGTCATTAGGATGCACCTGAAATGTGGTTCAAACTTGACAACACAGCGTTTATGGTTTAAAAATACTAAACTTTAAATACTGCTGAGGAATCAGACATATATACAGCTTATCGTGAGTCACTGCATCAAGCAGCACATGGAATACACAAATGCAAACTGATCACACATAAGAGCAGCAACATGAGGCTTTTCCCGTATTTTACAGCCAAGAGCCACCTCATGGGGGATCCATTATGGCACATATTTACAACCGCAAAACCCAGCCTGCATTCCTGTGCTGTTAACACACCCTCACTGACGTACTCTTTCGACTGGGAAGTGTGTGTGGTTGGCTATTTGGAGCACGAGTGGAGATGTAACAGAAACAAGATGTTATACTTAAGCTGTGTTTGAAGCACAAGATTGCTCACATTGTGTAACTAAACCAAAGAATTAGCTCGTTGGCTAACAGCTGCCTCACAAATCATATCAAACTAATATATTTGGTTACAGTCATGGGGTTATAACTTTTGTACAGTGTTTATTACTGCAAGTTGGCCTAGTGGTTAGCATATCCGCCTCTCGACCGGGAGATCGTGAGTTCTACTCACAATTGGGTCATACCAAAGACCATGATAAAAATGGGACCTACTGCCATCTGGTGAGGGACTGCAGTACAGATGTGAGTAGGGAGTCAAACTCTTGTGGTTACCAGAGGAACCTTAGCTATGTAATAGGCGAGAGGCTGTATGGTTATGGAGATTGGTGCCACCCAATGTGCCTTAAGGGCCTGGTTAGTACTGAGATGGGAGACTGCTGAGGAAGACCAGGTCCTGGCACAGGAAGGACTTTAGCTATGTTTATTTCTCAGCACCTTTTCAGAAATCTAAGTGAAAAGCCCTAAAACTCATATTTGTATTCGAAATCACTTTTCTGTGAAGTTTGGTTTACCATATTTTTTTTCCATCGCTTGAGGGAACTGCTGCACAGATTTATGGGTAATGGACAGCATTGAGGATACACTGATGTTGCCTTCAGGCAGTTTGAAGGCATCTTAGAAGACAGGAACAGAGTTTTTTAATCAGTTTCGAATGGTCCCCGGTTTCCCCGTTTCGAATGCAGCCTTATTACGTATTTGTACTTTGCAAAATGATGAATGCTGTGATTTCATTGGTGATGTGTACCGTTTATTTCCCCTGAAATGCAAGCAAAGTGAAACAGGCTTCATAATTAGCTAGGATGCTAGCTACCTAGCAGTGTGATGAAGGCACAGTGTGTAGGTGGAGTAGTTGGTGGTATTTTTGAAGTAGTTTATTGCACATTTGTAAAACATCCACCATCTGTTTGAGTTTAGAAAGACACTGGATCAGATCACAGTACCTTCAAGTTAAGTTCTGCTTCTAGGTTTTACTTCCACTTATAACGCGGAGTGCAACAGTCTTTAAGACAGTGATTATCCCAAGCCGAAGTGCTGAGTGAACGTCAAGAACAAAAACAGTACTGGAATGCAGGTTTGGTCACCATTAGATGCTCTTCTGACAAGTCAACTACATCATACTATTGCTAACGTCAGTGCACTGGTGAGTTTCGGGTTAAGGCAGTACCTCTGATCACGGGAACCAGTGTTAGTTGGCTGTAGAAGGTGGGCTTGATTATGTTTTTCAACTGGTTCTTTCAGTGATAATCACAAACTATGTTGGAAAACTATGTATCATGTACATTCTTGTATTCATCACCAATCTTAGGTAGACAATCACCAAGCCAAAAGTATACTGCTTGAACTATAAACCATACAGTACATGTGAAACTGGGCAAGTTAACTGCTCTGGGGAGAATACGTTCACTGCTAAACACTGCTGCCAACGTCTGTCTGTCTATATCTATGGCATCTTTGCTTATAACGAGAGGCAGCAACATAACAGCATAATACTTCTAACAAAAAACAAAATAATACAGTAAGGCTAGAAGCAGAGGTATTGCAGGCCCGCAAGGCAGGAAATACATGCTGCACCCAATGAGAAAAATGTAAGCAGCATAGTTAAACAAAAAAACAAACAAACAAATGAGCTATGAAGATGTACAAAAACGCAAAACACACACATATACTGTTGACTCAATAGTGCACAGTGCATACACTAGTGTCAGGTCTTTCAACTATATTAATTCCACTTATACACTGCTTACTCTTGGCACTTGAGCTGCTGGCACAAGAGAAATGCATCATGTGACGTCCCTTCATCATTCCCTCTCTCTCCAGATTTATCACTGAACATTTGGATGATGCACTGGGCAGAGTGATGTTCTCAGGATCACCCTTTACTCTCACTGTTCGCTTCAGTGGTGTATAAATGGTGGTGGCAGTGTTGGGGACCTGAGATTAATGAGACTCTCTCCGGTGAGACTCAAACGTTTCGCCACAATAAGGAAACGAGGAATAAAATGGAGTCATGAAAAAGAATCAAGTTTGAAAAATAAAAAAAAAAGCCACTTTAACAGTAACCAGGCTTGTGCAATGTAACAATTTAATCAGCTCTACACGAAATTATACTGCGACGATATCCAGTGCTGCTTACTCCTGCTAAATTCTATTCTTTTTTGCGCTTTGTGTGGGAGCGCCACAGTTTCACCTGTGTGTTTCAGTGCAGTTATCTCTCAAAAATACACAGAAAGAGCATTTTGTTTTCTCCAGAATAAAACTCGATCAGCAAATCCACATCGGAATCTGATCTGCCCAGGTACACCGCCCAGAAGCCCCGCCCCTTCCATCAACTCCTGCGCCTCACATTCTGACAATGTAATTGCAGAATATTTGAAATCATTGATGTAAAATAATTAGACATGTACAATCATTAACATCAATTAACTATATTTATTAAGGATGCCAATGAAAATTGTTTGGCCAAAAGACATCAAAAACAGCACTTTGTCAGAATTTTTGGCTGAAACAGATTGAAGGATGAAAAATTTGAAATTAACACTTCCAAACCTTAGCTTTCCAAACCCCAGTAGCGTCCTACTCCCATTCACATGCGCGTATGTTAGGAATGCGGATGCTGCATATTTACTTGACATTTCTGTCCTTTCTGTTGTTCTCTTGGTAGATTACATTTAATACATCCATCTATCCCTCCGTTATCTCTAGCCGCTTTATCCTGTTCTACAGGGTCGCAGACAAGCTGGAGCCTATCCCAGCTGACTATGGGTGAGAGGCGGGATACACCCTGGACAAGTCGCCAGGTCATCTCAGGGCCAACACAACTATTCACACTCACATTCACACCTACGGTCAATTTAGAGCCACTGATTAGCCTAACCTAAATATCTTTGGACTGTGGGGGAAACCGGAGCACCCGGAGGAAACCCACGCAGACACGGAGAGAACATGCAAACTCCACACAGAAAGGCCCTCGTCGGCTGCTGGTCTCGAACCCAGGGCCTTCTTGCTGTGAGGAGACAGTGCTAACCACATCACTGTGCTGCCCACATTTAATACAATAAAAGCAAATTTCCTCTAGTGATCTGAAGACTGTGGGTGTGGTATGCAGAAACCTAACATCACGGTCTCAAAAAAAACCATCAGAAAGTGGGGTGTATATGCAGCATTGGTAATCTTACTCTGTAACACACATACACATGAAGGAGTCTGTTCCCAACTGCACAGCGGCTATTACTACTAACCTTCACCCTCCTGTCTTCTTCTTAAAGCTGAAATGCTCCTTTGGGCTTTTTTTTTTAAATGGGCTCTGGACAAATAATTCATGATTTTTTTTTCTTTTACAGTGGTAAATCATGTGTACTGAGAACTCACTATTGCACAAGCCTATATAGAAACACCTGTATACCTGCTCCTTCTTACAATTACCCGATCAATCAATCATGCAGCAGCGCAATCCATACAGTCCTACAGGTACAGGTCAAGAGCTTCAGTTACTGTTCAGTTAAACATCAGAATGGGGGAAATCTGATCTCAGTGACATTGTTTGCTGGAAAAGGACCAGGTGACGTTCCAGTCTTCATCTGTGCTTACTGTAGCCTCAGACTCCAGCTCTTGGTTGAAAGGAGTGGAACCTGATGTGGTCTGCTGCTGTTGTAGCCCATCCACATCACGGTTTAGTTTTGTGCTTCCTGAGATTCTTTTCTGTTCATCACATTTGTACAAACTGGTTATGTTACCATAGCCTTTGTGTCAGCTTGAACGACTATGGACATTCTCCTCAGACCCTCTCATGAGCAAGGTGTTTCTGCCCACAGAACTGCCACATCTGACACCAACAACCATGCCACGGTCACTGAGATCCCATTTCCCCCAATTCTCATGTCTGATGTGAATTATAACTGAACCTGTATCTGTGTGATTGTATGAATTATATATGCTGCTGCTACTTGAATGAGTAGGTATACAGGTGTTCCTGTTAAAGTGGGTGGTGACTGGGTATAAAGCATTCCCTTTCACTTGTTATAGATTAAAATTAATATTGGTTACTTTTTTGGCCATTAATCTACACAGAATAACCCAGAATGCCAAAGGGGAAAAGATGCTTTAACGGGGACAGCCGACACACCGGTGTGCCAATTATCACATGACAAACAAATGGCCCAATCAACGACCTCAGCAATTTTGTCAATGATTTATGTGATGTATGCTGAAAGTGCTGACTTCAGTCACCAGCTAGAACTTTGGTCTTGCTACTTCATATAAAAATGATATGATGAATTTACTAATGTAAATAAAATACAATTTTCAATAGCAGCCTGGAAAACTCAAGATGACCCTGACATCATGCCAGAGCCACTGAGATTTCGACCCCTCAGGGCACCAGGAGTGCAGACAATTGTGCCACACAACCCCCTCAACCTTTTCCAGCTCTACTTTTCACCAGCTTTAATGAAGGAAGTGTGCATCAACACCAACAAGTATGCCAAAAATGCACAGCTGAGCAGAAGTATACCTGGGAGGATGCTGGGGTTGCAGAGTTTTCAAAGTTTGTTGGCCTTCTCATTGACATGTCCCTTCTGTCACTGCCGAGTCTGAAAAGATTACTGGTGGCAGAACCTCATTTTGGCTTGTGCCTTTTCCTCCCTCAGTAATGAAGAGGACCGGATTTGAGCTCACGTTCTGGAATCTGCACATCAGTGACCCAGAGGAGGAGGCCAATAACAAAGAGAAAAAGGGGACACCAGGCTATGACGTGCTGTTCCATGTTCAGCCACTGCTAGATGAGGTGGGTGCTGCATGTAAAGCCCACTACCACCCAAGGAGGGAGCTGGCCATTGATAAGAGGATGGTGGTTACCAAAGCAAAGACCAGCATGACTCAGTACATGAAGCAGAAGCCCAGAAAATAAGGCATAAAGCTCTTTGTGCTAGCTGATTCCAGTAATGGCTACATGGTGGACTTCAACGTGTATGTCGGGAAGTCAAACAACAGCAGTGTTCATGGCCTGTCCTATGATTCAGTCATAAATCTGGGACACTTGGCTTACCTTAGTTCTGGGTTCCATATTTACATGGACAACCAGCAGTAAGCTGTTTGAAGACCTGGCAACCATGAAGTTTGGAGCCTGTGGCACATACAGGGAGAACCATAAGGAGTGTCCCCTTGGAAGTGATGCCCTGGAGAAAAACTCCACAAGAGGCACCATTCAGTGGATCAGGCAAGGGCCCAGCATCTTTGTGAAACGGATGGACGCACGGGAGGTGTCAGTGTGCTCCACCATCCATCCTGCCTATGCTGGAAACACAGTGAAGCGCAGTGACGGGAAATGGGTGCTGACCAACATTCAGTGCCCTGCTCCCATCATTGCATATAACGATTACATGGGAGGTGTTGATCGCTTAGATCAGCTGCTTCAGTACTACTCCACTGAGGGAACAGCATGATGCTGGTACCACATGATGTTTTTCCAATTTACTGGGTGTGAGTGAGTGGGAGAAGAAAATATGGGTTTATGTTTTTGACAGTTGAAAATTAAAAAAAAAAAAAAGTTTAATTTGATATCCCGGATTCTGTGCAACTTTGGCTGGGTCCTACAAGCATTTTCATTGTAAAGAACAGTATTTAGCTACATTTTCTCTAATTTCTTCCTATTGGCCATATTATGGTACCAATCTATTTAGAATTTGAAGGAAAAAAAATTAAAAATCAGTCTGAGGGTCTGAGAACAAAAAATAAATAAATAAAAATGGATTTTCTGATTTTTATTCAGTTTTGGGCCTACTGTATTGAAATAGTAAAGTTAAAAACTGACTGTCTAGGATGTGCTGGAAAAAAGTGATATGACACTTATTACACTTTTCTAAACGCTTCATTTACTAGACTAAAAGACGTTAAAAAATCCATTTAATGTTAACATTCCATTTAAAAACACTAATTTAAAAATGTTTGCAAATTCATTAAAAATGAGAAACTAAAATCCCTCATTGAGCAACGGATTCTGCCCTTTGGCTAAGGCACTCCAGATTGAGCTCAGATGAGTCCTGTTTGCTTTGATTATCGTGAGGTGTCTCTGGAACAGGACTAGAGTCCACTTGTGACCGATTCAACTGATTGGACAATGTATATACACTGTACAGTGTGTTCACTTTATTATATATTTACTTTAGAAAGGCACACAGATGTGTGTGTAAGATCCAACAATTTCACAGTGCAGGTCAGACTAAAAACCAAGCCATGAAGTGCAAGTAACTCTCTGTGAACCTCCATGATTATGCTTTGTCGAGATATAGCTCTGAGTGAGGGAATAAAACCATTTCTGAAGCTTTGAATGTTCCCAGGAGCACAGTGAGCTTCATCATTGTGAAATGGAAGAAGTTTGGAACCACAAGGACTCTTCCTAAAGCTGACTGTCCAGCCAGACTCAGTAACCAGACTAGAAGGGCCTTGGTCACAGGGAGGTGACCAAGAATTCAATGTGATCTCTAAAAGAGCTTGAGAAGTCCTCCACAGAGATGGGAGAACCTGTCAAAAGAACATCCATTTCGAAAATACTCCATCAGTCAGAAGTTTATGACAGCCATACGGAAACCACTTATTAGTAAAAGGCATATGGTAGGAACCTGTTACCATGACCCTAAAACATACAACAAGACAACGCTGCAGTGACCAGAAGGACAAACAGAGAGGATTGAGGTGGTGCAAGAGCCACAAATGAATGACCACTTCCTTGTTTAACTTTTGGAAGGGGGAGGGGGGCTTGATCCACCTTTATGCAGACCAGAATGACCCAGTGCTCCATTCAAGTCAATGCTGAGGTCTGTTTGTAATGCAAGGAGATACGCCCATTTATGAGACTGGAACTGTTCCACTTGTGCTCCCATAGAGATGCATTATGTTACTCTATCTTGGTATATTCTAAGATATTTGGGACAAGTCTCTGAATCCGACCTGAACCTCAGAGAACATCTCTGGATTTCTGTGGAACATCTGTGGATGGAACATCAGCTGAAGATGCAGCTCACAGATGCTCCACATCCAGTCTGATTGAGCTTCAGAGGATCTGCCCAAATCTAGGAGTGTAAAGTTGTAGAGACTTACCCAAGAAGACTCGAAGCTGGAACTGCTGCCAAAGTGCTTCTACGAAAGGACTGAATAAAGGCTCTGAATATTAATCTAAATTACAATTTAAGATTTTAAATAAAATTTGCAAATATTTCTAAATAAATTTATCAATGAGTTAGTGTTCAAATTAATGACCAAGAAAGTAAAATTTGATATACAGTATGTGTAGAAACCAAAGGGGTCTGATTGCGTTCTGAATTCATTAGGGGATTTATTAAGGATCTAGCCAAATAAATTATTCAGATTGAACAGACAATAAATCCGAATACAGATCCAAACAGGTGGAGTATTGTTTTTTTTTTCTAAAGAAAGCTTGCCAGAAAGTGACAGCTTAGGTGTGTGTTCCAAACAAAAATAGTTTTTACATCTTGGCCCTGTAGAGAATGGGTTGCCAAGAGTTGTGGTGGGGGTTGCTAGATTTAAAAAAAATTTCATAATCTGTATCCATCTGTATCTCTATGAAATTAACAATTTAATGAATCTTTCAAAGATTGTAGATCTTATACATTTATTGTGTGTTGTTCTATGTTCTTAAATGAATGTTTTCTACCATTATTAAAAGAAAATCAACTTATAAAATCATATACAGGAATTATAACGAAATGCTGCTTAAAGGATCCCATTTTGACTCGCAGCAGCACTGATTCTGACAGTATCTCCACTGAACGCCAATCTTTCTGGAATATACCACATGTACAAACTGAAGTAAATCTGATCAAATAATATTAGTTGGCTATTAATGTCAACTGCAACCTAAGTAATTTCCTAATTCGGGAACAATGTTTGTGTTGAAACATTCCTTGTTTTGTTTTTTTTTCAGGCGTTTCCAGTGTTTACAGGTTTCCAGAGTTAACATGATTTTTTTTTTAATGTAAAAAAAAAAATGCACAATTTACAGTACAGATCACACCCACTTTTGGTTTATGTCCAAATACAAAAACAGATGTGAATATTTTCAGATACAGGAATTGTGTTAAAATATATACACACAGAATTCAAAAAGTTTTCAGACCCCTTCAGATTTCGCACACTATGTTAAAGATTTAATTTAAAGTGTGTGTGTGTGTGTGTGTGTGTGTATATAAAAATTCATAAAAACTACAGTTACTAATACATGCACATGCTAAAAATTTCTTGATAGATATTATATACATTAGGTATAAATAAAAATATAAACTTGTCAACTTAAGACTTCTTAAGCGCAGTTCTCAGCTTTGCTGAGCAGAACTACTGTATTTAGTAATAAATCAAAAATGATTATGAATGGTCATTCCAAGCCATCGTGTACTCAATGATCCATTCTCACTAAATGTAAAAAGGAATGATATGAAGGTTGTGCAAAACAGTACACACTTACAAACATGTATAAAACTGTTAAAAAAAAAAACAGAAAAGGAAATGTGTGCAGGTGAGTCACTTACAGGAAATGTGTATTATACGTTTTGGAACAATATGAGTAATGTGTGTTAATCACAGTGGGGGATGGAAGTTGATGGTATGGTGCCGAAGCCCTTGAGAGGTTTTGTAGCTTTTCCCACAGCGGCACTTGAAAGGCTTCCTCACGCGAATCTGTGTCCTGTGTCCGTTCTTCGCGTGATACTTTATACCGTTCACATTCTTCAACAAGAAAACGACAGCAAGTTAGACACATAGCCAATAACTGTCCAAAAGCACAATTATTTGCATGATTACTTTGAGCGCATGAGCAAAAGTTTAAACACTGGGTTTGAAAAAAACGTATTGTATAAATGAGAATGTTGTATTTTGCTTATTATTAGGGACGTGTCAATGCAATTAGTTCAGAATGAGTACGAGGAGATGTTTTTGGTACCTGTGGGGAATTTGTTAGCATTAAGCTCATAAACCATGTCACATAACTTGATGAGCACATTATTCAGTATTCTCTTTAGAACTGGCCATGAAAAGTCTGCTTGGACCCTGCAGATTGCTATTTATTATATGATTATTATAATTATGATAGAACTGTATATAGCTATGTTTGCGTGTATACTTTGTATCGCTTCTTGCAGCCAGGTACCGGACAGGCAAAGGGCTTCTCGTCTCCTCCGTTCATGCACATGGAGCTCAGGATGGACTCTGAACTGATGGCACTCTCTGTAGTCCACGACTCATCACTGTCCGAGTCTTCATATTCAACCTCCTCTTCATCACACTCACTGCCTGAGGGGAGGACAAACAATGATCATTACTCTGTTATAACATTAGTGCATCAGACCATGCCAACATCATAGTGTCCTTGTATCCCATCAGACACAAAACACACTTTAATGCTTCTTCTGTACTGGGCTTTGAATCGCTGTCTATCAAATGCCATCAGTGCATAAGGCTCAAAAGGTGCAAGAAAAAAAAAAGATTTTAAAGCAGAAATAGTGAAAATGTTATATTTGTAAGATATTTCATTATGGCTAAGATTTTTTTATACAGGTGAACTTTTCTCTGTTAATACGTACTGTACAGTATTTCTTTTCTGGAAACAGTTTCATGAAACAACAACAAAAAAAAGTAAGTAGAATGAACAGCACACACACCTGTGGGTGTGCTACTACGGAAGGAAGATGACGGAGTGATGGGCGGAGTCACAGGTGGGGTCAGACTGCCATTGCTATGACGAGGGGGTGTGGACATGTTACGGGAGACATTTCCGGTAACTGAAAGCCCCAGTTTTGGCTGCACCTTTTTCTTCTGGTTCTCCTGCTCCCTGCGTGCTGCTTCAGTCATGAATCTACACACACACACACACACACACACACACACACACACACACACACACACACACAGTGGGCTTGCAACACTTTCTGCACAACAGACTGTTATCCATCCATCCATCCATCCATCCATCCTCTGTAGCCGCTTATCCTGTTCTACAGGGTCACAGGCAAGCTGGAGCCTATCCCAGCTGACTATGGGCGAGAGGCAGGGTACACTCTGGACAAGTTGCCAGGTCATTGCAGGGCTAACAGTACATAAGGGTCTTGTTTACCAAATGCTTCGCATACTTCAAAAAAGACTTCAAAAAAGACACGATGCTGTGAAGGTCTTTATCCAGGGACTATCAGGCACTGTATAGATCGCTGTGTCTCAGTTCTGGCTCGTGAGTGGCTAACAGGAAATTGTTCACCTTATCATTGGAAGATTGTAAGTTTGAATCCTGACAATGCCACAGAGTCAAAAGAACGCTCTCTGGGTGTGTTAGTCTCTCCTCACGCTCAAAGACTTTGGCCACGACCATGAAAACTGGGAGACCCTTGCTCGAAATCGTTCTGCATGACATACAACAGTATCCAAAGGTGCCGCTAGCTATGAAAAGCAGCGCATCGATGTGGTCAACTCAAAACATGCAACACGTAAAGCCCGAGAAAACAGCACCATCTCTGCCCATGAGGATCTTCTTTCACTGTTCTGCCCTCACTGCCCCCTGTGGGTAAAGAACCTGTGGCTTTATCAGCCACCTGAGAACACAACAACAACAACAACAACGGATGCCTGATGTCATTGGTAAAGATGGTCATCTTCCCTCAGGAAGGATGAACAAGTCTCTCCTCAAAACGATGCCAACTAGAACATCAAGGACGTAGTAGCTCATCTGGCGTGTCATCAATACAACCATGACTACCAAAATGTCAAACAGAACTGAAATGTGACAATGTGAGAGAGGACCAACCTCCACGACAAATTGTATACAACAGGAAAATCAACAAGCAACCGGCCAAGTTTTGTTCCCTGAGGGAAGCTCTACCCAAAACATCGATCTGAATTGAAATCAGGTGAGAACTACGAGAGGAGATCCAATGCTAATGAGAAGTTCCAAAATTCGTTAAGGTGGCCTTAATTAGCAGTTCGTTAGCAAATATTTGACAATCCAATGACCAAGTTTTGTCCAGAAGGACTAGTTCTCTCACATGAAACAATCAGAACTGAAATCCATTGAGAATTGAGAGAGGAGATACGATTTAACTGTAAATAAGCAAAGTTGTAAACGAACTGTTTACAACAGGAAAATCAACAAACAAATGACCAAGTTTTGTTCCTCAAGGGAAGATCTACCCAAAACATTGATCAGAACTGGAATTGGATGAGAAAAGAGATACAACTTTAGTGAGAGGCCTGGAAAGTTTGTTAATTTAGCCTAATTACTAATTTGTTAGCAAAACATTTGACAAAACAACAACCAAGTTTTGTGCGGAGTGAGGAGTTCTTTCAAACAAAAGATTCATAACAGAAATCCATGGAGAATTGACAGAGGAGATACGGTTTAATTGAATTGTGGACGATGGCTGGACAACGTCACTACGCCATGGCAAAAGCTCATTGGCCTTACGGCCAGATGAGATAACTAGTCATGAGTTTCTGTGAGTTCTTGTATGTAGAAGATGGCAACTGGTGTTGCCAAACGTTCCCCTGTACTTTGATGCAGCATAAACAGCATTTTGAAAAGATGTGGTGATTGACTTCCTGCTTGCCCTCACCCTCTCCTTCTCTGATTGGTAGCTGTGGTGTCATAAGGTGCTTTCAAACCAAACATTTCTTACTGAATGAATTAATGAACCCTTTATTATCACTGTACCAGTGAAATTAACCATCAACCTGTCCTTACGTACGTACATACATACATACATACATACATACATACACATAATTGACAGAGGGGGAGTAGATAGGACAGGAAGACAGGGATAAAAGAAAATTACAGAGTAACATGAGGAGAGGGGAGGAGAAGAAAAGCAACCCCCACACTATGCTCCTGTGAGGAGTACAGTGTGGGAACATTAAAAAAAACCTCAGCACATAAGCACAAAATAACACAAGTACACTTTACAACATGAAAACTCGGGACTTGGGGGGCGGGGAGGTAGAGGTAACCCAGCGCAAGCAAGCAGCCGTCTGCTCCTGCAGCCATGATGGCACTGGTCACGCACCCGTTTGTCACACTAAGGGTGAAGCAGCGACCGTGGGAAGGGGGGGGGTACGAGAGAGTCTAACAGCAGTGTTCTCCAGGGGAATTGTTGTCCCAGCAATGGCCTTGACCAAGGCCAGTGCTGACTAAGGAAGCCGAAAACAGACAAGATTTGGAATTTTTAAGAGTTGTGATGCGAAAAACTTCCTGGAGAGCAAAAATCTTCAACCTTTACTCATCCAATATTGACAGTTACAAATTACAGTTGATCAATTAGAATTTCAGTCAGAAAACTATCTTGCTCTTAACCTGACTGTCTTATTTCTATTAATACAATATCCACATCCACTAATGCTAAATGGAACGTACCATTACAATATCAAACAGGGGCATATTCCATACAAGCCAAACCACTAATGCAGGAGGGAACTCGTAACTGCAACAGCAGTTAATATAAAGTAGTATCAGGGCCAAACATTTATATTAACATTTGACAAATTACTAAATTAAAAGAAAAAGCAAACCTATACTGAACACCATCAGTCTTTGAAAGTGGCTCCTCCAGTACAGCGAGTAACACAGTCAGACTAAACACCTAGTTCAAAGTAGAATTACTTCTCACAGGAATTTTTACAGCCAGAAGAAATATCCTTCATCAAAATCCATTATAGTGTCATGAAACTGTCTGAGAAAATTATGAATAAACATTAACTAAAAACAAAACCGAGTTCCGTTGACTAAATCTTGACTAAAATAAAAAAAAGACTAAAATGTGACTAAAACCAACTATAATTTTAAGCAAGTGACTAAGACTGAAAGTAAATTTAAAATTCTTGTCAAAATTAACAGTGATTTGCAGACTCCAGAACAGTAGTTTTGGGAAGGGTTTTATGGTTCTTTCTGTGTCAGTGTGTTCTACTCAAAAGCTTTATATGTGGCTGATTTTTGCCAGAGAAATAACACTTTGTTTGACGCAACCAATAAATGTGTTAAGCCACAAATGCAGCTACTACAAGAGAATAAAAATGTTTACAACATTGAAAGTTTAGAGCACAGAGGTCAAAGAAAATGCCAACCATGTGGGTAATCTTTCACCATAGTGTGCAATGTGGAAAAAATAGCAAGCAATGGTGTAAAAAGAATGAAAAAGATAGTGTACACGCATATGTGAGCGCACACGTTTGAGGTGGAACACTGACCTGACGTTGACACACCACCTAGAGAAGTTAGCCTTCACCCAGTCTGGGATGTTAACCTTCACTGACAGAATCTTCAGATTCTCCCCTCGGTTAATGGCCAGCGTCTGAAACAAGAGAGTGTAACCTGTAGAGACAGCAGACGCATACAGCCTGGCACCATAGGTACCCATTCCTTCATTTCCTACCCAAACAAGCTCAAGCGGGTGTGCATGCATGCACACACACACACTCACTGACATAACAATCACAACTAAATGCCTAACCCCAACCCTAAAACTAAGTCTTAACCCTCAAACAGCACTTTGTAGAAATGACGACCAGCCAAAATGTATTCTGGTACTCAATATGTAGCAAGTACACACACACACCACATTTTATAAATTAAAGCCATGCCTACACCTCAGTCTAATCCTTCCTTAACTTCAGTAACCAAAAAGAAACCTTTTGGCTCTTTTTTTTTTTTTTTAATAAAAGCTGCAGTTTTTGTTTAAAAAAAGTCCAAATGTCCCCACAAGGTCAACAGTGTCAGATGATCCAATTCTTCTGGAGACATTTCATCCCCACCAAGGCACTCACACAACCACACCCTGCAGTAAGCCTCCTGCCGCTCTCACTTTTCCCTAGTTGGTCCTCTAAAGGAAAGTGACATGCTGTTAAGCAAATAGTTTTAAGTGTCTGACCTTTTCTAAGGAAAACCTTTTGGAAGAAAAAAAGAGGGTAAAGATGATCCATCAATCAGGACTTGAAGCAGAAGAGTAAAGCTGACAAATGCCAAGCTGCCACCAACCCCCAATACACACACACACACACACACACACACACACACACACACACACACACACACACACGATAGCAGACCCGACACTTTACTAAACAACTAAAGCCCTGATCAGGATGTGAATTAATGCAGCCAGAAATATCATGAAAATTCTATTCTCTTATCGTGGCATTTTATTGCCTTAAGGAAGCCGTTTATGTGCATGTTGCCATATGACATTCATCAGAAATAGTTTTTTGTAAGATACTGTACAAAACTTCATCCCTGCTCTTTTCCAACGCCAGTTTGTGGTGAGCATAATGCACATCATACAACCTGAAACAGCTTTGTTTCTTTCCAGTCACATCAAATGCAGGGTCACCATCAGCAGCACGCTTTCCAAAAGAGACACAGGAGGAAGAGGGGGAGTTCAGAAAGTGAAGAAAACTTATATGGGATAGATGTATGCAGGAAAATCATCACATTGTGACAATCCTACTTTAAATAGTAATGGTTTTATATATATATATACACACACACACACACACACACACACACACACACACACACACACACCACTATATTAGGAACACCCATACACCTGCTGTTTGATACAGATCTCTAATCAGCCGATCCCGTGACAGCAGCATAATGCATAAAATCATGCCGATACAAATCACGAGCTTCAGTTAATGTTCACTTCAAACATCAGAATGGGGAAAATTGTGATCTCTGTGACTTTCACTGTGACATGGGTGTTGGTTTGAGTATTTCAGAAACTGCTGATCTCCTGGGGTTTTCACACAGTCTCTAGAGTTTACACAGAATGGTGAAAAAAAAAAAACACTGAGTAAGCGACAGTTCTGTAGATGGAAACAAGTGCCTTGTTGATAAGAGAGGTCAAAGGAAAATGGACAGATTGGTTTGAGCTGCCAGGAAGGATATAGTAACTCAATCACTCTTTACAACCATGGTGAGCAGAAAAGCATCTCAGCATGCAACAGCAAAAATAATTGGGTTCCACTCCTGCAGCCAAGAACAGGGATCTTAGAATCAAGAACAAGTTTATATTAAAGTGGCCAGGGAGTGCAAGTAGGACCATACCTTTTCCATAACATCATATAGCAAGTGTCTCATAAGGTCAAAAATGTCAGGTATTCCCATCCTTGTGGCAACATCTGGTCCTCATAAAGATGTGCATATCCATGCACACCTCCAGAGCCAAGCATTCACCAATTAACTACAAATAGGCATAGGCATGGTCACATGGGTGGCAGCTACCACCACTGAAATAAGTATTGCCACCCCAAATGCAATTCCAACCTCAAGTCACAGCACATCTCTAACAGAGCCATCACTGCTGAACATTTCGTACAGTACATGCAGATTAATGACTCAAGTCCAGCTCATTTTGATTTCAGTCATCAGATGTGATGGGGTACTGATCAACATATCAAGTATTATAAAAGCAAATAGGGCGGCATGGTGATGTAGTGGTTAGCACTGTCGCCTCACAGCAAGAAGGTCCAGGGTCGAGCCCCGTGGCCGGCGAGGGCCTTTCTGTGTGGAGTTTGCATGTTCTCCCCGTGTCTGCATGGGTTTCCTCCGG
>JAPEKM010000008.1:41097778-41110342 GCA_027575975.1 Cathorops multiradiatus
TCTAAATGAGCCAAATAGCCGAGACAGGACCAATCGTCAAAATTTTGGTGTCGATCGTTCGATTTCATCCTAGACACCCCAGAAAAGGAGCTAAAAAGTGTTAAAAACCGGAATTTTCCTTTAAACATTTTTGGTGGAAGGGCATCTTTAAAAAAAATAAAATACTATCAAGCTCTGACATTGATATCATCATGTAAAAAGTTCTCACCTTGGAACCATACTGGGTCAGACTCTCAAAGCTCACTCTCTTAGCAAGGGAAATGCAGGCAATGCGGCGAGGCTGAGTGCAGGCGATATGGCTAAAGCCAGACGCCAGCAGGTACTGGGGCACCTGTGTGGACTTCCCGCAGCCGGTGTCTCCAGCCACCACCACCACCTGGTGAGTCTGGACCAGCTCCACAATCCGGTTACGGTACTGGAAGATCGGCAGGCTTTTCTGTTCACGGTGCAGCTTGACGATTTTACAGAAATTCTGCTTCTGAGTGAAGTCTAGGAAATGAAGCAGGGCAAGGCGGCAGTCTGTGATCCGCCTGCTTAAGCCGGTCGGGTCGTCCTTGTGTCGCCTGCTATGCGCATCACCCAGACGATACTCTCCATCGCCGGGGTTTACAAAGATATTGATCCTGTATCGGGCATCGTATTCCTTTGGGAGCCCAAGATCCACTGAGCCCCTGGCATACTTCTTCCGCAACTCTGCCATACTTTTACTGGGATTTGATCCCGCAACCTCCCTTCTGGTTTTAAACCGCTGAAAGCGCTCAAAGAAAACCCAAAACTCTTTATGTTCGACACTTTTCGCCTGAATGTAGTCATGATGGCGAAAAAATATCTCATCCATCTGGGCACGACACCCTGGACTGCTCCAGTCCCAGCCCCGGCTGCTCCCTCCACCCTCAGACATCTCAACCTGCTCGGATGCTAACGTGAAACTCACAGCAGTGGAAAGAAACGACTAACTATCAAGCTCATCTCATATCCGCTTATATTTCGGGAATTAAAAATAACTATCCACGTTGGTTTTATTTTGAATCTTTTACAAAGTTGCAAATGGCTAGAACGTATATGTTGTACGAATAAATTCTGCAACACATAACTGGAGACGACTACTTCTTTTTTTTTTTTATATGGCGGTTGGCAACCAGCTTTTTGGTGCATTACCGCCACCATCTGGACTGGAGAGTGGATCAAAGGGTAGACCTTCTTCTTCTTCTTCTTCTTTTTAGGTTTTATGGCAGCTGGCATCCAGAATGTTGCATTGCTGCCTCCTACTGGACTAACACTCTACACAACTATATTCTACCGTACAGTCAAGTATCAAATAAAAACTTGAAGAAGTGACGTTTTCCCTTTACACTTGTCCCCACATCCAGCACACTTTTTAAAGACTCTTCCTTCAGACCACACCGCTTTAGGTGTCTGAGCAATTCTTGCCTATGGCAATCATACTTCTTGCAAAACAACAAAACATGCTCAACTGTCTCCCTCTGCTGGCAAGAACATAGTCCATCCTGATGCTTCCCTAAGAGAAACAGTGTGCTATTCAGACATGTATGGCCTATTCTCAATCTCGTAATGATAACCTCCTCCTTACGTTTACCACTAGTGCAAACAGTAACTGAGTCAGTAACCCTACTAAGAATGGAAAAGAGATGCCTGCCCTTTACGTCTTGTTCCCAAAGCTGTTGCCATTTAACAAGAGAATTCTGCCACACAACACTCTTTCCTTCAGACTTTGACAGACTCAGATGAACATCTATGGCTTCCCTTCGAGTCGCCTCCTTAGCCAACGCATCGACCTTTTCATTCCATCTGATCCCCACATGGGCGGGTACCCATAAAAATGATACCTTCACTCCATGTCTACCTACATTGTTGAGTGCCAATAGAATGTCATACACAAGGTCCTGCCGCCCCTTGGACATCCCCTTCCCAAGACTCTTGACAGCAGACACAGAGTCACTGCATATTAAAACCTTTCTGTCCTGCAGTTGATCCGTCCACTGCACAGCCATCAGGATGGCATATAACTCCACTGTAAACACGTGCAATGAATCAGACGTTCTCTTTAAGGCCTGCACATTCATTCCCTGAACAAAAAAGGCTGCTCCTGTGACCCCTGAATCCTGGTCCTTCGACCCATCAGTAAAAATTAAAACACAGTCTCTATATCTATTCTCTATATGGCAGTGAAAACTATACACTAACTCTGCTTCAGGATCTTTCTCCTTAATTTCAAGCATTGTTAAGTCAATCTCTGGAACATCCAGCAGCCACACAGGAATCGACGGCCACAGTACTGCTGAACAAAAGGTTTGATGAAAAACATTCAGTTCTTGCGCCACAGACTCTCCAGTCCACCCAAAGCTCGACAGATTTGCCATCTCACTCTCCCAGCTAGGTTCAATAACTTTTCTAACAGGATGATCAGGTTGCTGTCCCATCAGATTCACCCAATAGTTGGCCTGCAATTGTTTTCTCCTCACATCCAGAGGCATTTCCCCCGTCACCACTTGCAAAGAGCAGACAGGAGAAGACCGCACAGCTCCAGCACATAATCTCAAGGCAGAAGCTTGAACTACATCCAGCTTGGCCAGCACAGTTGCCGCTGCAGAGGCATACACCAAACACCCATAATCAATTCTCGCTCTGATCAAGTAAATATAAATCTGTTTTAAAGAGGCCAAATCCGCACCCCATTCCTTCCCTGCAAGACATCTCATCAAGTTCAAAACGGCTTTACATTTATCCACTACATTGGAGATATGAACTCTCCATGTAAGTCTAGTGTCGAAGAACACACCCAGGAATTTAAAACAAGACACTCTCTCCACAGGACAGTTATAAAGTTGCAGTTTCAGACTATCACATATATTTTTCCTTGTAAAAAACATTGCTTTCGTTTTCTCCACTGAAAATCTAAAACCCCACTTCCTACCCCAGTCCTCCACCACGGTCAAAGCTTCCTGAACTTTCTTCAAAGTGTGTCTCACATTTTTCCCCCTTTTCCACAGACTGCCATCATCAGCAAAGAGGGACTGTCCAATATCAGGCTGCACAGTTGAGAAAATATCATTAATCATTATATTAAATAGCAGAGGACTGACCACACTTCCTTGCAGAGTTCCATTTTCAACTAAACAGCGTCTTGATATGTCCTTCCCTATTTTAACCTGAATGCTTCGGTTACTCAAAAAGTCCATTACCCAGTTAAAAATGTTCCCCCCAATACCTAACAGATGCATCTTAATCAGAAGGCCCTCCACCCAAAGCATATCATATGCTTTTTCAACATCTAGAAACACAGCAACAACAGTTTCTTTATGTATTTGAGCTTTCCTGATTTCATGCTCAAGACATAGAACAGAGTCAATTGTGTTCCGTCCCTTTCTGAACCCACTCTGATATCTTGATAACAACCCTTTTTCTTCGACAAAGTGCATTAGCCTTCCATTAACCAGTCTTTCCATAAGCTTACCCAACTGTGAGGTCAAAGCTATCGGCCGGTAATTGACAGGGTTACTAGCATCCTTCCCTGGTTTTTTAATAGGCACAATGACCGCCTCTTTCCATCCTGGAGGAATGCGTCCCTCCTCCCACACCCTATTATACAGATGTAAGATTGACAGCAAACCTTCATCACTCAGATGTGATAACATTCTATAACAGATTTCGTCCTGACCAGGGGCTGAATTCCTACACCTCTCCAACGCATTCTTAAGCTCCAACAATGTAAAAGGAACATTATATTTATCCTCCAATTTCTCCTTTTTTATAACCTCGCCAAATATCGCCATTGTCTCCTCTCTACCCCTCCTTTCCTCTTCTGATAGATTATCAGAGCTATGTACCCTGCTCAAAGTCTTCACCATCATTTCTGCCTTCTCCATGTCAGACACAGCCAGAAGGTCACCATCTGAAAAAATTGGATAATCCCACCCTCTCCTATTACCCTCCATTTTCTTAATCATACCCCACACTTCATTAATATCCACACTATAACCTATAGTACTACAGTAATCTCTCCAGTAAGACCTTTTCCTTTGTCTAATGACCCTCCTGACTACAGCCTGTGACTGCTTATACTCAATAAGATGCTGAAAATTATGTGTTCGTCTCAGCTGTCTAAAAGCTCTTTTCCTGGCTTCCACAGCCTTCTCACACTCCTCATTCCACCAAGGGACTGCCTTCCTAACCATCCTTCCTGAACTTTTCGGGATAGCCTCCATCGCGGCCATATGAATCCTTTGGCGCAGCTCAAACTCATGCCCTTCCACACTATCAGTATTTGGAACGGACCTAAGAAACAGGTCACTAAATTCCCTAAACCTCTCCCAATCTGCCTTTTCAAAGACCCACCTCCCAGTCCTCCCTCCTGGCCTAAAGCTGACATCAATATCCACAGAACAAATAATAGGATAATGATCGCTCCCCATACTGTCTCCATGGACTTCCCATTCACACCTTGGAGCTAACCCAGTTGATGAGATAGTGAGATCTAAAACTGATTCATGCCCTGTTCCAACATCATATCTCGTGCCCCTACCATCATTCAGACAAATTAAGTTCCTTTCACTCAGCAAATCCTCAATCACCTGACCATTACTATCAGTGCTATTTCCACCCCACAATGTACTGTGAGCATTAAAGTCCCCAGTCCACACCACATTCCCTCTATCCTGTCCTTCAATTTTCTCTAGCTCAGCAAGAGCTAACCGTTTGCAAGGGTTATAATAATTTATAACAACTATCCTCCTTAAACCCACCCATATTTCCACCACCACATATTCCTGCACCTGCCCAAGCCCCAGCACCCTATATGGCATCCCCTGTCTTACAAAGGTAGCGCATCCCCCTCCAATTCCCCCCACCCTATCCCTCCTAACAATTATATAATCAAACAAAACAAAATCAAATCTAGGTTGAAGCCAAGTATCCTGAATACATATTACATCTGGTTTCACTGTCATATCCTTCACAAACTTTTTAAACTCTTGACCATTCGTAAGCAGACTCCTTGCATTCCATTGTAAAATGATCATATGGGCAGAGTTTTCACCCTACATTCTCCTGGCTTGGAGGTATCACACAGAGACCATCCCTCACTTCTTCCCACTTCAATCCCACCAGACCCAGATGCTGAACCGCTGCCTTTGTAATAATTTGGATCCTGTCAGTTTTCGACTTTACCTCTGCTGTCGCATTTATCACCCCTGCAATAAACGTTACCAGGTCCATTTTCTCCCTCCAGCCATATTCCTTCATAGGAGGCCTAACCGCTGCACTCCCCGCCTCCCTGTCTCTGACTACCGGCAAGTCTCTTAAATGTCTACCAACATTTCCAGATTGGTCAACTCTTTTCACAGCTTCTGCATAGGACACTTTATTCTTCAACTTCACATTATGGATTTCAGTTTCCCTTCTCATAACTGCGCAGCCCCAGTACGCTGCACTGTGCGCCCCTCCACAATTACAACACTTTGGGCTCGTTCCCTCACCACATCGTCCATAATCATGAGCTCCCCCACATTTTGCACATGTTTGCACTCCTTTACACACCTTGGCAGCATGACCGAATTTCTGACATTTAAAACATCTCAAAGGCTTATGCATGAACTCCCTCACTCGATATCTCATGTAACCCAAATAGAGCTCAGTGGGAATTTCTCTGGTACTGAAATGAATCAAAATCGACTCCGTTTCCTTTTTCTCAACTCCCCTAGTCAATCGTGTTGCACTCTGAACGGCCCCACATTTTTCTTTTAGATTCTTAACCAATTCACCCATCTGCATTGACACAGGAATTCCGTATATCACTCCTTTACTCCCTTCACTACCAAATCTTACCACTTTCACAACCTTCGCCTTCCCAATACTTTGCAACCTTCCAGCCTTCGCAACCTGATCCTCAGACACACATCCAATCAACAAATTACCATCATCCAACACTCTGGCATTATGTATCAACCCAACCTGATTCTTAAGTATGTTCGTCAATTTCATCGGATCCATATTTTTAATGCCACCATCTTCAAACCTCACAACCACAAAAGAACATTTCTCCCTGTCACTTCCCCCTTCTCCCGCCGTCGCACCTTTAAACTTTTTCCTCAACCGCCAGGTATGATCATCTTGCTCTATGCCCTCCATACTATCACTCTCATCTCCCTGCCTCCCCGCCATGGCAGAGAACTCAGAAGAGTACCGTATACCGGACCTATACAGGCCGTCGGCCGATACATGGTCCATCCCACATGCCTCCAAGCTCAGAGAAGTCGAAGCTTCTGGACAGTTATAATAATGATAATAAGTTCAATTTATATAGTGCCTTTCTCAAAAGCCAAGGTCGCTTTACAATTATAGGGAACAAATTAATTAATTAAAAAAAAAAGTCCACCAAATAGAGGCCAGGATGTCATTCCAATGGTGTAGCAGCCACAGTCCCACCAAAAGGCACACAAAAACAAGTCCCACACTGCCAGTACAGCCGTCGCGACAATGCCGGCAACATCACTCGGAACACCACGCCATGGATCCACAAAGCGAGCACAGAAGCACCGCCGGTATGTCCCAAACCGCCTGCACAGCCATCGCAACACCACCGAGCAACATCGCTCGGACCACCACACCAAGCACTAAAGCACAGAGTACTAGACAACCACGATATTAAAATGAGCAACGAGCTCACTGTAGTCCATAGCTAGGAGCACAGGTATCACCCACATCGCCCAAAACTGGGTCCGGAGCTACACCACAACTGGCGGACAAAAACACTCAAACAAAAACATCAAACTACACAAACAAATTTTTTTTTTAGAAATAAATAAAATTAAGAGAGAAAATGAAATAAAGCTCCAGTGAGAAGCGGCAGCCAGAATGTGCACGACGTACCCTCAACCGGAAGTGTAAAAGGATGTTAACATAAGACTTCCTTTTTGCACAGTAAAAACAATCACCTGTTGATATCACCTTTTCCAAATCACATCATTATTTGATTTTTATCTCATTACTAGCCCTAAATTGCTCCTATGCCCCAAGTATCAAAAGTATACATTCAACACACACATATAACTTTTTGAGATTCTCAAATACATTTCACCAGACAGAAGTTTAAAAAAAAAACACTACTAAAAAAACTTCCACAACATGGAAGTCTGAAAAAGATCCATGTGGGTCGTAACACTCCAACCAGTCACTACGCTAGCGCGCACGCAAGCTTTAATTAATGATTGGCCAATATTATTGCTCCAATATTACTTTTCCCCAATTATTTACTCAATAACTAATTAAAATAATACGTATAAACCACCATTGTTTAACCAATTGTAAGCAACATTTTTAACCCACAACTTTTTTTTAGGGGGGGAACCCTGCAATAACCTGGCGACTTGTCCAGGGTGTAACCCGCCTCTCACCCATAGTCAGCTGGGATAGGCTCCAGCTTGCCTGCAACCCTGTAGAGCAGGATAAGCAGCTACAGATAATGGATGGATGGAGTTCAGTATCATGCTCGCTGAATGGAATATATCTGCTATACCAAGAAAAAAGCCAGCCAATATTATTATTATACATACACTGTTTTCAAGTTTTTCGATGTCTGTTGGAATGTTTTTCTCTTGTAAATATGCGTGAAGAATATCTAATGAAGGTTTGGTAGACTTTCAGGTGTTGAACGTCTCTCTTTCCCGGTGAGCAAAGAAATGCTTCTGCGCATGCGCAGCAGAAAACTTTCTCATTGAATATTCACATCAGCTCCGATGTGTGACATCATGTTGTCTTGACAACCACGCAATATCGTAAACCATATTCAATGCTTATTCTCCATTGGGGGCGGCACGGTGGTGTAGTGGTTAGCACTGTCGCCTCACAGCAAGAAGGTTCTGGGTTCGTGCCCCGTGGCCGACGAGGGCCTTTCTGTGCGGAGTTTGCATGTTCTCCCCATGTCTGCGTGGGTTTTTTCCGGGTGTTCTGGTTTTCCCCACAGTCCAAAGATATGCAGGTTAGGCTAATTCATGGCTCTAAATTGACCGTAGGTGTGAATGTGAGTGTGAATGGTTGTTTGTGTCTACTATGTGTCAGCCCTGCGATGACCTGGCAATTTGTCCAGGGTGTACCCTGCCTCTCGCCCATAGTCAGCTGGGATAGGCTCCAGGTTGCCTGTGACCCTGCACAGGTTAAGCTGTTACAGATAATGGATGGATGGATGTAATACAGAATTAAATGACAGTGGTAGTGGCCCCCCAAACCAAGATCTCATCTCATCTCATTGTCTCTAGCTGCTTTATCCTGTTCTACAGGGTCACAGGCAAGCTGGAGCCTATCCCAGCTGACTATGGGCGGGGTACCCAGCTGAAAGGCAGGGTACACCCTGGACAAATCACCAGGTTAATGACTCATATCAAATAAAAGTTTCAGTGTAAATTTTTTAATATAAGTAAAATTTCAATTATAAATGTAAATGCAAATGATAAATAAAATATAAATATTAAATACAACCTAACTCTAAAAGTTAAATGTAAGTGTAAATCTTAATTGTTAAGCATTTTGTTCATATACTAATTGCCAGTGTTGTGGAGTGTGATTCACTGGGAAAACATGATGGTGGTAGCATTGCTAGTTTTACAGCATACTGTGCTAGTTTTGGAACAGCATTACCAGTGTAAAGATGAGTGGGAGGTCTGTGGGTCGTGTTTTTTTGTTTGCAACTGGTATCTCCTGAAATCTGTCTCCACTATGAAATTACCCATGTACAGAGGCAGAATAGTATAGCTCTACAGCACATTAGCGTGGGCTAAACTGGCTACCTGACTAGTTAGTGCTGCAGACACTACCTTCTTTTACATTAAAGATAAGACACTCAACATGACAAACCAGCTTGATCCTGGGGTGAAATTAGAGTGTTCCAATACACATAAGAAATAAAGAATAATATAAAGGTAAAATAAGAAAAAGTAAAATAAATAATGAAAATGTAATAAAAATAATAAACCTGTATAGTATCATATACATCTATAGCTATGCTAAGCTGCAGGAAGTGCTGTATATTGTGTTGCAGTTCTGTCTTGTTACAGTGATCTTTGTACAGCATTATCCACAGATGAGGTAGTTACAGTTACCACAGTTACCTACTTCTGTTCTTTTGTCTGTCTGTAATTTCATAGAGGAAATAAATTCAGGATATAGTGGTCATGATGACATTGTGGTCCCAAACCAGCTTCCTAAATCAAGCATTCCAACATCTCTGGAAACAGAAACCATTCTGAACATTGTGGTTGGCCAATAAAGGTGCCCTTTGTTTGCCCTCACATACAGTATGTTTGTAGAAATCAATTTGATTTCATTCTGACTATTTGCTTAAAAAAACAAGATCTAGATGTCTGAGGACTGTCCGTAAATCAGCCTTAAACATGGTGTGACAGCAGGAGCATGGCCAAGTGTTGGTTTGTGAATGGAGGGCGGAATCAGAGAAGGTGCATGGCCAAATCGCTGCACCTGTTGTCAATTAATGTGTGTCTGTGTGTCTCTTACAGTGACGGTGCTGTATAAAAGGAGTAGGAGAGCAGAGGAGTGGTGGTTGGGACCAGAACACAACAGTGTGTGTGTCTGTGTGTGCTAGTGACTGTCTAAGTTGTGAAAGTGTTGTGCTGAAAAGCCAAAATAAACGTATATTTAAACACTAACAACCGCCTGCTGTACTTCTGTGCTCCACCCACATCAGGGCAGCTTTCACCGTGGTGCCAAAACCCGGGAGTGCAGAGGGGAGCCCATCCATGGAGTCCTCGCCCTTCAAAACCTCGTTCATGCCCTCGTCGTGGCACAGCAGAACCAGCATCAAGTGCTGATCGCTCTCCGAAAGGAGCAGGAACAACGCTTCGAGGCCTTGATGCTGGCCTAGCAAGAAGACTGACAGGCATTCCAGCACCTGCTCATGTTGGTGGGGACCTCGACTGCCACTGCAGTGAGCCCTCTCCACCTCACCCTAACAAAGATGGGTCTGCATGATGAACTGGAAGTCTTCCTCGCATTCTTTGAGCAAGTAGCCAATGCATGGGGTTGGCTGGTCGAGCAGCATACAGCATGCCTACTTCCCCTGCTGACTGGTGAGGTGCAGCTCGCCGCATTGCAGCTCCCTGCCAACAGCCAGCTCATATACATGGACTTAAAGAAAGCCATTCTCCAGTGAGTCGGCTGCTCCCTGGAACAACAGCGTCAGCGCTTCCGCGTGCTGCGCTTGGAGGAGGCCGGCTGGCCATTCGCATTCGGCCAACAACTCCAGGATGCCTGCCGGTGGTGGCTGAGGGCAGATGACGGTGACCCCAAGGGAATTATTGACCTGGTGGCACTGGAGCAATTCATCACACGACTTCTGGAAGGAATGGTGGAGTGGGTCCAGTGTCATTGCCCAGCATTGCTGGATCAAGCCATCAAGCTGGCAGAGGACGAGATGGTGGCAGTTCCGATGGCAGAAAGACATACTTCCCCTTCTCCTCTTTCTTCTCTCTCCCCCCCTCCCCACCGCTCCTCGTCCTCACCACAGAGGCAGGGGCCGGCTCTTCCCCAGCCGGCCCGATGCACCTGTAGTGTCCACCCATTTACCCCTTCTTTGTCTGTGTCTTCTCCCCCCAGGTGAGTGATGGCCGTAACACCAGTGCAGAGGGAGAGCCTGGGCTGGTTTGCTGGCACTGCGGGGAGCTGGGACATCTCCAAAGTCAGTGCTCCATGATGGAGGTGGGCGCAGTGGTCCAGGTCCCTGACACACCAGAAACCTCCCTTGATTGGGCCAGAGGACACTGCATACCAGTAAGTGTACAAGGGGATACATATCAGGCCTTGGTGGATTCTGGCTGTAACCAGACCTCAGTCCACCAAAGCCTGGTGCAAGGTGAGGCACTGGGGAGAGCACAAGTGGTGAAGGTATTGTGTGTGCATGGGGATGTTCACAACTACCCTTTAGTGTCCATCCACATTCTATTTTGGGGAGAAAAGCATATAGAAAAGACGGCGGTCAATCCTCGTCTCACCCACTCACTCATTTTGTGGACTTATTGGCCAGGGTTTAAATAATTAATGGAACACATAGTAAGAAGTGGGTCCTGCAGTAATACATCTCGGGAAGATCCCAGTCTGGCATTGGATGGGGAAGCTGTCACAGAGCCATCTACGTCAGCACCACATCAGGGCAATACGCAGAGCGAGGAGCAGCCCACCCCTCCTCTCTCTCTCTCTCAGGGATTCCTTTAAGGATTTCCCATTAGAGCAGTCATGAGATGAGACTTTGTGGCATGCATTTGACCAAGTGAGAGTAATCGATGGTCAAATTCTCCAGCCGAGCATGACACTGGCCTTCCCCTATTTTGCTATTATTAAGAATAGGTCATACCGAGTGACGCAGGACACTCAAACTGGTGAACAAATAACTCAGTTATTAATCCCCAAGAGCCGTAGGGAACTCATATTACATGCTGTTCACTTTAATCCCATGGTCAGACACTTAGGGCAGGATAAAACACTAGCCCAAATAACAACCCGGTTCTATTGGCCAGGGATTCATGTGGATGTCCACCAGTGGTGTGCAGCATGCAGCGAATGCCAATTAGTAAATCCTGTGGACACTCCAAAAGCACCTTTGCGCCCTCTCCCTCTAATTGAGACACCTTTTGAAAGAATTGGGATGGATTTCATCAGACCATTCGATGGGTCAGCATGGGGATATCACTTTATTTTAGTTCTGGTGGACTATGCAATGCAATATTTGGAAGTGGTGCCTCTCTGCAATATCTCAGTATACAGTTTTGTGTAAGCACTTTTCCGCAGTATCTCCCAGGTTGGGATTCCGAAAGAATTGCACTACATTTATGTCATGCACACTGCATGAACTGTATGGTTTATTGGGAATTCAGCCTATCTGCACCAGTGTCTATCACCCACAAACAGATGGTTTAGTGGAACGGTTTAATCAAACACTCAAGAACTTAATTCAGAAATTCATAAGTGAGGATGCATGTAATTGGGATTAATTGACCCTTTCTGTGCTCTCCAATTTTAGACCTGTCTCCCACTTGTCATTTCTTTCTAAGGTTTTAGAGAAAGTTGTTTTTATTCAATTACAGGCACTTCTTGAGGTCAATTCAGTCTTCGACAAATTTCAGTCTGGTTTTAGATCCCGACATAGCACCAAGTCTGCGCTGTTAAAGGTGCACAATGATATTGCATTGTCTGTCGATGCTGGGAATCCTGCAGTGTTGGTGCTGCTGGATCTCACAGCGGCCTTTGATACAGTCGACCATGCAGTCCTTGTATCTCGCCTAGACCAGTATGTAGGCATCCGTGGCACCGCTCTTCAATGGTTTAGGTCATATCTGGCAGACAGGAGTTTCGCTGTCATGATTGGTGACCTCTGTTCCTCTAATGCACCCCTGCCCTGTGGGGTACCACAGGGTTCTATTCTAGGCCCTATTTTGTTTTTATTGTATATGCTTCCCCTGGGATCAATAATTGAAAAACACAATCTGTCCTTTCACTTTTATGCCGACGACTTGCAGCTATATCTCCCCATGAGACCAAACA
>JAPEKM010000008.1:41377207-41392942 GCA_027575975.1 Cathorops multiradiatus
CACCAGTTAACCTAACCTGCATGTCTTTGGACTGTGGGGGAAACCGGAGCACCCGGAGGAAACCCACGTGGACACGGTGAGAACATGCAAACTCCGCACAGAAAGGCCCTCGCCGGCCACGTGGCTCGAACCCGGACCTTCTTGCTGTGAGGCGGCAGCGCTAACCACTACACCACCGTGCCGCCCAGGTTTAGTCTTAGTAAACATACATTTACACACACTCGGAAACATGAGTAGGAAACAAACTTTATTTATGAAATTACAGCCTTCTATAAGTCCTACATTTATTATGTAAATGCTCATATGAACGATTTACAAATAAATCCCTTCAAATCCAGCTTGATAAATTAGGCCTATTGATTTAAGCTTAAGGTATAACATATTTGATAAAATAGGTAATTGTGGCTTGCCCATGTCATTGCACAGATACCTTTCACGAGACTAATAAGTTGTAACCAAATATAATAAATTTTAGTAAGAAAATAAAGCTGGAGAAGAATATTCTTTTCTCACACAGATGCACAATTATTAAAACTAAAAGTGCAAGACAAACAGGCTTGAGGTATAAAAATGAGTGAGACAGAGGGCAGGGCTGGTGGTGGGAGAGCTGGTGAAGGAGAGACAGAGAGTGGATTTTCAGCATAATGATGCGTGGGCCTCAGTAGCTCAGAGATACAGCAGTAGACCTTTGCTAAATTGGAAAAAGCACTTTGCAATATTTATTATTGCATTATTTGCAAATTTTTTAAATGCAGTACTGTGCAAAAGTCTTTTGGCTAACGACTTTTTAAATTAAATTTACTTTTTATTTAAAATTTTGTTTAGGCACTTACATAGTCCTTATTAAACAGGAGACCACATCTCTGGGGGAAAAAAATATCTATCTGGGATTTTATATGCAGAGACAGAAGGCCTGGAACAACCTCTCTACGAATTTCCTCAGACAGCTGCATGACTGTGTACCTAACTGAATTTATGCAATATTTTAAATGCAAAGGCAAATTATTGTTTGATTTAATTGTATTTAATTATTATAGAGGACACATTCACTTTCCAGAATTCCTTTTTCATTTCATGTGCCTCAAACTTTTGCAGTGTATTGTCTGTATGCTGATTGATATTCCACTCAGGAAAATGGAAAATTTTATCATTTGTATCTAATAAAAAAAAAAAAAGTAATATATTCCACATCTGTGTGTAACATATATTCATTCTGAAATTCATTCTGTTCTGCCTTCATGTGTTATTGTAATGAACTATACAGCAGTTCATGCATCATTCTTGATATACAATGTATCGTTGTGAAAAAAAAACTACTATTGATCTACCAGAAAACAAAAATATCTATTTTGTGAGAATGACAGTTGATCTTGTTTAATCATATTGTATTGTAATTTACTGTAACATTTTAGTTTATCACAGTTAAGCAGTATTTATTTTGTATTACTGATGGAAAATGTTATTTTCTAAGTGTTCTTTTTATGTAGCAAATGTGGCAATTATTAGCAGCAGCAGCTGTTCTCTGAACTGTAAAGACATGTTTTTCCACACAGTTCAGATTTCATGTGCAGATTTTACTGATAGGATGGGTGATTGATATTTTTAAGCTTTTCATTATAAGACAGCAAGCACTATAGGGCCAAAAGTATGTGTGCCCCTGACCCTCAAGTATGCATTCCAGATTTATTTTCCTTTACTGATATAAGCAGCTCCACTCTTCTGGGAAGGCTTTCCACTAGATTTTGGGATGTGGCTGTGGGGATTTTTTTGTTCATTCAGCCATAAGAACATTACTGAGGTCAGGCACTAATGTTGGGTGAGGAGGCCTGGGGTGGGGTTGAAGTCAGGGCTTTGTACAGGACACTTGAGTTTCTTAACAAACTTAACATACCATGTCTTTATGAAGCTCGCTTTGTGCACAGGGGCATTGTTATTCTGGAACAAGGTTTGGGCCTCTGAAATTACTTTCAGACCTGAGGAACTTTTTCATACATTTTAGAATTGTTGGAGGAAGTCCCCCCACCCTTTTAAATTATTATTTTTTAAAATTGTATTTTTATTTTGTGTGTGTGTAGTAACTGAGAACAATTGTATAGAATGCCGATTTGAGGGATTTTTTTTAGGTCCTACTTCAGGGTTGGTATACTCCCCAGCACAAGAGAAACAATGGATGACATAAGCATTTGGTGATTGGTCCAAATGAGTCAATGCAGCACCGGCAACCACCCGTTTTAAAACTCCGTGTAAAACATTAGCTTTGTAAACAACAACTCCTAATGTTAGCATTAAGAACTGAAGAAAAAAAGCCTGCTTATTTCATGCCAGCATTACTAGTGGTACAAATACAAACCAAAAATAAACCCCTTGAAGTAATGTAATTCTTGGGGGAGCTCCCCAGTGCGTAGTTCCTCTTGATAAGTCCCTAGAACTGTTTAGTCCAAAAACACCTTGAGTTTCAGTGAAGGAAATTGTAATGCTACAGCATACAAAGTCATTCTATACAATTGTGTGCTTCTAACTTTGTGGTAACAGTCTGGGGAATAACCAAATATAGGTTTGTGGGTCAGGGGTGCACATACTTTTGGCCATATAGTGTATCAAGCATTTGCAAGTTCCACAAGTACAGGTAGCAAAGAGCCCCTCTTAACTTTTTTGTTTGTTTCTCCAACAGGCAGAAATGAAAGTACTGGCAGAAGTTCTGATAGCACCAAAGGACTAAAAAGGAAAAAGGTCGTGGCTGAAAACCAGTTGAAGAAAATACCCAAGTCTCCAATCAAGAAGTTGCCACAAACCAAGAAATCTGTTTCACCTACAGACAGTGCTTTATCCAAGGAAGCCACACCTGCCAGATTATTCTCCAAGAGCCCAGCACACAGTACTTCCAAATCAGTCCAAGATTCTGAAGATGATAAGCAGGAGACACTGGCAGACAAGGCAGTAAAAGTGGAGAACAAAGATTTGACTACTTTACAGTCAGAGGCTCTTGTTCACCAAAAGGGTGCAGATAAGACTTGTGTTGTACAGTCCATGTTAGCTAAAAGCTGGAGTGAAAAAGTCAGCAACAAAGGCACATCTGCCTCACACACAGCTGCTCCTCTTGAGGTTCTGCTTAAAGCCATGGAGCCAGACTTCAGCACTTTAACAGAAAAGAAGAATTGCAATCCAATTGGGCAACTTGGGAAAGCCACCTCACTTCCTGTTCCCCAGTCAGATGCTGCCATTGCTATGCCCTCAGTTAATTTTGGTCCACAGTCACATCAGCCTGCAGTAATGCAGTCATATACTACAGCTAAACCACCATTCTGCAATAGTGCATTGACTGGAGTCCGATCTGCTGAACATCACTCCTCACAGCAGCACCTGAATAAAGCACTTGATTGTCAGCATGACAAGCCAGGCCTTCAGAAGAGCTACAGTGCAGGTCCATCGTTTAATTTGACTTATGCTCCTGTTCCCTCAGGATCCAGTGGCCTGCCTCAAAGTCAGCCACCTATAGTACAGACATGCCAGTCTCTCTCTGCCACTGTTCCCAACCCCATCCAAGTTCCAGTCACGCCAGGCTTTAACCCCGTTCAGGTCGCAACAGTTGTCAACTTTGGCATGAATCAAATGTGTGATGTCTCAACTAAGGAGCAAAAAATAAAAAAGCAAGGGAAGTATGTTTGTGAGTACTGCAACAGAGCATGTGCAAAGCCTAGCGTATTGCTGAAGCACATACGATCCCACACTGGAGAGAGACCATATCCTTGTGTGACATGTGGCTTCTCATTCAAAACAAAGAGCAACCTTTACAAGCATAAAAAGTCTCATGCCCATGCCATCAAGTTAGGGCTTATTTCAAAAGATTCTGGAAGTGGGTCTTTATCCCAAGAATCTGACAAAGGTCTTGGTACCAATTCAGATGTAGAGGAAAGTGGTGAGAGTGATGAGGAGGTGAATACAGCTGATTTGGACCCTGACTCTTCACTGAGCATCTTGACTGCTTTATCTGAGAGCAGCTTGCACAGTTCAGGCATAGTGCCAGGCAGTCAAGGGAATGCAGACCACTCTGTGATGTATGAAAATATCAAACCTTTGTCCAGTCAAAAGGGCTGTGAGCCCAAAGTACCTGCTGCTCTGCCTAAAGTCGTTGTTTACCCTGTCAATGTTTCACCCTTGCGAGCAGACAGTCCAAGAGTTACAGATTCCAATCCAGACCAAGTGACAGCCCAGAGGCAAAGGGATTTCCAGACAGCAAGTCTAAGGTCCAGCATAACTGTACTGTCATCAGTGAAAGAGGTGGATTGCACAAGTCCTTTACCAGACTTCATAAGTGAGGATGACAGTCAGCAGTACAAGTCTCCATCAGGGAATGGACATGCACAACTTCAGAGACAGCAAGCAACCGACCATTCTCAGCAGCCTCAGGGCAAATGCCTGCTTAGCCCCCGAAGTCTAGGAAGTACTGATTCTGGTTACTTTTCAAGATCTGAAAGTGCAGACCAAGCTGTGAGCCCCCCAAGCCCCTTTGTCAAGATAACACCTCCAACAGAAAGTGATCTGAAAAATCCACAAGTTTTATCTTCCCCTATAGTAGCCACTGTCATGCATGTAGCAACCAGTGAAAAGCCTCCAGTTTTGCCAGGACAGATGCGTCCCCCATTGGAGACAAAAGCACTTTCTTTAGAAGAGCGCATCACAAAATTAATATCAGACAATGAGGCTGTTGTGGATGACAAGCAACTTGATAGTGTCAAACCAAGGCGTACATCTCTGTCCAGAAGAGGTAGTATAGACTCCCCAAAATCATACATATTTAAAGATTCTTTTCAGTTTGATCTTAAACCAGTAGTAAGAAGGTCAAATTCCAATTCTGACATACCAAAGTCTCCCTTTACACCTACTGATAAATCCAAACCAATATTTCTTCTTTCTGTGCCACCTCAATATCCAACTATGGATTGTTTACCAATTACAAGAAGTAATTCGGTGCCTACAACACCTGGTCACTCAGCTGTACTCCCCAATGCTACCCCTCAGCCCCATCGTCTAAGGATATGCCAGTCTTTTGATGACAAGTTTAGTTCACTAAATGATGAGGTCTTCTCTCCAGCACCTTCCACTCCAAATCAAGCTGTACATCGAACTTTAGTCAGGCAGATAGCAGTTGAAGATTTTTCCACAAATGAGGGTCATGTTCTTCTTTCTGTTCATTCCATGGATGAGAGTCATTATGGCTCAAGCATTACCCATGAGACTCGAAGCAAATCATTTGATCATGCACCTGAAAGAACTCGAAAGTCTCAACCAAGCAAAGGGACAACATATGAATGTGAAACTTGTCGTAACCGGTATCGAAAATTAGAAAACTTTGAAAATCACAAAAAATTTTATTGCTCTGAATTGCATGGTCCGAAAAACAAAACTGTGCCAGTAAGAGATGTTGAGCCAGATGTTTTTGCACGTGGAACACAACAACCTGTTTTAAGCAGAAATGCCATTATTCCAAGCATTGTGGATCAGCCAATGATAAGAAAAAGACGTAAAATGAAAAGTGTTGGGGATGATGAAGACCAGTCTCCAACTGAAACTCCACCTCCAAGTTCAAAAAGTTTTGATTCCTGCCAGCTGTCCATGGGTTTTTCAGGAAATTCCTATACACAACACACACCCACTTCTAACCCTCCTTCTGTAGGTCAAATTCAGCTCATTGCAAGAGGCACTGAAGAAGCAAGATTGTCTCCAATACGAGAGATCCATATCAGCACATGCAGTAAAGAAAGAGCAGAACCTCAGAGACAAGGAAGTGGTACTTCAGTCATTAGGCACACCAACTCTCTCAGCCGACCAAATTCCTTTGAAATGTCAGAGTCTATTGACCGATCCTCTCCAGTTGATTCTGTGGAAAAGGATGCAAACAACTCAGTAAAAAGGCATGTTGAAAGTACAATTAGTTCTTCTTTGCAAAGTTATCATGAAAAAATGTCAACACCCAAATGTCCTAATCAGGGAATAAATGAAGTTGAGAAGCAAACTTCATCAGTTACTAGTGACAGTTGTCCATCTACCCAGTCTAGGTTGGTGCGACAGAACAACATTCAAGTTCCTGAAATTCTTGTAACAGAAGAACCAGACAGAGAGCATGAATCCCAACTGGCTGAATCAACAGAAAAGCCTTCAGAAACATTCAACTGGCCTCAGAGAAGTGAGAGTTTGTCTAAACTTCCAACTGAAAAACTCCCGCCAAAAAAGAAGCGGATAAGGTTGGCTCAAATGGAACACTCCTCAGGGGAATCTAGCTTTGAGTCAAGTCTCTCGCGTAGCCTTAGCCGAGACAGTAGCTTGTCAAGGTGCTCCAGTATTTCAGCCTCATTTGACAGAGACGATCCTCCAAGATCAGACAGTCCATCCAGGGTGGAAGGTGTTAGGAAACCACCAGAGGTTCAAGGGCTTCCTGTAGTAAGCAACACTCTAGGAATACCAGGAATGATGAGACGTGCTGCCTCAGAGCAAATTAGCTGTACTCAACAATCTGTAGAAATTTCTTGTGATTACCGTAGCAAATCATTTGACTGCAGTACCATATCTCCCAGCAGGTCCACATCACCAATGGTAACTACATTGCCAAAAAATACACAGAGTACTCCAACTCCCCAAGTACCTCTTATTGAAAGAAGAAGAGGGCCCCTTGTACGTCAGATGTCTTTGAAGATTGGACCAGAAACACAACAACCCAAAGGGAAACCAACAGTTTCACTCCAGAGAGGCCCCTCTGCAAACATTTTTTCAGTGTCCCAACATAGATCATTAAATGTTAATAAGCCTGTTCTGCTTCATTCTGGGGAATCACCCCTGAAGAAGAATGTGAAAATAGTTCAAAGTATCAACCTTGGTAGCCAAACCCAACAACCCCAAATTCATGGTCTCCCCCACCCATGGCACCAGACCTCAAAGCTTGACAAATGCCAGGAGTCTCTGGTGCATGTTGTGCATGATGAAGCAGATATTGAGAAGCCTGTTGATGCAGATCATATCAAGAACTTTGTACCCAAGTACCAGTTGCAGTATCCAGTTTTAAAAACAGGTAAAGCACACTCTTTCACTAGTGTGCAGGGTGCGCAAATTACCTTACCTGTTATTACAATACCAATTGCAAATGAGATTAAAGTTTCAACATTCAACGATGGAATACAAAATGTTTCAGAAACTCAACCAAGTCAGCAGAGTGTTTCTAATAGAGGGGTCTCTGTTGTTTTGCCCATTGATCCTGAAGTTGGCCCAGCTTCTCAGTCTTTTTCAGAACCTACTACAGTTCCACAGATTCTCATCACTAATGAACATACACTACCTACATCAACAGTGGATTCCAGAGTACACCTTACTGAACTGAATACAAATGCAAAACTTGGATCAGATCGGCAAAATGGAAGGTCACCTGGGTCAGTTGGTTTCCAAATGAAGACTGTTATCCCAGCCATTAGACAAAACCATATTGGTGAAATCCAAAGTACATCATCTCCTGGTTCTTTACACTGCACTCAGAAACTGGTATCAGTAAGCCTTTGTCCACAACAAGAGCCCACTGCCTCAAGTAAACGTATGCTTTCTCCTGCCAACAGTCTGGACATAGCCATGGAGAAGACACAGAAACGGGCTAAGGATGACCATAGTGCTGCATGTCTTACAGATGGTCGATCACTTAGTTACTTGAACTCAAAAATGTCAGAGTTGACCAGACAGCGGAAGTTAATGCTTGTTCGGCAGGTTTGCACCACTGAACCAGTAGACAGTCCAATAGAAACAGATGCCCCTGAGCAACTACCAGAATGCAGAGAACCTGAAAAAGATAATCAGATAGAAATTTGCCACACAAAGTGTGATGTTGTTGAACAAGAAATGGAGAGCAGGACACCTACCACAACTATGCAGACAGTACCAGGATCTGACACACATTCCTCTCCAGCGATGCAAAGCCACTTTGGACCTGGAAACACAACATTGAAATCACAAGAAAAGCCTGAAGAGAATCACTGGTTTCCAGCTAAACCTCATTTGAGGCCTCAAACATATCCTGGGCAAATAAAATTAGCTGCCTCTGTTTCAGTTGTGAACACACGAGACAGCCATCGTCTATCTTTTCCAAGTCTGAAAACAGCTACAACATTTACTTGGTGTTTTCTGTTGAAAAGGAAGCCTCTCCACATTGAGCAGACAGATCAGAGAATCTCAGCCTACTCTACCTGGACAGTCAAGTCCAAAAACCCAAATCCACTAGGTCTTCCCACCAAAGTGGTCATGTCTCTTTTTGACTCCAAACAGATATCCAAGAAAATACTGTATACCCAAGCTATAACAACAAGCTTAAAATCTGACATACTGACGTACTCTGGCAAACTGAAAGATGTTTTGCCAAAGGTTTGTTTTTCCATATTATATCAATTCACTTACAAATTGCTTTTTTAACCATACAGTTGTAAAGTGTATTTTACATTGTATTTTATTTATTTATTTTTTGTTCTTTCTTGAAATATTTTCAGGTGTTGGCCCAACGAAGCACTTTGTTAAATGAGAACTGTGGCAAGGCAAAACCAGAGAGTCAGTCAAGCCATGAGTTAGACTCTTCCAAAGCAGAACCTCGACGAGTGAAGATCTTTGATGGAGGGTTTGTGTCCCTAGCCTAACTTCTCAGCTGTTGTTTCAAACACATTAAGTAAAAAATTGAGTAGGAATTCTTATGTTGTATATTATCTTCTTTTAACAGTTACAAATCAAATGAGGAATATGTGTATGTAAGGGGGCGTGGAAGGGGTAAATACATCTGTGAGGAGTGTGGGATCCGCTGTAAAAAGCCAAGCATGTTGCGCAAACATATCCGCACACACTCTGATGTTCGTCCCTATCATTGCGCACAATGCAATTTCTCTTTTAAAACAAAAGGTGAGTATATGTCAACTTCTGTACTGTTTTACAAATTCTCATTTTTTTAGCAGTTAAAAATACGTTGTACAAATACATGTTGTATTCTGTCACAGAAAAATAACAGTTCAAAGAAATTGTTGAAAACTCAGTATTGCCATGACATTCATGTACCTGTAAATAAAGTGTGTGTGTGTGTGTGTGTGTGTGTGTGTGTGTGTGTGTGTGTGAGATAATGTGTCACTCGCGCCTGCAGTGGAGAACAGACATACAACCCAGGGTCTTGTGGAAGAATAAGTGCTCTTTTAATTATTAAAAATGGTAGGGGAAGTGAAAGGGGTGAGAGTGGTGCAGTCAGTGCAGGTGCCAGAGGGCTAGAGCCAGCCTAATGCAGAGGTGCAGCCTAGGGCTGGCTGCATCTGGGTCTTTCGTCGATCCACCACTGGAAGCGGGAGCTGTGTCGATCACTGGCGAGAATGCTGTGATCTTGGTTTTCCTCCTCATTGTCTTTGGTATTGGTCAAGTGGCCTCTGCAGAGAGAGGAGGGAGAATCAGTTAACACCTACAAAGAGAACCCAACTAAATTCTGCTTGTGGTGGTGCCTCTTTATACTTCCCTGTCTGCTTGAGGAGGATAGATTGGGGTGATGTTTAAGCCTCTCCACCCATGTGCAATCAGCAGGCCCTGACCTGTGCCACACTGCTTTTGGCAGTCCAAACCAGTGGTGCTGAAGTGTCGCTATTTTTTCAGTACCACAGGGGCAGTAGAGTGAAGAGTGATGCAGTGCTTGGGCAGGGGTTTGCTTGAGTTCCACAACTGCATAGTTCTTCTTGCAGCTGGTATATAGCATGGGATGCTCTTCACGATTGATGACCTGAGACAGCATGGCACCCAGGCCTGTCTCCGAAGCATCAGTCTGGATGATGAATGGCAGGTCAAAGTCCGAGTATTGGAAGATGGTTGACAATGGTAACAGCTTTTCTTTGGGGGAATGCCTGCTCTGTCCTGCTGGTTCACTACACCTTGTCTGGCTCTCTTTTCCTCGTTAGGTCAGAGAGGGGAGATGCTACAAAGGAGAAGTTAGGCACGAATGTGCAATAGTATCTGGCCAGCCCCAAGAATGCATGTACCTGTCTTTTGGTGGTAAGCCAGGGTAGTTCTGGACTGTCTCAATCTTCTTCTCCTGTGGCTTAAGTAACCCCTGACTGATACAGTAACCCAGGTGCTGTGCTTCAATCAACCCCAGATGACACTTCCGAGGATTGGCCGTGAGCCCAACCTTCCTCAGCTCCCCCAGGACAGCTTTGAGATGGTGCAAGTGATTAGCCCAGGTGACATTGTCCAGGTAGGCCACTGCAAATTCTCAGTGAGAGTGCAACATGAGGTGCTGGAATGTTGCTGGTGCCCCACGGAGGACCCAGTATTGCCAGTGGCCCGACAAGGTGGTAAAGGCAGTCTTCAGCCAGGCTTAGGATATCAGAGCCACCTGCCAATACCCCTTGGTTAGGTCAAGAATGGAAACAAAGCAGGCCCTCCCTAGCTAGTCAACTAAGTCTAGGCAGGGGGCAGGGGTACCTGCCAAAGTCTACCCCCTGCTACCCCCTGCCCCCAGGGGTACTCTGGGCAGGGGGTAGCTGCCAAAGTCTAAGACTGTGTTGAGCTTCCTGAAGTCATTGCAGAGGCTCAGACTTCCTGCTACAATGGGGCCTGACCAGGGGCTGGTGGACTTTTTGATGATTCTGTCCTGCAGCATTCAAGCTACTTCTTGCTTGATTGCATGATGGCAGGCCTCCAGGACATGATAGGGGGACTGGTGAATTACTATCCCAGGGGGAGTTTTGATGTGTTGCATCAGATGGGTCCAATGTTGTTCTGATGAGAAGACATCCGTGAACTGGTCTAGTAGCTCTCCCAGCTCTTGGCACTGTTGACCGGACAGGTACTCACCTTGTTGGACCGGGGTGTGCCCTGGTGGTTCTGATGAGACAATAGTTTGGGCTGAGAGCAGTGGGAGAGGCTTGATCCAACATTTCAACAGATTTCATGTGGTAGGTTTCAACAGATTCATGTGGTAGGTAGACAAGAAAAGTTATCTTTTCTCTTACCTGGCTGTTGCAGGTGGTAGTTTACAGGCCCAACATGCTCAGTCATGGGGAAAGGGCCCTACCACTGCGTGAGGAACTTGCAGCTGGTAGTGGGGATTAGCAGAAGGATGTGGTTGCTGGGCTGGGCTGAGCAGTTATAGAGCGAGCTCTGTTCAGCCTAGGCAGTAAGTTTATGCCGGTGGATGATGGGAGCCTCCCTATCAATGCGATCCTGCCTTTCCTTACATGCTTGATGGTGGTTCAGAAGGGTGAGGGCTGCTCTTCCCAGGCCTCCTTTACCACATCCAGGAGGCCCTGGGCCTTATCCCAAACAGGAGCGTGAGGGACATAAAGCCTGTCAATGTATGTGGAGTCTCCCGGATTGCAGACAGTACATATGGGAGAAGAAGGTCCCTGGTCATCTTCATCTACTATCTGTCTACTACTAACTAGACCTCTTCAGGGTCTGGGTGAACCTCTCAACCAGCCCATCAGTCTGAGGGTGGTAGGTTAAAGTGTGGATCTGTTTAACCTGCAACAACCAGCATACATCTGTCATTAGTTTGGACAGAGAGAGAACAGCAGAACCAGTTCCCTGGCAAATGTTTTTGGATGTAGCCTTCTGAAGGGAGACTGCTTTGGGGTATCAGGTGGTGTAGTCTATGATGACGAGTATGTGATCATGGCCCTGGGCAGAATTGGGAAGGGGACCCACCAGATCCATGCCCACTCTCAAAGGGGATGCCGATAATGGGCAGAGGCATGAGCGGGGCAGGTGCAGGCTTCCTTGGGGCAGTGCACGGACATGGAGGCAGCATTGGCAGACATTCCTCACTTCAGCATTCATCTTTTGGCATACTAGGTAGCTCCCCAAAGGGTGGGAGTGGGCTAGGTATGTCACAAGGTCCACTTTTGAGCAAGGGACTAAAAGCAGGTTTGTGGGCTGGCCTTGCTGCTCTGTGTGTGGTGGTAGAGAAGGCCCAGGAAGGAAGCTTACCTGGCTGTTGGTCTTTGCCTTCCACAACACGCACCTGCCCCCCACAGTTCTTTAGTTGCTCATCCTGTTTCTGCTCCTGCCTGAAGTTCCTTTCTCAAGTCATCTGCTTATAAATGAGAGAGTGGATGAGAGGTGGTGTTTGACTCACCTTTGGCAGTGCAGGCATCAGCGTCCCCATGCTCCCCAGCCAGGCACACAACTTAGAGTGGCATGGTGCAGTCTATGAGCCTTTGAGGTGCTTATCATCTGCACATCCTTCTGGAAGCAGGCAGCTCCTTGGGAAACCCAGGCCAATTGGCCTAGGAGGAGAGGGACAGGGAGGTCAGAAATGACACCAATGGTTAGCTTCCATTCATCTCACTCATTTTGAATCCAGATGTGGGTGATGGCCACCTCTAGTGCGTCCCCATGCATGCAGGTGACCTCAACAGTGCTGCAGTACCCCAAAGCCTCAAGCAAGACTGAGGGTCAAACCAGTGTGATGATGCTGCTGGAGTTGAGGAGAGCTTGCACTGGCCATCCCTCTATCCACACAGGGGTGCTTGGAAGATGAGGGCTTGTGGTGAGTTGATGATGCAGCCAGCAAGCCACGGCTTCCGGGTTGGGTTGGGTGATGGAGGTTCAGAAGCAGTGGGGATGACCACATCAAGGAGAGGGGGAGGTCAAGCTGGTCACAGAAGACATCTTTGGGGCTCTGTGTTGGCCCAGGGAGGGGGTGTATATATTGTATATACTGTATTTTATTATTACTATTTACTGTTTGATCTCGTGTGTGTATACACACACACACACACACACACACACACACACACACACACACACAGAACTGATTGTTTGGACACACCTTCTCATCTCATTTTTTTTTTTTTAAATTCATTAAAAGACACTTCATGTCATGATGGGTGTCATTCTCTTAACTTAGTTGAGTGGTTCCCAACCTAATATGGATTTCAGCAGTTGTGGAATAGGGCTGTTTACTGTATTTTTATTATTTACTATTTACTGTTCGATCTCAAATGCATTATGAAGGCAAGAAATTGCACTAATTAACTTTTGATGAGGCACACCTGTTAATTGAAAAGCATTCCAAGTGACCACCTCATGAAGCTGATTAAGATAATGCCAATAGTGTGAAAAGCGTCAAGGTAAACGCTGGATACATTGAAGAATCTAAAATATCAAACATATTTTGTTTTTTAACACTATTTTGTGTAGTACATAATTCCATACATCTTCCATATGTTATTTCATGGTTTTTATATCTTCAGTATTGTTCTACAATGTATATGCACATGTATGCACACACACAGTCCCCTCCAGAAGTATTGCTACCACTATACAATATGAATTATGAAGATGAATATGAGATGGTAGATCAAAATTTTAGCTTTCATTTCCTGATATTTACATATAGATGTGTTAAAGAACTTTGTTTATTGCACATACAAGAACAACATTTGCTTAACAAAATATAACAAATACAAGACATGCAGGGGAGGCCTGAAACCTGATGGTTTTTCCAGGGTCTCCCCTTGTTAAAATAAAAATGACAATATTACGGTCAACTTATATAAAGCATAAAAAAAAAAAAAACTTAATAATTAAAGTAATTAATCAACTAGATAGCCAGGAAAACTAAACATACAACTTGCTACAAGCCCAAATATATGAGTACATGGTAAAATAACAATAATGACCTCGATTTGTTGAATAAAATGATATGGCGAAGCTAAAGATCAACTTACTGAACAAATCTAACATTAAACATGAAAACATCATCAATTATAAACAATTAATTGATAACAGGGATTTGGAAAGATAGATCAGTGTAATTTTATAGTTGGATTATTCAAGATTTCCTTTATCGGTTGCTTCTTGAAAAGGAGCAGAAACATACTGTATTTTTTTTTTGTTTGTTTGTTTGTTTGGTTTTTACACTATTCCATACAAAGGGTCCTCTATACATTAAACTGTCACTGATTAGATTTGGTTAGAATTAGTCGTAAGTTATTGCACTGTCTTGTGTTGTGTTTGTGGATATCGGGGTTAAATGTGATGCTATCTCTGTAATGTGCTGGTAAACATGAACTTCCGTAGATGATTTTGTGAACAAAAAGACTTATCTGTAATTTGTTAATGTCATATATTGTTAATACTTTTAAATCATGAAACTTAGAACATGGCACCTTTTGTTTGAACCCATTCATTTTTCTAGTGATCAGATATTGGAACATGTGACAATATTGGAACATGTGACAGGCAGTTGTTTCTTGTTGCCCAGGTGTGCCCTGTTAGATTGATTGTTTAAATAATGAATAGCTCTGAATGTCTACTCTTGGTTTGAGCCCTGGCTTTCACTTGTGAAGACTGTAATTGTTGTTAAAAAGGATAAACCAACATAATGATGTGAGCGTTGAATATGGGAGAAAATCAATCCATTTTGAAGCTGAGAAAAGAAGAAAAATCCATCAGAGCCATTGTGCAAGCATTGGCAGCATAGTCAATGTAAGAATTTGGAATGTCCTGAAAAACAGTCACTGACTTCAACAACCTCGACAGGGCAGGGGTGAAGGTACAACAGTCTACTGGTTAAAGAAGGCTGTGAGAGCAGAAATATAGAGGCCATACCACATGCTGCAAACCACTCATCAGCAGTAAGAACCAGAAGGTCAGATTGGAATTCAGAGAGAAATCCAGAAATAATCCACAAAAGTTTTGGAACCAAGATTACCCTTAACAAAGTGATGGAAAGGCCAAAGTGTGGAGGAAGAAAGGATCTGCTTATGATCCAAAACATACAAGCTCATGGGTCAAGCACAGTGGTGGTAGTGTCATGGCTTGGGCTTGCATGTCTTTTTTTCTGAAATGGTCTCATTAATCTTTATTGATGATGGAACTCATGATGATAGCAGCATAATGAATTCAGAAGTCTCCAGAAACATTCTGTCTGATAATTTACATAAAAATGTGTCCAATCTAATTAGGAGGAACTTCATCATCCAGCAAGACAACAACCTAAAACACACTGCAACACAACACAGGACTTCATCAGGTGAAACAGTGGAAGGTCAGCAAGTCAATTAACAGACTTAATTGACTTGAGCAGCATTTCATCTATTGAAGAGGAGACTGAAGAGAGAAGCCCCCCAAACAAACAAATGAAAGAAGCTGCATTACAAGCAAACATTATATTAAAAAAATGCAACTTTGCTCCTGTTAGTAGGTCGCCAGCTTGAGTTATCGCAAGTGAGGGAACTAGCATGAAATATTAAGTATTATTATACATATGGGCCACTTTTTCCATGGAATAAAAACATGTATTCTATTCCCTTCTAGGGGGTTTATTGATGGCATACAATATTATAATATTGCTTATCCTCCATCTATTAAGTCATTCTCCCCAATGGAGAATGAGCGTACAATATTGTCATAATATTGCACATTGTCAAGACATAACGTCACAAGTCAGAGCTCGTGTGACAATCCAATGACAAAACTTTTCTGCTGTGCATACACAGAATCATTTCTTTGTCAGCCAGGAAAGAGAGACGATGAGGCTAATCCAGTGCTAGGTTTAAGCACTAAATACAGTGGGGCAAAAAAGTATTGTCAGCCACCAATTGTGCAAGTTCTCCCATTTAAAAAGATGAGAGAGGCCTGTCATTTTCATCATAGGTACACCTCAACTATGAGAGACAGAATGGGGGGAAAGAATCCAGGAAATCACATTGTAGGATTTTTAATGAATTAATTGGTAAA
>JAPEKM010000008.1:43863101-43873968 GCA_027575975.1 Cathorops multiradiatus
TTTGGATGTTTCTCCGTTGTTCGCTGTGGTAGACTACTAGTATTTCATGTCCAAAATGGCTGACACATTGGTCGTGATTGGTCGTGACGTAACGTGGGAAGGATCGATAGAAAAGTCAATGCAGTATCTAAATTTGACACATATCCCATGCCTCACATCAATAAACTGCTTGATCGGTTAGGCGCAGCTCGCTTTTACTTAACACTGGATTTAACAAAGGAATATTGGGTCCCCTTGACTCCATTATCCTGCAAAAAAATGGCCTTTTCCACTCCGTTTGGTTTACACCAATTTGTCACCCTTCCTTTCTGGTTATTTGGGGCCCCAGTGACGTTTCAGCATCTCATGGACGAAATTCTCCATTCTCACAATGCATATGCAGCAGCCTACTTAAATGATCTAATCATTCATAGAGATTGGGAGGGGCACCTATAACATCTCAGGGTGGTCCTGAGGTCACTGAGGCATGCGGGGCTCACAGCAAACCCAAAAAAGTGTGCAATTGGGTGGGTGGAAGTACAGTATCTTGGCTTCCACTTAGGTCATGGGCAGGTGGGTTCCCAAATTGATAAGACTGCAGCAATTGCAGCCCACAACCTAAAACCAAAAAGGGGGTGAGGCAGTTCCTGGGGCTGACTGGCTATTATAGGTGGTTCGTGCCTAATTTTTTGGACGTCACCAGCCTGTTGACTGACCTCACTAAAAAGGGAGTGCAAGATCCTGTCCAATGGATGGAGCCATGCCAACAGGCCTTTAACCAGGTAAAGGCTGCACTGTGTGGGGAACCGCTTTTATACTCCCTTGACTTCTCTCTCCCTTTTGTTTTGCAAACCGATGCTTTGGACAGAGGGCTGAGGGCCATTTTGTCCCAAATGGAGGAGGGAGAGGAGTGCCCTATGTACACTGTACATTAGCCGCAAGTGCTCCATGCAAGAGATGAAGTGCAGCACCATCGAGAAGGAGTGCTTGGCCATCAAATGGGCAGACTTCACCCTCTGTTATTACCTGCTGGGAAGCCCTTTCACCCTCTGCTCTGATTAAACCCCGCTCCACCGCATGAAGGATGCCAACACACAGATCACCCGTTGGTATCTGGCTCTGCAGCCTTTTAAGTTCAAAGTGATCCACAGGCCAGGGGCACAGATGGTCATAGCGGACTACCTCTCCTGGCAGGGGGGAGTCGGCTGCAGGCTGGATGACTCTCCGGCCTGAGTCGGGCAATGAGGATACATGACAGCAGAGGCGTGGTCAAGGGACAGTTTGTGAATGGAGAGCGAAGCCGGAGAAGGTGAGTGGCAAAGTGGAAGCACCTGTTGCGGATTAATGTGCTGTGTCTGTGTGTTTGTGTGCAGTGACAGAGAGCAGATAAAAGGGGGAGAGGAGCAGAGAGTTCTTTTTCTTCCCCAGGCTGAAATCATGGCATGCACCGTGCCAGTGATCCTTAGTTGAATTCTGCTGAAAAGCATGCATATTGAGTTGTGGTTTAAAAAAATAAAACCCAAAAATGAACCTGAACCCACCTGCCTATTAATTCAGTGCCCACCATGAGCAGGGAAACATTGCACATTTGAACAGATACATAAGTAATTTTTGGAAAATCCTTGATTATATTAGGACATTTTTCTCAAGCAAGATTTCAAACTTTCTCACAAAAGGCATAGCGTGAGAAAGAAAGAGAGGGAAATGAAGAGAGCGGTATAACAACTCAGTACCCAATTCATCACTGAGTCTGAAACGTGCGGAATGAAATCCTTCATACTTTCCTTAACAATGAGACATGGGGAGAGATAAACAGACAGACAGAGAGAGACAGAGAGATAGAAAGATGGACGGAGAGAGAGAGACAGAAAAAGAGCGAGAGACACAGACAGACAGACATATGGGGACAGAGAGAGACAGATAGAGATAGAGAGAAAGATGGACAGAGAGAGAGAGACAGGCAGACAGACAGACAGAGTGGGGGAGAGAGAGAGAGAGAGCGACAGTGAGGAAAAGACTTGTTTTTAGAGCAAACCTCCACATTTGTGTGAGACCCACACAGGAATGTTTTCCTCTCGCGGATGGCTGACGCTCATGCCACACACACACACACACACACACACACACACAGTTTCAGACGGGACATCCAGATTTACAGAGGTGTCAAAGATTTCATGTCCAAAGCTCTCTTGGGTGAAGTCTCCCACATTCTCTCCATCTCTTAAATACATTCTCTCTCTCTCTGTTGCACGTTTCTCTTTTTCGGATCGGAGCTGAGAAAGAAAACAGGCCCACGACTCTGCGGCCGACACGGTGGCTGAAAAAGAAAAACATGGAGCTAGAGAGAGAGAGAGAACAGGCACAAAAACAGAGAGATGAACTCTTCTCTTCTCTTCCCCCCTGCAGAGAAGTACAGAAGTGGAGAAGTGGGTCTTTGTCCTAAAGTGTCTTTCAGACTCCGAGTCATGCTGAAGTGTTTAACCCCCAAACTGTTTACCACCTTCAGTGATGATTTTATACAATTACAATTGTAAAGAGCACAAAATACCTCAGATCTAATATCAAATATTAATTAATTATTAAAATTTATGCAAATAAAGGCTCAGAGACTCCTCCCACACCTGAGGATTCTCGTGAAGTCAGGACAAAATGCCCCCAAACAAAGAGCTTTAAAATCTTTCTTTCTTTCTTTCTTTCTTTCTTTCTTTCTTTCTTTCTTTCTATAGTTTATTCATGAAACTGAGCCAAACACAACAGGTATCATGTTGGAAAAATATGTTTTAGTACCATTCCCCATGTAGTAAAACATTTTAATGGGTTATTTTGGCATGAAAAAGGAAATAAAAGTGCAAGAGTGCGAGCAATTTTCAGAAGTTCACAAGTAGAAGTGCTCGAGATGATTAAAAAAAACCCAAAAGAAAATCAAAAGTCCACATGCCGTAATAATACATTTTATTATTTTGTGGGAATTTCTAAGCACCTCATAATTACCTCGCCTGCTATGGAGTAAGCGGGGCGAGGTATTGTTTTCGGGCGGGTTTCTTTATTTCTGTGTGTTTTTTTGTTAGCAACATTACGGGAAAACGGCTGGACCAATCTTCATGAAACTTTCAGAATAGATGGACACTGGTCTCAAATACAACCTCCAACATTTTAAGGGGTCATCCGGTCAAGGTCACGGTGGCCAAAAAGGTTTAAAAAAAGCTCTGAGCTCAGACTGCAGGAGCACTGCCTTGGAAGGACTCCTCCCACAAACACACTGATTGGATCACTACCTGCCTTATTTGAATACATCGCGCTGTCATTGGATGGTTTCTTGGTTCATTCGTTTACATACGCAAAGGAGGGGTTTTGGCCACGCCCACTTTTAAACTCCATTGAATAAAACCACCCTGCTCTGTTGATTTATTATTATTACCTCATCCACCACAGACTAGGCTAAAGAAATTGCTTTCAGACATGTTTATGCTTATTACAGCAGAGGTCTCAAGCCGGTCAGTGGCGGCAAATCGCCGTACGTAGTAGGATTTTCCGCTATCTATTTTTCACTGAGTAACAAAAAATATTTGTTTACATATCTGTATAAAACTGAGCAGCATGCAGTGTGAAACTAAATTTCATTCAATTAAATAATGGCCAGGGTTCCTGCTGGCGCTCGCCACACTCGAGAAAATTACAAGCAGTCGTCATGGTGATGAATGTATGTCATCATTATCATCAGTCATCTTTTATACAAATCCCTCCATTTGCTGAAATCCAACCCCAGTGAAGAGTCTTTGGGAAGCTGGAGTGAGTGTAAACAATGAACACGTGCTTGTGACTAATAAAAATCAACTACACATAATGACCAAATGAGCACCAAGCTTTTGACCAATCACAGTGCGTCTTAATCGGCTTGGTGTGGCGGTGTAATCATCTCTGCGTGAGCCGAACAGTGGCGCAGTCTAAACTGGTGATTATTTATTTATTTAAAAATTTTTAATGAGCTTCTTCAAGCACTGAAGATGATTTAAGGGTCAAAACAGCCACAGGAGAGGCACACTCAGGGGCCCGACCATCCCTGACCACATCGGACAGCGTCAGTAATACAGGGGTCAGTTTAATAAAAAAAAAAAACGCAAAACTGAAAGCGCTGTCAGCCAGCATGTGACCTAAGTGAACTCCGTTTTTGGGTGATAGCCTCCGGGTATTTTCACCCTCAAAAAACGTAAGCGATTAATAGAAACCAACTGACTTGGATGTCATCTGGGATTGTGAATGTTGTCATATAATAATGTAGCTTAGAACGTGTGTAACACGGCTGTGACATGACGCTCGCAGATTATAAATTGACTCAATGTTTTAATGAGAAAAGGGTAATCAAAGACAATGTACAAAAGCCAGGCCAGGTCAATACTGAGAGATCCAAAACAATAACAAGGGCCAGACAAATCGTGGTCAGAAAACAGGCAATAGTAGAAGAACCGGGAATCAGGAGATACTGGCAATCTAAACACAAGGGCTAGGCAAATCGTAATCAGAAAACAGGCGAGGATCGAGAAACCGGGAATCAAGAGAAACGGGCAATCAAAACACAAGGGCTCGGAGAAACGGCGAAAAACAGAACGCAAAAAGGGTCATACACAGGTAAACCATCAATACAATAATGCTCAGTAGGCTCACGAAAAGTGAAGACAATACTGTGCAAAGAACAAAACAGACAAAGGGATATAAAGGTCCAGGTAATTGTGATTAGAACTCAGGTGAACCACTCCTAGGAAGTGGTTCCGGATTGGATGACGGAGTGCGCGTGGTAGTGACTGGTGTGTGAGGGGGATTATGGGAACTGGACTCCTGAGGGTTGAGGCAGACGGAGGGTGAGCCCAGAAGCATGACATCGTGTGTCTTTGTGATCGTAAAGGAGAGAGATGTGAGTGAAAAAATATATTTTTATTAAACTGATGATTAATTTTACTTGTGATATTAAGTCGGTGGACACGTGCCTCAGTTTCCTGAGACATTACAGGCGTTGATCATAACTTACGGTAATAATAAAGAGTCAGAAATTAAAGTGAACAAAACATTTAAAAACAGCAGTGCAAAAATCAGTGATAAAGATGTCATAACCTGTGAATGTGTGTGGGTGATGAGATTTCTTGTAAAGTTAAATATAACCTCGCCAATCTATCTATGCCAGCCACCCTTAAAAAAATACAAACCTCAGGAAAACAGGGCAGATCCCCGGTCTGTTCAATAGCTTGAATAGAAACAGACTATTTTGCTGTTTACAATAAATTGGAAATTCTTTCCCAAAAGCCTTGAAACTGTGTCTCAGATAAACCCAGTTTTCCATTTTTCTCGCCAATGGTTCATGGTGAAGGGCTTCAGCCTTTTTAATTGTAGCCTCCTATTCTCTGCCTCCTACCCTTTTATTCCCCTAAACTTTGAGACCACTGTTACAGAGGGAAAGTGTGTTCCACTGAGCTCTAGTGCCGGGTCATTTCCAGGAAATAAGAGTTTGGGTCGTGGTGACAGCGTGTGTATGTCAGCCTCGGTTCGGAGGTTTCAGTTTCAAAAACTGTAAGAGGTAAGAGTAGAATAATATAAAGTACAGACACTTGGTATATTCTACTTCTCATTCATCTCATCTCATTATCTCTAGCCGCTTTATCCTGTTCTACAGGGTCGCAGGCAAGCTGGATCCTATCCCAGATGACTATGGGCGAAAGGCGGGGTACACCCTGGACAAGTCGCCAGGTCATCACAGGGCGGCAGTCTACCTTTAATCAGGAATTTGTGTTAAACAAAATTAGATTGAGATAATCTTTCTCTCTACCTCTTTATATAAAGTGTACTAAAACATATAGACATTGCCTCATCATTAATTTTAATAAGCCATTTTTAATAATACAGACTAAACATAACTGCCATCAGTAAACTATGAAACTGCTTCCCATATTTACATACAACATATACTGTACATCCATTCTCTCACATACTACATTAAAAAAATCAAGGCCCTTCCATGAAATATAATATGAGGCAATAACGTCAAATGTAGAAGCCAGTATGTGTGAAGATGTGTCTCTCTCTGGCATCCTTCTGTCTCGGAAGACAATGGAGAAGCGCCCAGTCAGTCTTTTGTTGAGTTGCAGCATCTACTGTGACTGTACAGTCCAATCCTGGAGCAGCATACTCTGTTACAGTTGCTGTAGGTGTAGTCGTCATTTGTCTCTGTGGGTGTCGAGTTGGCCTTGAGTCATCTGCGCTGTCTTCTCTCCTCCCACTGCTCAACTCTCCTCTTCTCTGCTGTCTGGACTCCAGTCTTGATGGCGAGGCGCCAGCTGTCCCTGTTGGCTGTCACAGTCTCCAGGTCTGCTGGGTTGGTGTCGCCAGCTCTGAGGTCGCGTTTGCAAACTTCTTTGAATCGAAGAACGGGCCTTCCTGCAGGTCTGGAGCCAGTGGCCAGGTCACTGTACAGCACATCTTTTGGAATATGGCCATCGTTCATGCAGCTTATGTGCCCGAGCCAGCACAGTCGTCGTTGGGTGAGGATGGTGAACAAGCTCGGTGTTTTGGCTTGGGCTAGAACTTCAGAGTTTGGAACATGGTCCTGCCATGTGATGCCTAGTAGTCGTCTGAGGCAGCGCAGGTGGAAGGCATTCAGTCTGCATTCTTGGTGAGAGTATAGGGTCCAAGTTTTGCTACCATGGAGAAGAGTGCTCAGTATACAGGCCTGATACACTTCCATCTTGGTGTTGGTGGTCAGCATGGAGTTGTCCCACACTCTCTTCAACAGGCAAGCCATTACTGAGGATGCCTTGCCGATCCTGGTGTTCAACTCAACGTCCAGGGAAAGGTTGCTGGAGATGGTGGAGCCAAGGTAAGTGAAATTCTCCACCACTTCGAGGGTATGGTCGCCGATGGAGATACAGGGAGTGTTGGTGACATCTTGGCCCAAGATATTGGTCTTCTTTAGGCTGATGGTTAGACCAAACTCTGTGCAGGCACCAGCAAAGCTGGAGATGAGGTGTTGTAGGGCTTCCTTCATGTGGGCGGTCAGGGTGGCATCGTCTGCAAACATCAGCTCATGAATGAGAACTGCTGCATCTTGGTCTTTGCTCAGAGGCGGGCCAGGTTGAAGAGATTGCCATCACTTCTGGTGTGGAGGAAGACTCTGTCATCAGAATGCTTGAAGGCTTGGCAGAGCAGCAGTGAGAAGAAGATGCCGAAGAGTGTCAGCGTGAGCATACATCCTTGCTTTACCCCATTCTTGATTGGGAAGGGGTCCGAGGATGAACCATTGTAATGGACAGTCCCCTTCATCTCCTCATGAAATTAAATGATCAACCTCAGGATCTTTGGGGTATATCCAATCCTCTGGAGCAGGGTGAAGAGACCTTTTCTGCTGACTAGGTAAAACACCTTGGTTAGATCAATAAAAGCAATGTACAGGGGTCGACGCTGTTCGCAGCACTTCTCCTGGAGCTGTTGAAGGGAGAAGACCATGACAATGGTTGATCGCTGGGCTCTGAAGCCACACTGTGCCTCTGGGTAGACCTGCTCTGCAAGTTTCTGCAGCCTGTTCAATACCATGCGGGCAAATGCCTTGCCGACAATGCTGAGGAGAGAGATTCCGCAATAGTTGTTGCAATTGCTGCAATCCCCTTTGTTTTTATACAGCGTGATGATTTTTGCATCTTGCATGTCTTGAGGCATTGTTTCTTCTTCCCAACACTGTAGCAGGAGTTTGTGGAGATGGTTGAGGAGAGATGTCTTATTGCTGGCCTTGATAACCTCTGGAGGAGTGTCATAATTTCCTGGAGCTTTTCCACAGGCAAAGAGGTTGATGGCCTTGCGGAGTTCCTCAACAGAGGGTGGGGCGTCAAGCTCCTCCATGACAGGTGGGGGGTGTTCTCTACTGCTGTATCAGTAACAGATGTCTCTGTAGCATACAGGTCCTGGTAGTGCTCAGCCCATCTCTCCATCTGCTTGCTGCGGTTGGTGATAACATCAGCCTCAACGCCACTAAGACCACTCCCCTCAAGTCTGCCTCAGGCAAACACTTTCTTCATGCCTTCGTACATGGAGTGAATGTTGCCGCAGTCAGCAGAGAACTGGATGCCCTGACAGATTTCCAGCCAGTGGTTGTTGGCACATTTCCAGGCGATCCACTGGGCATTGCTTCTAGCCTTCCTGTAACCAGTGAGGGTCTTCTCTGAGGGATTGTTCTTATAGTTGAGCAGTGCAGCTTGCTTGGATGAGATGGCTGGTTCCATTTTGATGATACCTGCTTCCAACCAGTCTGGGTTCTGCCTTTCTTTGCTGCCGAAGGATTCCATGGCAACTTGGTAGGTGGCTTCACAGATATAGTTCCACCTCACTTCAACAGTGCTTGTTGGGCAGTTCTTCAGGGCTTCATTAATGGTGTTGGTGAAAAATTCATGTAAGTCAGGGGCCGAGGTCATGGCTGTAGTGATGCAAGGGCATCTTTTCTGCTTTGAGCGGTAGATTCATTTGGGTTGACGGTGCACCTTACTGCCGACTAGCGAGTGGTCGGCGTCGCAGTCAGCACTATGGTAGCTGCGGGTGATAAGCATGTGGTTCAGCAAGGCTCTTTGGGTGATGACAAGATCCAGCTGGTGCCAGTGGCATGATCTGGGGTGTCGCCAGAATAATCAACAGTGGGGTTTTGTGGGGAAGAAAGAGTTTGTGATGCAGAGGTCATGGTAGGAGCAGCGCTGTAGCAGCCACTGCATGTTCTTGTTAAATCTGCCCACACCAAAGTGACTGATGCAGCCGAGTCGTGGTCAGGCCCAGTGCAAGCATTGAAGTCTCTGAGGAGGAACAGGTATTCAGTGGCTGGCATGGCTTTGACTGTGGACTCAAGTTCATTGTAGAACTCATCCTTTACTTTAGCAGAAGAGCAGAGTGTTGGAGCATAAACACTTAGGATGTTTACTGTACCTGAAGATGTTGAGAGGCGAAGGGAGCGAATACAGGATGTACCATTTGCTGGCAGTTCTATTGAGGACAGGAGAGAGTTTCTCATTGTGAATCCAATGCCATGCAGTTGGGGCTCCTTTGGTTCCTTCCCCTGCCAGAAGAAAGTGTAGTCCTGTTCCCCAAAGCTGCTGTTCGAGGCGAGTCTGTCTCTTGTAGGGTGGCTGTATCAACATTAAGTCTCAATAGCTCCCAGTCGATGATGGCTGTTTTTCTACTGTCATCTACTTGCTCCAAGTCATCAGAGAGGCCAGGGCACATAGTCCTGACATTCCAGCTTGCCAGCCGCAGGACTGGTCTTTTGAGATACTTCTTACTGTCTATGCCTGGTGCAGAGTTTGCAGTCTGTTCATCGGTGTAGTTCCTAAGCTCCAAGCACCCATTGAAGCAGGCAGACTGTGGTGTGTCAGCACCTAACTGGCTGGGGGCTGCCCAGCTTGAGGCGGGTGACAGCTGACCTGTGGGACCCGAAGATCCCTCCCACCATTGGAGACAACCCGGAGCGTCTGAGCTTACGGCAATTTGCTCTGGACTTATAACTCATAACTGCTGCTTCTCATGTTGTTTCTGCTGCTGGGGCAGTGCCACTGGAGTGACCTCTCCAGGGCACAAGCCTGGGCAAAATATATGGAGATCCTGGGATGCCCAGTCATCAGAACCCCCCCTCTTGGCCTCATTGATGTGGTCCAAAGGAATGCAGAGCAGTACATTTGGCACAGCTCGGCTGCGGGAGCTGCTGGAAGGTGTGTGGAGTTCGCAGTACCAGCCGCCTTAGGGGCTCCACTCCTGATTTTCTGTTGGGGTTTACTCCCCTAGCCTTTGCTTCTCCTGAAGCTTGCACAAGGCAGTGTGACTATTTAATCTCTAGCTGGGATCCTCTGCATATCAATCATCTGCATAGCCAAATCATTCACTGTGCCATCCCCATCAAACACCAATGATCACCACAGGAACAACTGATAACCATGGAGCATTAGCAGGATTTTCTGTCGGGGTTGACTCCCTTAGCTCCATTGTGTTTAGCCACAGGTCCAACCTACATTACTAGTGTCACCTCGAGGAAGATGTGGTTCTTCACCATGCACAATGGGTATTGACTGTAGAGAGGCTGAGTGGCCAGCTCTTTAGTGGCCATGTATTACACATCACATAGCCCTTGGGTACATGAGAACCAGTCTGAGAAAACTCAGGAAAGGTACTACCTCTATACACCACCTTTGACACCAGTATTCAGGTGACAGATGGACTTTGAAGGTGCTTCAGGGCTCACTTGATTTTTCCAACAGGTACTTTTCAGCCCTCTCTCAACACCTCAAGTGGAAAAACACAAAATACATTACAGAGCCAATATTTTGAGGCTTTTACCTCGATCAAGTTCACCAACACTTGACAAGCTCAAGCTCCAGTTGTATGTGAGTCTGTGTGAACAAATAAGTAAACTCGTCATGATGACACAGATGAGAATCTTCATGTGTTACTTGCTGCTTCAACCCATCTAATCACCATCTTGACCATGACCTGGCCACTAAATCAGTTTTTAGTATACAGTGTCTTGCAAAAGTATTCATCCCCCTTGGTGTTTGTCCTGGTTTGTCGCATTACAAGCTGGAATTAAAATAGATTTTTGGGGGGTTAGCACCATTTGATTTACACAACATGCATACCACTTTAAAGATGGAAATTGTTTATTGTGATACAAACAATTATTAAGATGAAAAAAAAACAGAAATCTGGAGTGTGCACAGGTATTCACCCCCAAAGTCAATACTCGTCCACCACTTGCAGCTGCAAGTCTCTTAGGGTATATTTCTATTAGCTTAGCACATCTAGTCACTGGGATTTTTGCCCATTCCTCAAGGCAAAACTGCTCCAACTCCTTCAAGTTAGATGGGTTGCGTTGGTGTAC
>JAPEKM010000008.1:47116709-47126919 GCA_027575975.1 Cathorops multiradiatus
TGATCACTCAGGGCTCTCAGTTCATGTGTTGCTGGTTTTATGTCTGTGAGTTTGAACTGTACTACTGGGCTAATGTGTTGGTTGTCTCGCTGTGCTTTCCGGATATCAGCTGTTGAGAGTGATGCTAACCTGTCTCCACAGTCAGTGGTGCACAGCAAGGGTGACGTGATCATTGTGCAGGCCCAGGGTATGGAGTCTTGGGTCTGAATGGCTTGAGTTGTTGCTGCCACACAGTCAGACAAGAGCTCCTCCGTACATTGATCCATCATTGTTTCTATGTTCATAGGCATCCTGGACAAGCTGTCCACATTCTCTCTGCCTGGATGGTAGCGAATGGTGAAATGAAAGTCTGCGAGTTCCGCCACCCACCTGTGTCCGGTGGTGTTGAGCTTGGCACTGGAGAGCACATATGTCAAGGGGTTATTGTCACTAAATACAGTAAATGTGTGGGTGTAGTACAAATAGTCTCTAAAATTTTCTGCGACTGCCCATTTTAATGCCAAGAACTCTAATTTACCTGAATGTAAATAGTAGTTCTGTTCTGCTGTGGTCAATGTCCTAGACCCATAAGCTATTACTCGAAGTTTTCCCTTTTGATGCTGATACAGAATGCCCCCATATCCCTAATTTGAAGCATCAGTATGTAAAATAAATGGTTTTGAGAAATCTGGGAACCCTAGCACTGGTGGCTCAAACAGACAGACAATCTATTAACTGTTCAAGTATAGCTTGATGTCTATCAGTCCATACAATTGGTGTGTGTGAGGGCACACCTTTGTCTTTACTTTCTGCATGTCTTGTGTTTGCCCTGTTCTGTGTCTCTTTGTCACTGTCTGGTGTTCTTTTTAATAGGTTATAAAGTGGCCCTGCAATCTGAGAGAAATATTTTATGTACTGTCTGTAATAACTTAATAAACCCATTATTGCTCTCAGCTGCCCCACTGTACTTGGTCTCTTATCTTTCAATGACCTCACAGCTTCTGTGTTAGCTAGGTCTATTTTGCTCCCTTCAGCTGAAACAATTCTCCCCAGGTAACGAACCTTATGCCCGAGCTCACATTTGCTTGGCTTCAGTTTTATCCCATGCTCTCTCAATCTTTGCAGCACCTGTCTTACATGATCCAAATGACTCTCAAATGATTGGCTGTATGCCAATGTGTCATCCAGATATGGTACACAGATATTGTCCCACAGATCCCCCAGACACACTTCCATACAGCGTTGGAACACCACAGGGGCATTCATCAGTCCAAACGGGATTCTTATCCATTCATAAAGGCCCCACGGAGTCACAAATGCAGTCAGGGGTCTGCTAACCTCGTCCATAAAACCTTGATGATATGCCTTCCCCTCATCTAATACTGAAAACCAGCTGTTGCCGCCAAGGCCATCAAGAATGTACTGCACCTTCGGGATTGGTTGTCGATCTGGGTGGGTTTTCTTATTTAATTCTCTGTAATCTATACAAAGACAAAGTCCACTGTCCTTTTTTCTAACACACACTACTGGCAAAGCATAGGAGGAGTCTGATTTTTGAACCCACCTCTGTGCAATGAGGTTGTGGAGGTAGTCTTTTATTCTTTGTATAGCGGCTTTAGGACAGACAGGTAAGTGTGTACTACTGGATCCATGTCTTTCAGATATATGCTCATTTTCAGTGTTGGGATATTTCCAATGTTATCATCAGATTTTGTGAATGAAGCACACTCCTCATGCAGCATCTTCTGCACCTCTACTCTTTCTGTTGGACTGAGGTGATTTACATCAACAGGTGGGTCCCACACACTGTCGTTCAATCTCTCACTGCCAGGCTTGACCTCGTTCACTGACACTGTAGGAGGTGGGATGCATTTTTCAAAAACACTCGCTGTTTACAGGGCTTGCACTTGATTCAAAGTGCCCACCACAGTCTTTCCTGACAATGTAATATCATGATCTGTGGGGTTTTGAACATTAAGTACAATGTAAGGTGGGGCTCCGCTCCTTAGAGTCACCAATGTCTCACAAAATTCAAGCCTTTCACCCCACTGAGGGTTCATATCTGGCTCAAAAAAAGTGTGACATCTCTTTTTAGAGGCTGTCTTTACTTTACATTCAGTCCAAACTGAGGTGTGCTTTGGGATGTTGACTCTTTCTTTTGTTGTCTTTACAGCATAGTCACAGGATGTTTCAGCACTCACTAAATCTATGAAAACTGGGACACTTGTCTTTCCTAAGCTAGGAAATGTAGCTTTAAGGAGTGCATGTAACTGTTCTCTGCTGGTCTCATCTGGGTGATTTATAGCTGTTGTCACTATTCTTTCGATAACATTATAACCTATTATGGGCTGGAAAAGATTTTTACCCCTCATAACTAGCATAGGAACAACAACTTCCTCTGCAACAGCGCTACTTGCGGCTAGTTCAAAAGTGGTCTCTATCCAGCCTATGTAAGGCATGTCCTGTCCATTAGCGGCTGCTATTCTTAAATCATCAGGCCCATCAATTAATTCAGACACACTTCTCAATTTTTCAGTAGGTAAGTATGTTTTTTTTTTTCATTTCTCATTAACAATAGAAACTTGGGATCCAGTGTCTCATAATGCCTGAGTCTTGGAACCCTGAATGTAGCAGTCAATGACAGCATTTTCCTACAAGATCAACTAACTGAGGTTGTCTGTATTTTCTTGTTGTGTGACTAATGTGTACTTTAGGATGGTTCTCAGATCTACATTGATTCTTATGTTTTGACCAATGTTGTGTTTGACACATCTTTGAGCAGTAAGTGCCCTTCTTACAAGATGAACATACTTTCAGTCCCTGACATGTGGCAGAGACACCACAGTGCAAACAGTTCTGCTGGGACACTCTAGCACCCCTGGTTACTCCCTGTCCCATGGGAGTAACCTTTGCTCGTTTAAATGTCCTTCTGGTCTTGTCTCCCTGAACCTGCACCCAGCAAGGTAGTGTTCCCCACTGCCACATCTGTAACAATGAGTACAGTATTCTACATCATTTTGTTGACAACCAACACATTTTCTCTGGCATACACGTGGTGATGGGTGATAGTAACGCTGTCTTGCAAACCCTTGTTGGTATCGTGCCATGTGATTCCTCATTCCTGGCCAGCGATTTGGTGATGGCTGTTGGAACTGAGGGGCAGGGGTATATTCTTGCATCACTGGTGGAGATGGAGTTTGCACTGGCATGGGAGAGGGCTGTCAGATTGACTCTTTAATCTGTGCCTCTTCAGCACTCAAAGTTTTTAGTAATGCCATATCTGAGTGCATTGCTTTCAGTTCATTCAGTACATCTGGTTGTATCTTGCCTGGATTGTCTCTGTTTGATTCTTTGTTTTTCCTCTCCAGGATGGGATCATCAGACTGAGTTGCATGGACAGTGGCTGACCGTTGCTGTGTTATCTGTTTTCTTTTACTTTGTCTTTGTTTCGTTTGCACAGGCGATGTTCAGTTTTTCAAGGAACAGTTCATCACTACAGGTTTGTTGCTGTAAGTATGGGGGGAGGTCACTCCTGATGCTCTCATTCTGTAAACCAGTGAGCACAGTGTGGAGAAACATACTCTTCATGAGGACTGGATCATATCTTAAGGCTGATTCAGCTTCTTGGGAGGCGAATAGGATTTTCTGTCTTAAGTCAAGGGCTCTAATCACAAAGTTTTGTGTGCTTTCCTTGCTACCCTGCACTTCTGAGGTTCAATGTTTGTACAACTCTGTTGCCCCTTTTTCCTGATAATGAAAGTGAAGGATTCGCCTAAGTGTGGGTAAGGTCAAATCTGCTTTCCCTTCGAGGTACTGTAGCCGCAGAGCTGTAAACCTGGTGCAATAGCCCTAACCACAGCATCAACTATTTCTGCCTCAGTGTACCCCTTATTTATGCCTTGTTCAATTTGGTGGGCTAGACTGGAGAAACTGAGTGTATCGTTCTGACCTGGTTCACCAACCTGACCAGAGATCTTAAACTCCCTGCCCCACTGCAAGGGGAAATGTCCCTGTGACGTCTGCTGCTGGGGAAAAAACCTGATCTTGGCTAGCACTGGCCCCATCTGCATGTTCAGGTTCCTGACTCCCATCTTTCAGTAATGATACAGTAACTTCAAAGCTAAGGTTACTGCTTCTAGCTCCCTTTTTAACCTTTGCTCTTCTGAGACCTGAGATGCTTGTTCCTGAATTTCTTCTGTCTGCACTTCACCTGAATCTGTTTGATTTGGTATGTTAGTTTGAACAGACTCTTGTAATTCACTTATTTTGTCCCTCACCATTAACAGCTCTGCCATGCCCTCATCTAATTCCTGCAACTCATCTCTGTCAAGGTACTGTACAATATGTGCAATGGAAAAGGAGTGTGTTTTCTTAGATAAATCTAGCTGTCTCAACTCCTACTTTACAGTATGTCAAAGGCACAGCATATTTCTAAGAGAACATCTGTCAAAGTATACAGTGTTCCTATAACTTCAAGTTTCAAGTCCTCTGTTGCTGATGAGTCCATTTTTGTTGATTGGTGTTTGTGTGTGTGCCACTTATCTCCTGTGTTATTGTTCTTTCAATGCACCTGCTGTAGCTAGTCCCCTGTAGGCTAATGCTGAATGTCCATGGGCTCCAGTTCCTCGCACTGTCATTGGTTGCCAGACGTCATTGCTGTTGTCTCCCCGCTGCCTCCGGACCGCTGCTGTGGTGGTCTACTGCTCACCGCTTCCAGGCCTCCGCTGCTGCCGCTGGAACACTACCGGACGCTACCAAACTGCCGCACACCATCGCCGCTGAACCACCGCCACTGAACCGCTACACACAGCTGCCACCGAACCGTGCACACCGCAACCGCTGCCGCTGAATCACTGTCCACTCTGCATCATCATTGATGTGGGTAGGAATGAATAGTGAGAGGGCAGTCACCGTCTGGGAAACTGGCCCTGGTCACTTTCGATGCCAGTGGTGCCTCCAAATGTAATGTCCACTCTGAAGAGGGAAATGTAAATGAAGAGACAGGACACGGTTGAACCCTTTACAAGCTTCATTACAAGTGAAGCATCGAGTGGTAAAGGCTCCCTCTTCAGGCCTGGAGGCAAACTAATCAATCACTGAAAACACATCCTCTTAACATCACTGTGCACTGTTATGAGGTTTTTTTTTCCACTGAACATGTATTTTTAAACGCATTTTGATCCATTTTTAACCCATGAACACATTTTTAATACCTTAAATGAATTATGAGTTTTTAACCCTTTTTAATATCATTTTACCAATGTATTTATTAGTATTTATTCTATTTATCCCGTGTCTTTAACCACACATGAAATCATACCATCACGTGTGTGTGTGTGTGTGTGTGTGTGTGTACACATATGTGTAGCTCCCACCATGTGCTGAGTTTGTTCAGAAAACCTATCAATGTCTGACCAGAATACTGATGAGAAGGCAAGTAATAATGATGAAACAGGCTTTTTGAGCTTCAGCAGGCACTGTAGTGTTTAACACACACACACACACACACACACCCTCACTTATATACAGATCTACAAAAGGGGCAAAATGAGTAGAGGTGTGTGTGTGTACTTTCTTAAAATCAGTCGAGCCTTCTGATATACACACACACACACACACACACACACACACACACACACGAATGGGCTCATCATAGCCTAGAGTTCTTTACCTCAGATTCCAGCTCTCTCTCTGTCCCCCCCCCAACACACACACACACATAGAGCCCACGGAAAATCAATAATGAACCAACAGCTATGAGAAAGAGAATACACAGAAAAAGAATAGAGAAGAAGAGGATGGACTAGAAATCGACTCCATTTTCGTCCTTCTTTCTAATTTGCTTATGCACACTTTTCCTTCATAAATACAATATCACACACTGAAGACTACTACTGACCAATCAGAAACGCCAGATTACTACTGACCAACTAGACACGGCAGATTACTGCTTGTAAATAGATATACAATGCACATATTTTTGGATTGACCAATCACACTATAAATAATTACTGAGTATTACTGCATACAATTAATTCTGGTCAGTAATCATCTACAGCATGTGATTAGTCAGTGGTAATCTACAGCGTGCGATTGAGCAGTAGTTATCTACAACATGTGTTTGGTCAGTACTAATCCACAGCATGCAACTGGTCAGTAGTAATCTACAACATGCGATTTTGCAGTAATAATCTATAGCATGCGATTGCGCCGTAGTAATCCACAGGGTGTGATTCATCGGTAGTTATCTAGTGTGAGACTGATTGGTAGTAATACACAGGGTGTTATTGGTCGATAGTTTTCTACAGCGTGAGATTGGTTGGTAGTAATCCACAGGGTGTTATTGGTCGGTAGTTTCTACAGCGTGAGACTGATTGGTAGTAATCCACAGGGTGCAACTGGTTGGTAGTTTTCTAGAGCATGCGACTGGTCAGTGGTAATCCACAGAGTGTGACTGGTCGGTAGTTCTCTACATCATGAGATTGGTTGGTTGTAATCTACAGAGTGAGATTGGTCCATAGTAAATCTACAAGGTGAGGCTGCTCAGCAGTTTTCTACAGCATGAGATTGGTTGGTAGTAATCCACAGGGTGTGACTGGTCGGTAGTGCAGGTAGAGCACAAGCTCTGCAATTATATTTTCCATAATTCCCTCAGTTCCTGTCCCAGATGATATCTGCTTCACCTCATCTTTCACTGCGCCACGTAGATCATGACACATGCTCGCCTATAAAATGGGGGAGCTAGTGAGCTTCATTCTCTTTGCCTCTCTCTTGGATGAGGCGCGCTGATATGCGCCTCGGTCTTTTTGGCTCTTTCCGGATCTGCGTGATTAGACGCGACTTGCCACTCTCTCTCTGCCTCTCATGGCTGTGGATGTGCCTCGCGCTCTCTGGCCTTGTGCTCTCTGCCTCCGGTATCTTCTCGGATCGGCACACAGACGTGCCTCGCTACTCTGGCTTCAAGGACATTCTGGATCACAAGATCCCGCCTGGGAAGGACTTTTGCAACATAGCAAAGCTGATTTAAACTACGTTGAAACAGCTCCACTCTTCTTGCAGAGTACACCGAACGGAGAATCACCCATGAACTCCTTCATTGCTGCCAAGTGAGAATAGTTCCAAGTAAGGTTGGCATTTTGGGCAATGTTAGTCTTAGCTTAATTAGTTTAGGTGAAAGGTACTACTTAAACCTAAGGTTGTTTCAAGTGTTTACAAAGTAATCTCACACTTTTGGTTCAGTCATGTTATTGTATTTCTCAGTTTTACTCTGGTAGATAGATTTTGCATGCTTTAGCTTTCTCTAAAACTATTATACACATCTCAACATTCAGACTTCAGTAAACTAAGGGCTGGTTAGCTCAGTTGGTCAGACTCTGGTGCTTATAATGCTGAGGTTGTGAATTTGATCCCTGCATGGGCCAAAGATCATTTATGTGCCTTTGTCTAATCAGTCACACAGAGTGACTATGGCTCCTCCCCCACCTTTTTCGTGCGCAAACAATTCTTTGTTAAGCCTGCACGCGTACACACACACACACACACACATATATATATATATATATATATATATACACATACACACACACACACACACTTAATCTTATTATGTCATATTGCCATTTTTGTGCCTTGATTTGTTGATCAGTATTATTCTCATTTGATTGTCATTTTAATAAACTTAATATTTACAAGAGATTGTGTCTTGTCAGTTGTGCTGCAGTATTACTTGAAGCCATCCTCTGTCATCAAAGAATTCACATTGCCTTCAACGATCTAATATATCACTAGAGTAATTTATTCATTAAATGTAATAATTAATAGAAATATTGATTAGTAAAATTGATGAACTGATATTTTATGAGACTGATTTAATAACTTAATTGCACCCACATCATTTTGGTGCCTCGTGTGAGGACTGGTATTGTACCCACATAATTTTGGTGCCTCATGTGAGTAGTGCAATTGCCTACATAACTGGTGCACCATGTGAGGCATGGTACTATTGTACCTACATTAGGTTTCTACAGCATGCGATTGGTTGGTAGTAATCAACAGGGTGCGACTGGTCAGTAGCTTTCTACAGTGTGAGATTGGTTGGTAGTAATCAACAGGGTGTGACTGGTCGGTAGATTTCTACATTATGAGATTAGTCGGTAGTAATGCACAGGGTGAGACTGGTCGGTAGTTATCTACAACGTGAGATTGGTCGGTAGTAATCTACAGGGTGCGACTGGTCGGTAGTTTTCTACAACGTGAGATTGGTTGGTAGTAATCTACAGGGTGCGACTGGTCGGTAGATTTCTACATCATGAGATTAGTCGGTAGTAATCCACAGGGTGAGACTGGTTGGTAGTTATCTACATCATGAGATTAGTCGGTAGTAATCTACAGCGTGCGACTGGTCGGTAGATTTCTACATCATGAGATCAGTCGGTAGTAATCCACAGGGTGAGACTGGTCGGTAGTTATCTACAACGTGAGATTGGTCGGTAGTAATCTACAGGGTACCACTGGTCGGTAGTTATCTACAGCGTGAGATTGGTCGGTAGTAATCCACAGGGTGCCACTGGTCGGTAGTTATCTACAACGTGAGATTGGTCGGTAGTAATCTACAGGGTGCCACTGGTCGGTAGTTATCTACAGCGTGAGATTGGTCGGTAGTAATCCACAGGGTGCGACTGGTCGGTAGTTATCTACAGTGTGAGATTGGTCGGTAGTAATCCACAGGGTGCGACTGGTCGGTAGTTATCTACAACGTGAGATTGGTCGGTAGTAATCCACAGGGTGCGACTGGTCGGTAGTTATCTACAACGTGAGATTAGTCGGTAGTAATCCACAGGGTGCAACTGATCGGTAGTTTTCTACAACGCGAGATAGTTAGTAGTTATGGCATATCACTGGTCAACTATAATCTGTGATGAATTGTGTACACACACACACACACACACACACACACAGAATAAACATCTCTTACTACAATTTCAGATTTTATTACAATATTTGTTTTTGCTGTTATTTGAAAAAAAAAAACCTATTTGTCAGTAGTTGATACATCTGTCCACTATGTTTGTTTTTATTAGACTTTACAGGACAGACTATAGTTAGCATCAACAGTAGAAAACTGGTTTACTATTGTTAGCATTAGCACTGTTGTGTGTGTTATAACTATATTTAATGTGTATAGAAGTAAGACTTCAATACTTGGCCACTTTAACTGATTCTGAAAGAATAAACAAACACTACAAAACTGGCTTAAGCTGATTTTATTCATTCTTTTTCTTCCCAATAAGTTATTTATGAAACCACTCATACAGAGCATAGTGTCAACTGCATGGGAATTCTCAACAAAATGGTTAGCAAATAAAATAAACAAACCTTTCATTTAGAAGAAGGTTCTCACTTACTCTTCTAGAATGTTCTACATCTACATTAGTTAGAACCATCACAGTGGTGAAAAGAGAAGCTAAAAATATTCTGAAAGGGAAGCTAACGGAGCTGCGTGCGCGCACGTGTGTTAGCTCTGGTTAGCATTTAATCAGCTATGCTCTTCACAGATATTCAGCAGGACATTTATTTCATCACTTGTGCTCTTTTTCACATAATCAATCGGTCTCTCTGTCTTTTTCTTTTAATCTCAGTCATTAACCTTACCATGTAATGCTTACACATTTATGAATATGCTTCATGGTGAACTCTTTTCCACAATCAGAATAATGCATCTGGGTGAAAATAAACAGAAGCAGATTAAACAGTCATTGCTAACTGTTAGCTCTCAGGACATCCTTCAAGGGAAATATCAATATTTATAATCAATGATTTGATCTTCATCAGTGCAAAAGAGGTATTTTAAATTATTGATTTTTTTTTAACTGTAATCCTCTTTCATCAACATGATGGTCCGTTTTCACTTGGTCAATGGATTTTTGTGTTACCCACAATGCCTTCAATCTTTCAGTCTGTCCAGCTCTGTGACCTCTCAATCTGTACAATACAACGCTTTCATGCTAATACCATCATTTCATCTTATCCATCGCTATAGCCTAGACTGAGGCCCTGTCCACACGAATACGTGGCCTCACCCAATACACTGTCATTTTGAAAAAAAAATCTCCATAAACACGGCGTCGTTTTGATTAACTGGAAATTACCCAAATGCTGTAGTACATATGCCAGGCCTGTATGTGGCGCTGTGACGCCGCCACACCAATACACTAAACCCGGAAGAGAAGCC
>JAPEKM010000008.1:48592697-48602919 GCA_027575975.1 Cathorops multiradiatus
AAGGCAAATAAAAACCCCTGTTTGACTGCAAAAGACCTTCAGAAAGATTTAGCAGACCCTGGAGTGGTGGTGCACTGCTCTACTATGCAGCGACACCTGAACAAATATGACCTTCATGGAAGAGTCATCAGAAGATCATCACACCATCTGTAAAAAAGTTGAAGTGAAAAAGAGGATGGGTCCTACAATAAGACGATGATCCAAAACACACCTCAAAATCTACAATAGAATACCTCAAGAGGCACAAGCTGAAGGTTTTGCCGTGGCCTTCACAGTCCCCTGACCTAAACATCATTGAAAATCTGTGCATAGATCTCAAAAGAGCAGTGCGTGCAAGACAGCCCAGGAAACTTGTAGAACTGGAAGACTTTTGCAAGGACGGATGTGTGAAAATCCCCCAGGTAAGAACTGAAAGATTATTAACTGGCTATAAAAAGTGTTTACAAGCTGTGATACTTGATGAAGGGGGTGTTACTAGGTACTGACCATGCAGGGTGTCCAAACTTTTCCCTCTTAGCCCTTTTCCTTTTTTGTCATTTTGAAAATATAAAAGATTTTTTTTTACTTAAAATATAAAGGAAATGAGTCATCTTTAACTTTATGCCTTTTGGAGATCATTTCATCTTCAACTTGCTTAACAGCAGTTTTGACTAGGGGTGCCCAAACTTTTGCATACCACTGTATGTATACAGATACGAACATTTTGTGTAATAAACAGATCCAGATAATGGCATTGCAGTTTGATTCGATTCTGATTCAAGCCAATGCTTTTTTGCAATTACTGTACTGTTTTGTAAAGCCAACTTTGATACAACTTTCTTACTAATGCGAGCTGAGTGGAAAAGTCTTTAATCTTGATGTAACAGGTCTTGCAAATTGCAAAGGTCTTCACAAGCCATTTTAACCGTCTGCTTCATAAAACCTAGCATTCCCAAATGTCAGCTTTAAAAAAAAGAGAAAGTGTTGCTTTGACGTCTTGCTGTGAGTGTTACTCAGTACTTGCCTTCTCCAACAACGCTTCTCCCTCTCTGGCATTTTGAACATAAACATGTCTTCTTGAATCAGCTGAATTGAAAAAAAAAAGAACAAATATTTTCAATCTTTTTGAGAATTGGGGTTTTAATAATCTCCTTCTTCCTTGTGATGCACCACACAAATGATTATTTCCCTCAGACGTATGATGATGTTATTTTGATATATTACAAAGACGCGAGTGTTTTAGTGGGAAATACGCCACTCGGATTTTTCATATGAGCTCCATCCGGGACACGGAGAACCAAAACCATTACATAAATCCCTATATATCACTCGTGAGGAAATTGAGGAATTGTTTTGATAAATTTGAGGACTTTTTGTTTGTGAATGTGTCGATATAATTCAAAGAACATCACAAGTTGGCTTGAAGATATGATGTTTATCTTTTCATGTTCAAAAGCTCTCATTTTTCATCCAAAATACATTGCGGATCTGAGTGACATATTTGAATAATATTGGCTGGCTTTGAGTGGTTTATCAGATATATTCCATTCAGCTAGCATGATACTGAACAAGTCAAAGACAAGTAGCTGAATGGAATATATGTGATAGACCAAGAAAAAAAGCCATTATTATTATTATTATTATTATTATTATTATTATAATACATACACACTCTCTTTTCCAGTTTTTCAATGTCCGTTGGTATGTTTTTCTCTTGTGAAGAATATGTAATGAAGTTTTGGTAGCCTTTCAGGTGTTCAACATGTCTTTCTCTTTCCTGACGAGCAAAGAAATGGTTCTGTGCATGTGTAGCAGAAAATATTCACATCAGCTCGATGTCATGTTGTCTTGATAACCATGCGATATCATAAACCATATTCAATGCTCATTCTCCATTGGGTAGAATGATGTAATACACGTAGGATAAGGGATACGTTAACAATATTGCATGCTGTCAAACCAAATTAATGAAACCTGCTAGAAGGGAATAGAACACATATTTTTATTCCATGGACAAGTGTCCTGTATGTATAATAATTCTTGATATTTCACGCTGATGATGTCAGTCAGTGTTTTCCTGCTGATTAGACACACGTTGTTAAAATGGCGAACCAGTTCAAACTTAAAATTCTTCTGATTAACTTGCATATATATATATATATATATATATTTTTTTTTTTGTGGATGTGGACACAGTGGCGCAAAGATATGAAGTTTACTTCTCATGTTGAAAATATTTCACTTTGCTCATGTTCATCACTCAAAGATAACGTTCATACTTGTGTGCCACTGTGTAATATCCTCTCTGTGTTATCTTGTGAGTTGAGATATATGCTATCATTTTGTATAAAACACCATAATTTTATTTATTAAATAAATAAATATTAGAAATTATTAAATATATGTTATTTCAAAATATTACATGGTATTATCTTGCTATTTTGAGGTACTACTGTATCTTGTTTCAGAATAGTATGTCACTATGTTGAGGTCTTATCTTGTTACTTAACATTATCCTCACATTACTTCAAGGTATTATCTTATTATTTAATAAATATCATACTGTTATTTGGAGTAAATGTCATTACTGTGAGGTATTGTCTCATTTAAAAAAAAAAAAAAATTACATCATGATTTCGATGTATCATCTCGTTATTTCAGAATGTTAATTCGAGGCATTATTTCATTATTTTCAAGATATTGTGCCATTATTCTGACTTAATGTCATTATTTTGCCTTAACAGATATCGCTTGATATTATGATTATTTTAAATTATTATCTCATTGTTTCAGGATTGGTTAGACTTCCAGTTAAGATCTTGATATCTTGTTATTTTTGACTTTCTTATTTGTAAGTGAGATGGTAAACCAGATGCTGCTTTAGTGGAATTCAGGATATGTCCGGTGATTGCTAATTGGCTTCAACCTGTTTGGCAGAAAGTATGAAACGGTGTAATAATAATAATAATAATAATAATAATAATAATAATAATAATAATAATGGACAGTAGAGTTGATATTGAATCTCGTTCAAGTGGAAAAAAAAAATAAGCTTATTTCTCTATCAGTGATTATAGATGGAAAAGTAAAGAGGACTGAGCACCAAGCCTTGTGGAATGCCAGGAATAGCTCCTCTCGGTGCGATGCAAACCACTGCTAAGCTAAGCGATGCTAACCACTGCTAAGCTACTGCTATATGATACAGAAGAGAGCAATTTTTATCTGGAATTAGAAATTATTTTATCTATCATTTTGGTTTGTTCTGAACAGAAACATTGCATATCTGCTCAAGTGTTGAAAATAAATCCAAATAACAGCTTTGAAAATTTAATAATGCAATTAGCTAATTGAATGATTAAATTTAGATGGTAAGGGAATTCCATTGGTTTTCCTCAATAATAATAATAATAATAACCTGAAATTATGACTCAGGAATGTTTTTTTTTTTTTAGCTTAGCACACACTCACAAATTCCTGATTGCTAATTTCACTTCTTCCCCCCTACACTCTTGGAAACGCCCAACACGTGCAGTACCTCAGTATTCAGAAAACAGACTTTTCGATTTTCATACACAGTACACATCTTTCTGCACATCTTCTAGCACTGTTCATGAAACCAAAGCAGACACCAGAGACAGACAGTGTGAGATTTCCATCGTAGCCAGAGGCTGATGGAACTCCTCCAGGCCACTGTACACAACAACCCAACCTCACACCTACTCTCATCGCTCATTTTAATCATCACCGATGCTTCTCATGAATACAGAAACGCGCCTCAAGGCTGTGCGGGGCCTCCAAATCGAGTTGAACAAAACCCCGAAAGGTCTGGAGAATTACAATTCGCTATGCGGAGGAATGTCAAAACCTTTCAGACTGAGAGAGAGCAAGAGAGAGGATACTGAAACACCTTGAACCTGTCTCTAGCACCAGCCGAACAGGTTTAATTCACATCACAATGGCAAAGGCTAATCTTCCACAAGTAGTGCCTGAGAACTCTGATACACAGACTACTAATTCACACTTGCTGAGGTGTTCAAGTTGTTTGTGCTTTGTAGAGCAGATGATAAATTAGGTACAAACATTCTCATCAGCCAGACTGTTGAATTTCAATGCGGGATAAGCTAACTTTCTAAACTTGCTGAATCATGCTAATTCAGTTTGCTGTCCATAATAAGCTACGTTAGTCAGATGAGGAACAATGAAATTCTTTGTACTTTGATGAATGTGCCTGAAAAAAGTAGCTGGAGCTAGCTAAAAACAACTCACTGATCTTCAAAAGCAAGCCCAAATGACATCTGCATCTTGCACCCTTCATAAAAATGAACAATATTTTTTGCTTAAACATATTGAAACGTTTATTAAAACAAAACCTGACATTTTCTTAACTAGAATTACTTTTTTCTTTTCTTTACTTTTCTTTATCTGATAAGTCTAAATAAATATTTTCCAAAACTTTCCCCCTTTTGGTTTGTGTGGCGCAGAATTTAAAAAAAAAAAAAGAAATTATTACTGCGCTCATATTAATATGTTATTATTCAGAAACCATCCCTACAGTGAAGCATGGTGGTGGGAGCATCATATTAAGAGTCATCCTTAGCCTCATTACATAGTCATTAACTTTTGGTGACAGACTTGCTTTTGTGCTGTATTCTTTCCACCTTTTATTTTTTTTTTATATAAACAAACACTTTAATGGATGTTTTCCACAAACAAACCCTTTAAAGGTGCTCAAGGCAAAACTTTTCAGTGCTTTTTTTTTGCAGCCAGGGTTGCCTTTAACTTTAAAATATATTCCACAGACTAACAGGAACATTTTATTTGAATATGTACAATAATTTTGGATATCTGTGAAGTAAGCATAGAGCTTTTTATTCCTGAACTTTCCGCCAACAGAATACATGGTGACATTATTTATAGTCTGACTCTTTGTTTGCCTATTTGTTTTTACTTTTTGAGGCTTTTTAGATTAAACCCATTTCAATTCAGGTGAGCAAACAGGTTAATATCTACTGTAAGAACTGAACCATTTGTAACCTGTAATAATTCACTCAATTCATGATTCGATTCGGTTCACGATATCATGATTGGGTTCACGATTCAACTATCCCATTATATTTTTGACATAAATAAATAAATAAAATTTCATTCTCAACAAAAGAAACATTTATTTCCCTATTCTTTGTCAATGTAAATATTCCTTTTGTTAAATAAAATGTAAAAAAAAAAAAAATCTTTCATTTTCTTTATCACCAACAATAATTATTGACCCACATTTGCAGAGGATGGAGTAAAACATAATAGTCTATGAACTAAAACATTCATTTTATTAAAAATGAAAAAAAAAAAAATCTGCCTGTTCAAAATAAAATTTTATGAACATCTGTACTTTCTCCAATTGTTTCTCTTTTCTTTATCTTTAAGCAGCCTGTAAAAAGAGAGAGAACAAGAGATCTCTGATTTCTCGTTAAATCTATTTGTATTCAACCTCACTACAGCGCTTTCCCATTTTAGATCTGTTTATTTTTGTGTGTATTCACAACATTAGATAGAGCTGTGTTACTTCCACCTACAATGAAGTCATGTGTATTCCTGTGATTGTACGTTATTGCACCTAAACAACACAATTACAGCAAGGAAAAACTAAGAGATTACACAGCTAGATAATAATTATTTCATTGATTGAACTAGTCATAAATTTTTAGCATGATTTATCATCGCACAATATATCATTATATGCATAATACAGTGGAGTGCTGTTATAATACGGATTGCTATTACACGAAAACTGTTGCAATGCAGTCTGGCTCTGAAAATTTTACTTTATACAGCTGCATTCGAGAACTCAACAGTCTCAGACTCGGAGGAAAAGTTACCTGAACATGCGTTAAGATGGTTTGAATGCAGTGATACTTCTGCGATGAATGTCTAGCATCTACGAAACATGCTTCATTTCGTCTAACTACAGGACTGCATGAGATTTCAACAAATGAAAGGACTAAAATGTGCTGTGTTCTGGCATAGCGTGTAATTGTGCTTGTTGCACAATTACCATTGTTCTATTCTTTGAACCCTTCTTGTTTACTTGTTATTCCGTGCAGTTAATTATTACGTGATTGTCCATAATCTTCTCACTGCTCTTGTCATTTTATCATGATTTGTAATTAATTACAGCTGACTATGCTGTATGGAGTTATGCTTACATTTGTTCAGAGCAGGCCAAAGCTTGGATTTTTAATACCCTGCAATGCAAACATAGGATGCCGCGAGAGAAAAAGCAAGTTTTGGAAAGAATAAATGTATTTTATATCATGCATATACATGAAAATAAAATGTATTTAAATAACATACATGAGCATCTACCGTGAGCTGGCCTAGTGGTTAATGTGTCCGCCTCTCGACCGGGAGATTGTGAGTTCTACTTGTGGTTGGGTCATACCAAAGACCATTATGAAAATGATACCTACTGCAATCTCACAAGGCATGCTGCAATACAGATGCGAATAGGGACTCAAACTCGTGTGGTTGCCAAAGGAACCCCCATCCACCCCGTAACCCAAGCTGTATAATAGGCGAGAGGCTGAGGACTACCCAATGGAGATCGATGCCACCCGATGCCCCTTAACTCAATGACGACCCCATGTATATCTCACATATGACGTCTTGTCTTTAGACTTTTTTTCTTGTAAATGTGTTCTAAGGGTGAACAGTATTTATTTGCCATCAAGGGTGGCTGTAGCAACTGCTTTAAGGGGTAAAGAGTTAAGGATCTGGTTGTACTGGGATGGGAAACTGCCTGGGAAGACCAGGTCCTGGCATGCATCCATTGCTCTAATCTGGGACATGTAATCAGTCTTTGAGGTGCGTGCTGCTCAGAGTGCGAATGAGTGTTCAAAGCGTGCAGGCACGATGATGTCACAGGTAGCAAAACATTTTCTTACCTAGCTCGACGGCCTTTCGATTTCATAAAATCGGTGAAATTTAGTTCCCTCTGAAATGTGGTCATTGTGATATATGGTTATTTCTGTAATATCTCTCAAAATATCAGGCCATGTTGTGGCTGGGAAGTGATGTAATTTGAGGGAATTAAAGCAAATAATGTGCAGGTAATCACTTGCTTCGTGTAGACGGAGGAAATCCGTGTGCGCATACGCAGGTTTACCTTTGACTGCGCACTGACAGTTCCATCAATCTGTTGCTAAACGAACAGCTGATCACACTGAGGTGCTCGCTGACCGCCAATATTTATTAGTTTGGTCCTGCGTTTCCTTTCCTTTGCAACATAACAGCTTTTCTTCTAGCTTTCCTTATTGTAGTCGGTCTTTCACGTTTCATTTGCACACTCACGGCCTCCATTTTCCTCTCCTGTTTCAAATTTGTATCCGACAATGCCTTGCGCGAATGAGGAAAGCCCACCATGTCATGCATGATGCAGTATCTTGAATTGGATCATGGTGAAGCAGGAAAAAATAGTGAAGAATTTAGGGCCACATGGCTTTAAAATCATCAACTGTTCTATTAAATAATAATAATAATAATAATAATAATAATAATAATAATAATAATAATAATAATAAAAATAAAAATTGGAAGTTGTGATTCGAATTCAGTAGTTTTCGGTCCACTGAACAAAAATAATTGAGCATCAGGGAAAATTATTTTTTATGACTTACACTTGAAAAATCTGAAAGGCAGTCTACCTTTAAAAAAAAAAAAAAAGAGTTATCAGCATAGCAAAAACGATTGTAGTTGCTGCAATTTCTCCATTGGATATCTTCAGGGTTTATCTCAAAAATAATGCTCACAGAATACTTTATATTCGACCCAAGCCACATTTTCCATATCATTATAGCACAGGCGGATTCTTTGGATCCCAACTTCTGTGTTATAACGGCGCTCCACTGTAGTCGGTATAAAAATGCTGATAACAATGGGTTATGATTTCTAAAGTAAAGTAAAAACAATCATGACTACACCAATCTTCACGCCATCCTGAGATAACGTTTACAGCTGAAATGGAAATGTCATTAGACAGTCGTGTAATTACAGCCTGAACAAGCAAAAACAGATGAAAGCGATGAATGAAAGCAGGATTCCAGTTGAGTGGCTGTTTCACATAAAAAGGCATCTCGCAAATGATGAACAGATGAAATTTCGTTGAGAAGCGAATGAGCAGCTGAACGTTGACAGCAAGTTGGAGATTTATGAGAAATCAAAGTCACGAAAGCTCACACTTCATTCCACACACAAACCTGCGCATGCTCGCGAGGACACCTGAAAACCATTTAGTGAGACACTTATATAGAATAAAACTAATTACAAATGGAGACTAATCACTTCAAGTTAATAATCTACTGTCATGTCAGCTGCACATGATACTGTAGGTTAGAATGTAATTTCATGAGCCAAGGCATGTGGCACAAGAGGCAAGTCACTGGCTGTTCAACAGGGTACTGTGCGAAAGTTAGCACACCCTTCCCCGGTTTAGGCTAGGCCTGCTTGATATCACAATGCTAAATATATATTAAACCAAAGGGCCATTTTTTGTCTTTTAATTTCTCCTTCCATTAGTTAAATATTTCAGACCTGTGACTTGTTGATTTCAGCTTCCAACAATTTTTTTCAGAAGTTTATTTCCATATTTCTTAAAAAAACAACAACAATATATTGACTTTCTCCAATGCAAGAATATACCATTTATCTAATCCATAATTTATCCTTCTGGGGTCTGAGGGTACTTTCTGGCTCTCTAATGATTTTGGCATGCACTGATTTTGTTGTCTGTATCAACAAATCCTAGCAGTATTTTCAAAGTCATATGACTTTTTTGTATTCATCACAAGTTCAGCTACAATAATATATCTGCAGTCTGTATGTCATGATCGTACTTTTAAAAAATAACAGATAAATGAAGGTGTTGTAAAAAGCAGTTTTAGAACTATGTTGGAATGTGTGAAAAAAAAACATGACCTTAGCCACTGTGTCGAACCGTCACTTGAGGTGATTCTATTCAGTTTTAGGAATGGATCAAGCACAAAAAACTTAAATCTGCTCCATTGATTTGGACAATTAACTGGCCATCAAAACATTTATGTCCAGTTGTTTTGGGATAAAGGGTTGCCAGTGGGAGGGGTATTCAATGAGAAGAGTAAAAAATTCCATTCCATTCAATGAGAAGGGTGAAAACCCGTCCCACTGCCAACTCTTAATCCCATCAGATTAGCTCTTAATCCCATCAGGTCAAGTCCCGGTGGGTAAGGTCATGTTTTGTTACACATTCCAACACAGTTCTAAAACCGCTTTTTACATCACCTTCATTTATCTGGCATTTGACTTTATTTTGGTATTTGACTTGCTTCAGTGTGTTTTTAAATTAAATCTTGTCTTATTTTTCTGAGTTCAGAGCCACAACCAACTCTGTTACTCTGTTACACGATTACTCTGTAATTTTGCTCCCACTCTAACTCCACATTTTACTCTCTAAACTGAAAATAGAGCAAAATTAACTATTTTTGAGGAAAATACTTTTAACTCCGGAAAAATTTCTCAGTCATTTTTCCTGTTTATGCACTACAGCGCACGCATATCAACTGATCTGCTCATATGCGTATGAGACATATTTACACTCAGTCAAGTTGATCTTCGGCTGGATCGAGTCAAAGTAAAAAAAAAAGGCACTGCTCATCATCAGTGTTGCAGTTCTCAAGATTGAATTGACTCACTGTCCTGAAATTGAATTGCTGTCCCGAAGCATGAATTGAGTCATGAATTGAATCACTGTCTTGAATCACCCGAAGCGCCTCCTGCCCATAAAATTGCTGTGCCGTGTCACAACAAGTTTTACCGCCAAACAACCTAAACTATGTCTGACAGATTTTATCCTGTTTACGTTGGGCGTTCCCACCGTGAAAGAGAAACAAATCAAAACCAAAAGAGTGAAAGTGATTATCATGCTGTTACCGTGTGAATAGTCTTTTATGAATGTGTAAGTGTGAGCTCAGCGCTCTGACTCCGGTGTGACTGAGTAAGGCGACAAGTTTTATGCTCCATCTAATTTAGGTAATTTAAAAACTATAATATTATTTGACAGTAGGCACATAGGAAAGCGTAACATATAAAGTTTCTGTCAATATGTTTATCATGCTTGTATGATAAAAACTCGTGAAGATATTTGAAGAGTTTCGTTGCAAAATGGTGTATCCACCATTTTTTACTTTTGCATTTTATTATTGGAAATGACTGTTCA
>JAPEKM010000008.1:48702472-48713528 GCA_027575975.1 Cathorops multiradiatus
CTGTGACATCCAGGGATTCAGCACAAGTTGAGAAGACGACAGCATGTATCCCTATCAAACTTGTGAAAGCATGATCCCCAGTATGCCAGTGTAACCCGGAAATCACGTGACCGTGATGTCACGCGCACAAGGTCGGTAGTTGTCATCCATAGTTATTTCATTATTAGATGATCTCCACTAAAAAAATATCCAAAAAGTGGACTGTTGTAGATCAAGAAAAGACCAGGCAACTTTTTTTTTCCACCCAGTTTCTGGAAACCTGTCCTCACCGTAACCTCAAATTCCTGCTGACAGAAGTGCAACCTGAGGTGGTCTTCTGCAGTTGGAGCTCATCCACCCCAAGGTTTGATGTGATGTGCTGTGTTTTCTGAGAGGCTTTCCTGTTCACCAGGGTTATAAAGACAGGTTATTTGAGTTACCATGGTTGTTTGACTTTTTGCTTCTTCTACAGTTTATCTCCACCACTTACCATGTTCTATGAATATGCAAGGGAGTAGTAAGAATTCAATTTGCATGTACTCCGCCACCATCTTAACCATCTGACCTGGATATTCACAGATAATGTATACACACGTGCAAAGAAATATTAAACATTTTCCAATACATTTATATGCCACATTTGTGCAACAACCAGCTTCACTTCGAATTGTTCTTCTTCAGTTATCCGGGGGCTCCAGATGAATTATGGGACAGCATAGTGTGGTACATTTGCATGCTACTGATGTGGTAGATCATCCAGGTAGCATTAAATGCCTACTGAGTATTCATATACCCTACATCCTGCTTTTTGTGTCCTAATACTATGAAAGTATGTGTATTTGGATGCAACTTAGCTTGGAAGCATGACAATTGAAAATAAACTTGCGCAAACTTGACTGGAATACGAGTCACATAATCAATCTCTATAAGCGCAAAGGCAATACTTTAGATAGGGGAAGTTACCGGGGGCTGAATTTAACAAATCACTGTCTCAAGGTAATTGAGAGGGTGCTGGAGAAGATCATTCGTACTTTGGTATAAATTGATGAGATGCAGTTTGGTTTTGTACATGGCAAGGGTACAATTGATGCAATTTTCATTCTGCAACAGCTGCAGGAAAAACACCTGGAAAAAGGCAAGAACCTGTATCTAGCCTTTGTAGATCTTGAGAAGGCTTCCGATCGTGTCCCGTGTGAGGTCTTGTGGTGGGCAATGCGGTGCCTATGTATACCAGAATGGCTAGTTTCTACAGTAAAAGCTATGTACTCCAATGTGTTGAACAGGGTTAGAGTTGACAACTCCTACAGTGACAGTTTCAATGTCCAAGTTGGTGTCCATCAGGGATCAGTCTTGAGCCCTCTACTGTTCATCATTGTCCTGGAGGCCCTGTCTCGTGAATTACGCATGGGATGCCCTTGGGAGCTGCTGTATGCTGATGATCTGGTTCTCGCCTCAGACACCATGGAGGGGCTACAGCAGAAATTGTTTTCTTGGAAAGATGGAATGGAATCAAAAGGTCTCTGTGTCAATATGCAGAAGGCAAAGGTCATGATTTCTGCGCTAAATCTGGAAAACCGTTAAAGATTCTGGGGATTATCCTTGTGGCGTGTGCAGGAAAGGGGTAAGTGTAAACTCTATCCTCTGCACTGGCTGCTCACACTGGATCCACAAGAAGTGTAGCAGAATACGTGGCAGGCTAACCCCTGACCCCTCATACAAGTGCAACCATTGTCTAGGTATAGCCCGGCCTATGGATGGCAGACCTCTGGACTCTATTACAGTCGATGACCAACAGCTCACTGTTGTTGATTCCTTCTGCTACTTGGGAGACAATATCTCTGCAGGTGGTGGCTGTGAAGCTGCCACAGTAACTAGGGTCAGGGTTGCTTGGGGCAAGTTTCAGGAGCTGTTGCCGATACTCTGTTCCAAGAGTCTGTCCTTGCACACACGTGGTTGGGTCTATAGGAGTTGTGTTAGAGGGGCTCTGCTTTATGCCAGTGAATGCTGGCCTCTAAAACAAAGCGACCTGGCATGGCTCCGGAGGAACGAGAGGGCTATGCTCCGTTGGATGTGTGCCATAAAGCCTACCAATAACATCAGCACTAAGGAACTCCATCTGAGGCTCAACATTGAAGACCTTGACGCTGCCCTCAGACGGAAGTGTCTTAGATGGTTTGGCCACGTCCAACGGAGCAACTCATGGATCCATAGGATCAGTGCTTTAAACATAGAGGGCAAGAGGACTCGGGGGAGGCTCCACAAGAGCTGGCGTGAGGTCCTTTATGAGGACCTGAAGCTGTCAGGGCTGACTCCGACTGAGGCACAAAACCGGGAGTTGTGGAAGCAAAGAACACGCCATGCACCGTCAGAGCCACGCACAGTGGATTTACTGACGTAAAATGGATAGAGTGAGTGAGTGTTTGAGTGGGGGGAGCCTAAAACCCTGTTCACATTTTTGATACAGTCCTTTCACAAATCACTGCCAATGGCAGGAACCTACATACACTGACCAAAAGTATGTGGACACCTCGTTTTGTTACAGTTCAGGAGTCTCAGCCACACTTACTGCTAACAAGTGCTTTTTATTTAAAAAAAAAAAAGGGGGGGGGAGCATACAGCCATGCAAGCTTCATAGATGAATACTGGTAGTAGAATGGGTCATACTGAAGAGCTCAGTGACTTTAAATGTGGCAGTCCATGAAATTTCTGCCTTGCTAGATCTGCCCCATTACTGTGAAATGGAAATGTCTATGTGCAACAACAGCCGAGTCATAAAGCAGCAGACCATGCAAGCTCACAGAGCAGGGTCACAAAGTGTTACATGCTACATATGTCAGCAATCACCTATTCCCTGTTGAAACGTTTAATAGAGTTCCAAACTTCCTTTGGAAGCAACATCAGCACAAGAACTGTGAATCGACAGTTTCATGAAATGGGTTTCCATGGCTCCACACAAGCCTATGATCACTATCTGGTAATCAAAAATCGACAAATGTGGGTATGGCGGATACCAGGAGAACGTTACATAGTGGAATGCGTAGTGCCAATAGTAAAGATGGTGGAGGAGAGATAATAGTCTGAGGCTGTTGTTCAGGGTTTGGGCCCCTTATTTCCAGTAAAGGGTAAATGTTAATACTGAAGTATACAAAGACATTTCAGACAACAATGCAACAGTTTTCCTGTTCCAGCAGGATTGTGCCCCTGTACACAAAGCGAGGTCCATAAAGACATGGTTTGATGAGTTTGGTGCGGAGGAACTCTAGTGGCCTGCTCAGAGCCCTGACCTCAACCCAAATGAACACCTCTGGGATGAACTGAAACGCTGATTGTGAAGCAGGTTGCCTCATCCAACATCAGTGCCTGACCTCATAAAATTATCTTTTGACTGAATGGGAACAAATTCCCACATATATGACACAAAATCATGGAGACAGGCTACCCAGAAGAGTGGAGGCTGTTACAGCTACAAAAAGGGGGACCAACTCCATATTAATGCCCCAATTTTGAAATTGGGACAAGCTCATGTAAAAAAGTATGCTGGTCAGGTGTCTGCATTGATTTGACTATATAACGCATGTGCATTTATGGTAACAACTAGGGGGAAAAAAAAAAAAAAGTTACTTCTTGCTTGCCTGGTGGTAACTAACTCTTGCAAAAACAGAATTTTTACCTTAATAGGCTTGACTGCGCTATTTGAACGTTACTCTGCTGAACGTTACTTTGCTGTACTTTCATATCTCTTTCTAAATCATTGATTTTTACTTTTAACCATTAAAATTATGCTTAATATGTTATTTTATACTTCACTGTGGGCCTATTTAATTATTATTCTCTTTCTGATAAGAAATCGTTTTTGATTATAGCCAAAATGTTTGAGTGGCATCTATTAATTAAAAAAAACAAACAAACCCCACACCCAACTGATGGCATATTCTGCAGAAAGTGGGCACATTTGCGTATGCTGTACAGCAATCAAAATTTTATAACTTTAAAAAAAAGTCTGTTCAATATGATGGAAGCTACAATAAAGTAACTGTATAAGCATTCAAACTGTTCTTAGATTTATCAGTCAGAATGAGTTTATTTTAGAAAATACTTCGAAAGTGGACAGAAAATCCCGCAATACTGCAAACAATGCTTTACCTCAAACGCAAACAGAACATATTTGTCTGTCCACCTGCATAAGCAACACCCCTTGGTATTCATCGAAAGACGGATTCACAAACACTGAACATACAGCAGGAAACAACCACCTTGTTGCTATAATCTGGGAAGGATTTTGCAGTGTGGGAAATAAGGAATTTTAAGCAGACTGTCGCAGGACAGACAAGTCTGAAATGCTGTCTATCCGTCCAAATTTCAGCCTGTCCAAATGATGGGCCAAACGCCCGGAACAATGCGGCTGGAGGTCCAGGGCCTGCCTTAGGGCACCAGATGCTGAAGGGCTTTAGATGCCTGGAGATGGCTTCTCAGCTATTTCCAGGCACATTTTTGTGATCTTCAAAGGCCAAATTACACTCAGCATTAGTTGCTAATTACACTACAAATCGAATATAATATACAAGAAAATGTTAGAAGATTCAAGAAAAAAACATGCTTAAAGTTCTACCCAAGAAAACAGTAGCACACACGGGTCCATTCCATGTCAGTACGGAGGGTAAGGAAGTTCCAGTTGGTTACAACTTACTGGGACTCGTATACAGGTACTATAATAACACTCATGAGACATTACATCAGCAATGACTATTTTTATACTGTGTTCATAATAAGTCGATAAGAAATTTTATAATTAACAACACAACTCTTCTTACGTAATAGAGTTAAAATTTTGAGAATGAGATTCTAAGTAACTTTGTAACAAAATGACTTTAAAAATGGCTCAGAACGAGACATGGTCATATTATTTGGCATTCAGACTCAAATCTGCTGGACTAGAACTTGGAAGAAAATAAAAACTGTGTTCAAATTTAAATCTCCGTCCTACAAAGCATATGACTATGACTGTCATTCTTATTATGAATTTTAAAAAATGCACATAACCATTGATTGACAGTTTGGCACTTAATACTGCACTGCAAAGTTTCATGGAAACTGAACTCATAATCAACTGACTGGATCAATCCGATACCGTCGACCCTAAAACAAATGTATTGTGCAATAAAAACAGCAGTGAATACGGAGTGTATTATTATTGTCGTATTTAGTGTGCCACTTGGGGAGAGGGAGGTGCCTGTAAATTTTGGCGGCGCTAGGACCTTCGGTGGCCGAGTTATGGATTTTTAAATCCCCGTGTACACGAGCAGCTGGAGCTAGGGCTCGTGATAAAGCTTTCCGCGATCCACGCTCGCTCCTGATGTTCGATTGGGCTGAACCTGGGCTTATTCGAAAGGTCTCGGGGAGAGGGAGGTGTCTGTAAAATTGGCAGGGCTGGGCCATCTGTGGCCGAGTTATGAACTTCAAGCACAGTGAAATTCATCCTCTGCATTTAACCCATCTGAAGCAGTGAACACACGCACACACTCGGAGCAGTGGGCAGCCACACCAGAGCACCCGGGGAGCAGTCAGAGGTCAGGTACCTTGCTCAAGGGCATCTCAGCCCAAGGCTGCCCCACATCAACCTAACTTGCATGTCTTTGGACTGTGGGGGAAACCAGAGCACCCGGATGAAACCCACGCAGACACCAGGAGAACATGCAAGCTACACACAGAAAGGCCCTCGCCGTCTGTTGGGCTCGAACCCGGAACCCCCCTGCTGTGAGGCAACTGCGCCAACCACCACACCACCATGCCGTCCTCTTGATTTGAAGGAGCAGCAGCTCTACTCCTATGATTTCCAGGATTGTTGACTTCCTCACCCTCTCATGGAGGGTAAGCCCAGCAAATATCTGATGGAGTTTCCTTCCCAGTTCTCATGTTCTCTACCTTATTCATTCAGTCACGACCAACAGCTTGGGATCATAGACAATGGAGAAGGACATAGACTGACTGCTAAACAGAGAGCTTCGTCTGTAATCTGAACTCCTGCTTCACCACCAAAGACCTGTGACTGTAACCCCAAGTTGTTTGTCAATCTCATCTCTGACACTCATGAATAACATTCTAAGATACTTAAACACCTCATCCAAGGGCACCTGAAAAGACATTCCAGTCTTTTCTGCGAGAGAACCATGGCCTCGGACTCAGTGGTGCTGATTTGATATCACTTTCAGAACTTGACATAATTTCTGAATCACTGAAACAGGAATGAACTCATGATCTCATGACTGACATCTCAAACATAAACTTCTCAGCACCAGTCAAAATCCCTTGGAGACTGCAGTAGTGGTGTAATTTGTAAATACTGTAAATAAACTTGAAAGTTCTGTTTATGAAGATGCTTGACTAAAAGATTGGAGTCAAAAGCATCACTGGGATCTCTCTTGGTACTGATGACTTAAGCAAGAAGAAATGTCTGAAGAACTCATATGAAGGTCCTACAAAGATAGCAGACATGGCTTATTTGTTCTTGTGTTGTTTGGCAGGTGGTGTAAGAGCATACACTGCTGTTCTACTCTCACTCATTGCATCTGCTGTATCCCATCACTCCCCCCCCAAAATCCCACACGGGTAATGATTCATGAAAAAGCGGCAATGTAGTGCCACCAGTTGTTTTTCTATCCCTGCTCTCAGATGCCAAAGAGCATCTTTGAGACTTGAAATTACTTGTACAACCATCAACAGCTGAGATTTCAAACCTTCACTTGATACCATATTTGTTTATAAGTAATATGAGGGGTCATGGTGAAAATACACCATGTACAGATACATTACATCCAAAATAGCAATTTGTCATTGACTATAGTTGCTTTCTATATCAAACGCAACTCTGAATATGAATTAATGCAGCTATATGTGATTTGGGACACATACTAAATACAGAATACTTAATAATCTTAGGGGAAACTGAGGTCAAGGAAAACACGTCATTTGCTCAAGGGTGAAATGATAGACAGAGAAAAATGTCCCTATAACAGATTTGGGAATTCATTTTCATTCAGCTTCATTAACATCCTTATCACAAAGATGTGGTGAATCCAGAGTGTTTCCCTGGAAGACTGGATTAGACCTGTGGCGGGAATTCAGCCTGGATGAAATGGCAGTCCATTGCAGGACAACAAATACACACACGCACACACCATTATTCACACCTAGGGTCAAATTAATGTAGCCAATTCATATACTGGCTTGGTGGGAAGAGACCAGAGAACCCAGAAGAAATCCACAGGGACATGGACAGAACATATATCAAACTCCATCCAGAATGTCACCTGACATCAGGATCAAATCAGAGAGCCTGGAGGTGTGAGGCTGCCACACTACCTACTGTACCATTGGGTCCTAGCAGAAGTATTTACTCCTTGTCAGAACTAAGTAGAAGGAAATCACTTCATATCTAGTATCTACATTTCTATACTTAATCAAGCTGCTGTCAGAAACATACAGCTGTGTCTCATCAGCATAAGCAGTGGAAACTAATAATGTGTTTATGAATAATTGTACCCAGGGGAAACACATAAGGAAAAAGCAATGGGACTAGATCTGAGCCTTGAGGAACATCAAACAGAAGGCACCATTAACATTGACAAACTGATAATGTTTAGTCAGATAACGCTCAAGCCAGGCCTCCACTCAGATGTGTCAATTTACAAGAAAGTTTTCTAGATTTACATCACGCCTCTTTCATATTTTCTCATAAACTCTCATTTCATTCACTCTTTTTGGTTGCAGCTTGTTTACTGTTATGAACCTACACACTGCATGTCACTTTTTTTTTTTTTTACTAATGATCACTTTCTGAAACATTTTAAAGACTTTTACAAATTGATTTAATGGGGTAGATAGATGATGAAATCTTGGCTAATCCTGTGCTCAAACCATTGCTCAAATCACTGTGCATTGATGGCTCCCTGGCAATTTCCCCATTTCTTTGCTTAAAGGATGGAATCAAACCATCCATTTGATCACAAATGAGATGTTTTCCTGTTAAAAAATGAAGATATAACTGCACCCATTGTAACAAGTCACTGTTTATAAATCACAACAAGGGTCACAACTTGGAATGGACATCTAATATGAGCCATAAAACAGTTTCATATGATTCCCAGGGTGGGGTGAGTGGGGGGGTGTACCACCATCCTTACTCCCATTGGAGGTTACCATGAGACAGTATCCTTTATGGGACCAATATGGCTTGCTTGTGTGTCAGAAAACTTTTCTATTTTGAGTGTGAGACTGTCTGAGACAGAATTAACACACCATACGCTGAGTATCTTAACTAACAACTTCATCTGCACCTCGTTCCATCAGCACTTCATTCCATGTATTTGTGTTCTCTCACTCAGGAACGCATGTAAAACCATCCTATAAATCCAGAAACTGGGCAATTACAACTTCTTCTGGACTTGAATGGGTGCCGAAGGCTGAAAAATAGCTTTGTGATCATAGTAAGTGCAAGGCAAGCTGTACAGATGAGATTATTATGTTTCTGTTTGCACCATTTACAACCATCCAGTCTAAAACTAATTTAATTTTCATTAAGAGCATGGTGATTAAGCTGAGTAAAGAGAGGGAATGAAAATGAGCAATATGCTAATTGCTGACTTTTAAGTCATTGTTTTTTTGCTAGCATGTTGAGTCCAGTGTAATGGAAAACATTAACTTTGAGAAGTATTCAAAAAGTACAGCAGGGTCAAAAAGTCCTCTACTAAGCAGGCATCACAAAATACTTTCCTGAAAGACAAACATCAAGCACATTTATTGAAGAAATGCTGAATCTACCCAAGTAATCTGATTTAAACATACACTATATGGGCAGAAGTTTGTGAACACCTGACCCTAGCACTCATATATGCTTCTTGAACATCCCTTTCTAGATTTATTCCCTCTTTGCTGTTATAATAAGTTCCACTCTTCTAGGAAGGCTTTCCAATAGATTTTGGAGGGTAATTGTGTGGATTTGTTCATTCACCTGCAAGAACGCTAGTGAGATCAGGCACTGATGTTGGGTGAGGAGCACTGGGGTGCAGTCAACATTCCAGGTCATCCCCAAGATTTTCAATGGGATGAGGTCAGGGCTCTGTTCAGAGCATCCAAGCTCTTCCACTGCAACCTTGGGAAACCATGTCTTCATGGAGCTCGCTGTGTGCACAAGGGCATTGTGAAGCTGGAACAGGTTTGGGCCTCTTAGTTTTAGTGAAGGGAAATTGTAAAGCCATTCTATACAGTTATGTGCTTCCAACTTTGTAGAAAGAATTTGAGGAAGAACCACATACAGGTGTAATCATCAGGGGTCCACATATTTTTGGCCATATAGTACTATTTCAAAAAACAAGTAATTAGAAGGGCACTCAGTAGAGCACATACATCTACCAAGCCACATATTATCAACATCAATATCAAATCACTTGAACTTAGAATAATACTAAAGCTGTACACCAAGTTTCATCAAAATCCATTCACACTTTTTGAGTTACGTTGGGAACAGACAAAAAAAATCCTGGCTCCACATACATATACAGATTTGCATCAAATTCAAATCAATTATTCCTTGGCCCATGGCTTACTTTTCCTCCAAATTTCATCAAAATCTGTTGCCTACTTTTTGAGTTACAGTGGGAAAAGGCAACCTCCTCCAACAAAGTTGGCAGATGTAATAAAGGGAAAGGATGTGAAACCTCTGAGGCATGAATGTCTCGAGGCACAGGCCTGGGGAAGTGAACAGAAACATTTCTACTTCCCCTATCATTATACCTGTTATTCTTAGTGGAAATTTAAACCACCAACAGTAAAGCCAAACTGAACAATTAAGGAAGAACTTTTAATCAAGGAGATGACCAAGAAACCAAAGATCATTGTGATTCACCTGCACAGAGTCTACCAAGAAATAAGAGAATTGGCTAGAGGTATGACCATCTTTCTATCAACTATGTTTCAGTAAAAGGCACATAACGACTTGTAGACATAACACCATGAAATGGATTTCAGTACAGCCCAAGCATGGGTCCTATCATTCACAAAAATGGTTATTAAGCTAATATTTAGACCCTACTCATGAGCAATTTGGTTTATGTAAATGAGGAATAACTTTAATCAAAGTATGGAACCACCAATGACTGCTGAGTGTTTAAAGATTTAAGCATATTTGAAAGTAGAATATGGTTCCAATGAATTTGCTGAAAAATCCCATAAAGCTGACACAAAAATAACACTTTCCATGCCTGCCATCATGATTATCCCCTTTGCCACCATTGGATGACCTTGGAGAAAAACTGGCTCACTTGTATAAAAATTGATACGCATCAGTTCAGCTGCACAGCCAGCAACCATCCAAAATTCAACCTGTAGCCAGAGTCAGATGCAGAGAGGACCTTACTGCCTGTCAATCAAGGCAGGAAAGAAATAAAGGACTGGTAAAAATATGCATGTTGTGCACTAAACATGCTCAAATTCCCTCAGATCTGTCCAAGGAAGTCAAATGAACTGCTTGATGATCATCACCACACATTTAGTGTCCACCGAGAGCCATACTGAAGATCACCACCTGCCACTGCTACGTCTCAAAAAACATTGTTCTCTTCCCAATGCCCGGATTTAACTTTGAGACAGATGTTCAGATGTGTCTGGAAGTTGAAAGTAAATTTGAATAGCCATTTTGATCATAGACATATGATATGATGTTATCACGAGAGTTACAGTAAATCAATGCTTGCTAGCTTGCTTGGGAACTTTATACAGTGTAATCGAATACTGATATCAGTTACACAATATATTAGGCAAACATATCTTGCTAACAAAGATATCTACTGGTTATAATGACAAAATAAAATGGCTAATATTGCATAGCTAGTTATCCACTCTGACAAATGAAACAAAATAGTTGACCTAACATGTTTCTTTCTTCTTTGCTAACTCTAATTACCCAAGATACAGGAATAGCTTTCCTCACAGCAGTTAGCAAGTTAGAGCCTATCCCAGCTGACTACGGGTGAAAGGCGGGGTACACCCTGGACAAGTCGCCAGGTCATCACAGGGCTGACAC
>JAPEKM010000008.1:50965682-50983185 GCA_027575975.1 Cathorops multiradiatus
GCATGTTAATGTGGTTAAAAAATATCATGACCTGCTCTGGCTGGATGCTTGATTGGGTGATGGGAGCACACTCCTCAGCAATAATGGGATGCAGATGGGACCCTTAGGGCTGGCCAAGACAATTCAGTTACATTTCACTAGGTCTGGGACATGCGACAGAATGTCTGACGGTCGATCCCTGCAGGCTATGACAGCCAGTCGAGGTCCTCCACCCTATCCACCAAAAGATTTCCTGTTAACGCCATGTAACTCAGAGAGACAGATTTGAGAGAGGGGGAGAGAAAACACAGGTTGTTAGGTATGCCCAATGTCACCTGAATGAGTAGGAACAGTAAATTCCACTGTAGCACAAACTGCTGAAAAAAGTTAATGCTGACACCTTTGTTTCAGCCAGCATTAACTTTTTCAGAAATTTATGCTACAGTAGCTCTTCTATAGCTCATTTTTCCTGCTTCCAACACATCAACTTTGAGAACTGACTGTTCTCTTGCTGCCTAATATATCCCACCTCTTGACAGGTGCCATTGTAATGAGATAATCAATGGAATTCACTTTACCTGGCAGTGTTTTTAATTTTATGACTGATTGGTATATATATTCATTCCCTTTGGTGTTTGTCCTGTTTTTTTTTTCATATTTCAAGCTGGAATTAAAGTGAATTTTTGTGGGGTTAGCAGCATTTGATTTATACAACATGCCTACCACTTTAAAGTTGCAAATAGTTTATTTGTGACCCTAACAGAAATCTGGAGGGTGCATAGATATTCACCCCCTTTCATATGAAACCCCTTAATAAGAGCTGGTCCAACCAATTCACTTCATAAGTCTCACAATTATTTGATTAATATCCACCTGTGTGCAATTAAAGTGTCACATGATGCCTGTATAAATCAACCTGTTCTGAAAGGACCCTGAATCTGCAACATGACTGTAACAGTTCTTGATGTGGGTGGAGCACAGAAGTACAGCAGGCGAGAGTTGATGTTCACATACACACTTTTGTTATATTGGCTTTTCAGCTTCATTCATTTATTCAGTCACACATGTGTTGGGGTTGGGGAACTCCTCTTCTCTGCTCTCCCCATCCTTTTATGCTCAATCCCTGTGGCAAACAAACACTCACACACATTAATGACAGCAGGTGTAATGACTCAGCCACTTACCTTCCCCAAACCCACCATCCATTCACAAACTGCCACTTGGCCATGCCCCCATTGCCACATACCCCCACTGCCCGACTCAGGCCCGGGAGCCATCCGGCCTGAAGCAGACCCCCCACCTGACGGGACAGGAAGTCTGCTACCACCATCTGCACCCCTGGCCTGTGGACCACCTCGAACTTAAAAGGCTGGAGGGCGAGATACCAATGGGTGATCCGCACATTGGCATCCTTCATGCAGTGGAGCCACTGGAGGGGTGCGTGATCTGAACAGAGAATGAAAGGGTGCCCCAGCAGGTAGTATCAGAAGGCGAGGACCACCCACTTGATGGTAAGGCACTCTTTTTCGATGGTGCTGTACTTGCTTTCACGCATGGAGAGTTTACGGCTGGTGTACAACTCCTCGCCCTCCACCTTCTGGGACAAAACGACCCCCAGCCCTCTGTCCAATGTGTCAGTCTGTAAAATAAAGAGGAGAGACAAGTCAGGGGAGTGCAAAAGTGGCCCCCACACACAGTGTAGCTTTTACCTTAGGGAATGCCTGTTGGTACTGCTCTGTCCATTGGACCAGATCTGGAGCCCCTTTTTTAGTGAGATCGGTTAAAGGGCTAGTGACATCCAAATAATTAAGTATAAACCTACGATAAAAGCCAGCCAGGCCAGGGAACTGTCTCACCCCCGTTTTGGTCTTGGGCCTCAGGCAGGCCACAATCACTGCAGTCTTGTTAATTTCGGGATGCACCTGCCCATGACCCAAGTAGAACTCCAGATACCGTACTTCCACCCACCCAATTGCACACTTTTCCAGGTTAGCTGTGAGGCCCACATGCCTCAGCGACTTTAGAACAGCCCTCAGATGTTCTAGGTGCTGCAGTCAATCATTGCTGTAGATTACTATGTTATTGAGATATGCGGCCGCGTAGGCAGCATGAGGGCAGAGGACCCTGTCCATTAGGCGCTGGAACATAGCGGGTGCCCCAAATAACCCAAAAGGGAGCATGACAAATTGGTGTAATCCAAACAGTGTGGAAAAGGCCATTTTCTCTCGGGATAGAGGAGTCAAGGGGATCTGTCAATATCCCTTTGTTAGATCCAGTGTCGAATAAAACTTGGCTACTTCCGTGAGCTGGGTTGGTGAGAGGTGGTCTCCACAGGGGACTGGAGTGTTTTGACATGTTATCTTTTTCACCTCCGGCCCCAGCTCCGCCTTCTCTGGAACTATCGACACCAATGCCACGGGGACCACCTCATTCCAGCATTTTAAAAGGTTGAGGTGGTAGATTTGCAATGCCCCACCCCTATCTGCTTGCCTCACCTCATAGTCAACATCCCCATGGAGGTTTGTGAGACCTCTTGAATTGCAAATAACAGGGGCTTAAGCCATTTATCCCAATTATGTGCATCCTCACAAATTCCCAAATTATGTTCTTTAGTGTTTGGTTAAATCACTCTACGAAGCTATCCATTTGTGGGTGATAGACACTGGTGCAGATAGACTTAATCCCCAGTAATCCATACAGCTTGCACAGTGTGCATGACATAAATGAAGTGCCTTGGTCTGTCAGGATTTCTTTCGGAATCCTGACCTGGGAGATAAAGATGAAGAGCGCTTCTGCAATACTGCATGCTGAGATATTATAGAGAGGCACTGCTTCTGGATATCGTATAGAATAGTCCACCATAACTAAAATAAATCAAGATCCCCATGCTGACTGATCTAATGGCCCAATGAGATCCATCCCAATTCTTTCAAAAGGGATCTTGATGAGAGGGAGAGGGCGCAAAGGCACTTTTGGAGTTGTCGCAGGATTGGCATTCATGGCATGCCGCACACCACCAAGTCCCCATGAATCCCTGGCCAATAGAACTGGGCCATTATTTGGGCTCGTGTTTTATCTTGCCCCAAGTGTCCAGCCATGGTATTAAAGTGAACCGCATGAAATACAAGTTGTCTATGGCTCTTTGGGATCAACAATTGAGTTATCTGCTCTCCAGTTTGAGTGTCCTGCTTCACTCGGTACAACCTATCCTTAATAATGGCAAAATAAGGGAAGGCCGGCATTGCATTTGGCTGGAGATTTTGACCATTGATTACTCTCACTTGGTCAGACGCATGCTGCAGAGTCTCACCTTGTGACTGCTTTAATGGAAAATCCCCAAGGGAATCCCTGAGAGAGGGAGGAGGGGCGGGTGCTCCTCACTCCTCACATTGCTCTGACACAGCACTGACGTAGATGGCTCTGTGACAGCTTCCCCAGTCAATGCCACACCGGGAGATTCCCGTGACGTATTTATGCAGGACACACCTCTCATTATGTGTTCCATCAATTCTTTAAACCCTGGCCAATCAGTTCCCAAAATTAAGGAGTGGGTGAGATGAGGGTTTACTGCCACCTTAATTCTATGAGTTTAGCCCCAGAATAGAATAGGGATGGACACTAGAGTGTAATTGTGAACATCCCCATGCACACAACACCTTCACCGCTTGTACTCTCCCCAATGCCTCACCTTGCACCAGGCATTGGTGAATTGAGGTATGATTACAACCGGAATCCACCAATGTGTGATATGTATCCCCTTGAACACTTACTGGAATGTGATACATTCTGGCCTGATTGGGGGCGGTCTCTGGCATGTCAGTGATCTGGATCATAGCTCCCACCTCCCTGGCAGAGTTCTGACTCTGGAGATGCTCCTACTGCCCACCACGCCAACACACTGGCCCAGACTTTCCCTCTGCACCAGCGTTATGGGAGTCACTCACCTGTGGAGGAGACAACACAGACACGGAAGAGGGAGATGGGAGGACACCACGGGTGTGACAGGCCAGCTGGAGTGGAGCTGGCCACCACCTCCATGGTAGGGGAACTTGTTCCTTTCGGAGGGTGATCAGCACTTGATGCTGGTTCTGTTGGGCAGTAGCAAGGGCAAGGATGAGCTCTTTGAATGGGGAGGACTCCATGGGGTGGCTCCCTTCTGTTTGTCTCAGGTTTTAGCACCACTTTAATAGTTCCTGATGTGGGTGGAGCACAGAAGCACGACAGGCAAAAGTTGATGTTCACTTTATTTTCTTATTTTGGCTTTTCAGCTTCATTCATTCATTCATTCATTCATTCATTCAGTCACACACATGCATTGGGGTTGGGGAGCTCCTCTTCTCTGTTCTCCCCCTCCTTTTATGCTCAATCCCTGTGACAAACAAACAAACACCCACACACATTAATGACATCAGGTGTAATGACTTAGCCACTTACCTTCCCTGACCCTGCCCTCCATTCACAAACTGCCACTTGGCCATGCCCCCATTGCCACAATGACTAAGCAAGCAACATAAAAACCAATGAGTATTCCAAACAGGTCAGAGACAAAGTTGTGAAGTATGGATCAGGTTTGGGTTATAAAAAATAATATCCCAAACATTGACTATTCCAAGGAGCACTGTTAAACCCAATATAGCAAAATGGAAAGAATATGGCACCACTACAAACCTGACAAGATGTGGTCACCCACCAAAACTTCCAGACTGGACAAGGAGGGCATTCATCAGAGATGCAACAAAAACACCAAATATAACACTGAAGGAGCTGCACAGGTCCATAGTGGAGATGGGAGCATCTGTCCATAGGACCACTTTAAGCCCACTCCGCAGAGCAGGGCTTTATGGAAGAGTGGCCAGAAAAAAAAAGTCATTGCTTAAGAAAACACATTTGGAGTTTGCCCAACAGCATGTGGCAGACTCCTGAAACACATGGAAGAAGATTATCTGGTCAGATGAGACTAAAATTGCTCTTTTGGGCCATCATGGGAAATGCCATGTGTGGTGCAAACCCAACACCCTGAGAACACCATCCCTACAGTGAGGCATGGTGGTGGCAGCATGATGCTGTGGGGACATGTTCATCTTCAAGGACAGGAAAGCTGGTCAGGGCTGAAGGAAAGATGGATGGTATGAAATACAGGGCAATTCTGGAGGAAAATCTGTTTGAATCAGCTAGAAGTTTGAAACTGGGATGAAGGTTCATGTTCCAGTAGGACAATGACCCTAAACATAATGCTAAAGATACACTGGAGTGGTTTAAAGGGAAACATTGAAATGTCTTGGAATGACCTAATCAATCAACCAATGCAACCCATCTAACTTGAAGGAGTTGGAGCAGTTTTGCCTTGGGGAATGGGGAAAAATCCTAGTGGCCAGATGTGCTAAACTAATAGAGACATACCCTAAGAGACTTGCAGCTGTAATTGCAGCTAAAGATGGCTCTACAAAGTATTGACTTTGGGGGTGAATACCTATGGATGCTCCAGATTTATGTTTTTTAATCTTAATTGTTTGTGTCAAAATAATAATTTTCACATTTAAATTGGTAGGCATGTTGTGTAAATCAAATGGTGGTAACCCCCCAAAAAGTCCATTTTAATTCCAGCTTGTAATGTGACAAAACAGGACAAACACCAAAGCAGGATGAATAATTTTGCAAGACACTGTATTTTGGTAGAAACAATATGTTCATGTTTGTTATTTGTATGCTTTATTTTATTTCTATTAAATACATCTCTTAACACACCTGCTGTTTTCTGAAAAGCATTGCCCAGCATTCCAACATGTGCTGCACTGGAGGCTGCTCTTCCACTATTTCCTTCCACCTTAATGAGAAGTTCTGTTTCAACATTTGGCTCACAAGTGCTGCACTTGGTGTCCTTTTCTTCAGTTCACTTTCACGCAACTGTCTGCAGCTCTCCAGTGCTGATGCATCCTGACTCTAAGGAAAATTCAGCAGGAAGTTTGTTTCATTTCTCCTGGGTTTCTTCAGGTTTCTTGCAGGTGGCTCACCATCTGGATTCTGCCATGTTCTCTTGCTACTATTGACTGACACATCTGCCATTCCACATCTGCGAAGTTTGGTACCCATTTTAAGTTTTAAGCTATTCTTCCATCTGTGGTATCCTGTGCTTGACCCTGGCTCAGCAAGGCAAGGGTGCTTGGAAATGAGTGCCTTAGCAACTTGAGTAAAGTGTTCATTTTGTGGATAAGCAGAGTACTTGTACATCTCCTCAGCAAGCTTCTGCAGGATGTCATGCCTCATGTCTCTTGACACTAACATACATTTGCCATCCTTCATGTAATTTAGGTTTCCTTGTCTCGGTCTATATTCAGTATCCACAGAGAAATAAGGTACCTCAAATATAGAAGGCCACTGTTCACACAGGGTCAACTCTGGCAAAGGAAGTATTTTTGTGTCAGATGAACTGGCTGAGGACAGTGCACTTGATATCAATGTACTTGCTGAATACAGTGTTAAAATTACAATTGCCTGAGAGACAATCATCAGAGTTGCTTCTGTTAGGCAATTTGGTGATATCTGTAACATTGCAAAAAGCAGTGAAATTGGTCTCTTCATAGTGAAGCATGAAGTCAAACTGCAGATTCAGTTTATTTTTTTCAGCTCACTTATATGTTCTTCCACATTATTAGGTCTTTCATGGAGCATTACTTTTCGGATGTCATTTTCAGCAACAGTTACCCTCACTGGCCAGAACTGGCCCCATGGTGCTGCTATAATAATAATAATAATAATAATAATAATAATAATAATAATAATAACAGCACAAAATGTAGTGTTTCAGAGTAACAAACAGCTTACCCTTTACTCTGTAGACCGACAGGGGCAAGACATCACTGAAATCTTTCAGTTCAGATACAATCAAACATGAACTGCTTTTACAGACTTCATAAAATCTAAGGTGTTCATGATACCATGCAACCATCTGTCTACAAATAAACACACTAGTATCCACAACCAAAATCTTGAATTTGCTTGAATTCTGGAAGGCTTGTACAGGAGCCTACAGATACTACCATGTCAGCTGCATAGTTAATACCATCTATGGTGACAGATGTTGCTGCAAGGACTATATTTTTAGGTGCATATATTGCAAACAAATGCTGTTACACTGTCTGGAAAGGAAGAAAATCATAACACTCAACTTTGCCTGGTTCCAATTCTGGTTTAAAAAATTAAGCCGAATCCAGGTGGTAAGCCATCATCATCTGATGTCTATCAGCCAATGTCAAAGGGATATTTTTGAAATTGTGGGCTTCATGAATGACTCTTTTGAAGAATTGTTTTCCTTCAAATCTCATCTTCCACATATCCACAAGTGGTCCGAATGAGATGGGGATACTGCTCCATGTAATAGTGCTTTGGATGGAGTCTGTAGTTTGGGAATGCTTTCTGGAGTAAAGCCCTATGCTCTGACACCTTGACATCCAGATAATGAAGTGCCTCCTCAGTAAACCTAGGAGACATGAATCACATCTTTCAAAGACAGTATAACATCCCATGACTCATCTCCCTCTGGGACATAAGAAAGAAACCTTTGTCACATACACACTTCAAGCACAGTGAGATTCATCCTCTGCATTTAACCAATCTGAAGCACGGAACACACACACACACACACACACACACACACACAGCAGTGGGCAGCCACGCTACAGCACCCAGGGAGCAGTCATGGGTTAACTACCTTGCTCAAGGGCACTTCAGCCCATGGCCACCCAACGTTAACCTAAGTGCATGTCTTTGAACTGTGGGGGAAACTGGAGCACCCAGCAGAAACCCACGCTGACATGGGGAGAACATGCAAACTCCACACAGAAAGACCCCCACCAGCCACTGGGCTCGAACCCAGAACCTTCTTGCTATGAGGCGATAGTGCTAACCACTACACCACCATGCCACCCTCAATCTGACCAATCTGCAATGGAAGCAGACTGATCAGGCTCCAATTTTCACGGCCATTACCTTCAATAGTGTCTTTGGCATGGAACATTTCAGGAATCATATGAGGCTGGCTTGTTTTGTCTGAATGCATGTATGGAAATTCCTTTATGGCATTATTCAGCAGCTCGAGAGTGGATTTTTTTTCTCTTAAGTCCTTAATGCAAAGATACAGCTCAGAAAGAATGATGCCTTCAAGCAAATCATGGAGAATGTCAAGGGGAAACCCATCAACAGTATAAAATTGCTGTAGATTATCACTTAGAGGACAACTCCCTTTCACACCATATTGTTTTGCCAACTGAGTATTCTGCTGGACTTCCTAGACAAGCCAGTCATGGTCTTAGTTTATTCATAAGCTAAAGTAGCCAGAACTAGCTTTGTTGTTTTGTATTTTATGTCATGTAGCCATGCAAAAGCAGCAAACTTTATCAGATATGAAATTATTTTGAATCATGCCAATGAATGAGCAGCTACATTGCCTGCCGCAATATACAAATCTGTTCCCTTGACACTTGATCCCAATTTTTCCACATATATGCCATGCTTCTCAAGTACCACCAGATCCTGAAACAGAAAATGAAGGATTTCAGAGTATCCACACTACTTCAGTGAGTTTACCTTACAAAGAAGGGCCAACTGTACTGAATTGAGGGAAGATAGCAATTTTGGGGGAAGATTTCCAAGAACCCAATACACTGCACAATGTGTGTTTCTTTTTAGTGGTGTCCAGGGGGTTTGCAACTTCAAATGACAATATGGAACCTTCCTTCATTTGGAATTCAAGTGGGCATCATGGTGGTGTAGTGGTTAGCACTGTCGCCTCACAGCAAGAAGGTCCGCGTTTGAGCCCCTGGCCAGCGAGGGCCTTCCTGTGCAGAGTTTGCATGTTCTCCCCATATCCGCATGGGTTTCCTCTGGGTGCTCCGGTTTCCCCCCCACAGTTCAAAGACATGCAGGTTAGGTTAACTGGTGACTCTAAATTGACCATAGGTGTGAATGGTTATCTGTGTCTACGTGTCAGCCCTGTGATGACCTGGAGAGTTGTCCAAGGTGTACCCTGCCTTTCACCCATAGTCAGCTGGGATAGGCTCCAGCTTGCCTGCAACCCTGTAGAACAGGATAAAGCGACTAGAGATGAGATGAGAATAGAATAGAATGCCTTTATTGGCACTGCACAAACGTACAATGAAATTTAGTTTGTCATCAGGTTCCTCCGGGAGGGGCTGAAGTCATGCAAAGCTAGAAAAAAAGCCCTTCATCAACGAGAAGCAAGGAAGAGCCAGGCTGAGGTTTACTAACAACCATAAGGATTGGACCGTAGAGGACTGGAGGAAAGTCATCTTCTCTGATGAGTCCAATTTTCAGCTTTTCCCATCATCTGGTCATCTATAGGTGAGACAGAGACCTGAAGAGGCCTACAAGCCACAATGTCTCACAACCATTGTGAAATTTGGTGGAGGATCGGTGATGATCTGGGGGTGCTTCAGCAAGGCGGGAATGGGCCAAATATTTGTTTGTGAAGGACACATGAATCAAGCCATGTACAAGGTTATCCTGGAAGAAAACTTGCTTCCTTCTGCTCTAAAAATGTTCCCTAACTCCGAGGAGTGGGTTTTTCAGCAGGACAGTGCTCCATTGCACACAGCCAGGTCAATCAAGGTGTGGACAGAGGACCACAAGATCATGGTCCTGTCATGGCCAGCCCAATCTCCAGACCTGAACCCTATTGAAAACCTCTAGACTGTGATCAAGAGGAAGATGAATGGTCACAAGCCATCAAACAAAGTTGAGCTGGTCGAATTTATACCAGGAGTGGCATAGAGTCACCCAAGAGCAACGTGAAAGACTGGTGGAGAGCATACCAAGACACATGAAGCGTGATTAAATGTTCAGGTTATTCCAACTAATATTTATTTCTGAACTCATCCTAAGTTCAAATATGAGTATAGTGTTCTTTAAAATTGAGGATGATCTTGATTTCCATGCATTATTCAAAGTCTGAAAACACGTCATCTTTTTTGTTATTTTGACCAGTTGTCATTTTCTGCAATAAAATGCTCCAAGTGGCAATATTTTTCTGTGGAATTTGGGGGAAATGTTGTCAGTAGTTTATGGAATAACACAAAACTGTGTGTGTTCCTCAAACACGTACCTCTAAATCGTAAAACCAGAGAAACTGATAATTTTGCAGCAGTCTCTTAATTTTTTCCAGAGCTGTGTTTGTATATCAGTGAACAAGATGGCTGTTTTGGTTGTTTTGGGGTTTTTTTATGTTCGCCAAGCAACAGGAAGAAAACCGCAAGGCAAAAGTGCTTGAAAATGAGCTGCTGATTATGAGCATAGTGTCACCTTGGAGTGCTCCGGTTTCCCCCACAGTCCAAAGACATGCAGGTTAGGCTAATTGGTGGCTCGAAATTGACCAATGTGAGTGCAAATGGTTGTTTGTCAGCCCAGCGATGATCTGGTGACTTGTCCAGGGTGTACCCCGCCTCTCGCCCATAGTCAGCTGGGACAGGCTCCAGCTTGCCTGCAACCCTGTACAGGATAAGTGATTATGGATAATGGATGGATGTCACCCTCGTCGTCAGCTGTCCATCGCTAACAATGATGACTGTTTCATTAGGATGTGCAGAAACGCAGATGGGCCGTGAGGCCTGCACTAGAGCGGCCTCTTCTAATGAAGCACCTTGCACAGTAAGGTGAGACAAACAATGTGCCCCCATTGTGTTCTCTCTGAACCTCCAGACCTGATGCCAAGTGGGACACAAAAGTGCCACAGACCTGATGGGTATGGTAGTTGCCCCACAGTGACAACTGACTTGCTGAGTGATGCCATCCATTGGCCATTTGAGCATGCCATCTGGTGGTGTACCATTGACCCTGTTGGGTTCATCTGCCACATTGGTGATGTACTATTTAACCCATAGCTGGAACTCGGGCAGGTGCTCCCACACTGGTTCAGAACAGACCTGGGAACAATGGTGATTAAAGGGTAACTCCACTTTCCCCAGTACTCCAGCCCTCCTGGACTTGAGACTCACCACCAGTTGCAGTTTAAAGTCATACCCAAAATGTCATCCTGGAGCCTTATTTTCCTTTTTTTTTTTTTAAACTTTGGTGTCCATCTTGCCGTGTTATTAAAATAACTGTGAGTCCGACTGCAGATTTATGTGGCATTTATTTTCAAGCAAAGCATTCAACAATAAACTGATGCTCCTCCCTACAACCCCTACTGATTGTCATCGCACACATGAACCTACGTAACTTAACATTACACCACATCTCCCCTTTCTGGAATCAACTGGGTAGACTAGCAGTTGATTCATCAGACCTTAGAGGATTATTCTGCCTCTTTTGCTGGAAGGTCTGTCCCTGTCTAAACATGAACATTTTAGCACCTTTGCATTTAAATGCCCTAAAATAAACATTTCCCATAAGCCTAAAACCAATAAATTCTAACCATCAATAAACCAATAACCATTACGCTCTTCAACAATTCTGTCGTTTTTTTTTCCCTTTTACCTCCCCCTCTTTGATCTTTTTTTCTTTCCACACAGTTCAATAACTGTCTCTACATTTTTAGGCATATGCCTTTACAGGTCCAACCTTGTTGGTCTCACCACAACTCTTCCCGATCTTGTTCTAGGAGTAGATGGTGGACTGGAAACAGTCTGTAAAGGTGGCTCTGTAGAACTTTGCTCTGAGAGATCATGAGAGGGTTGCTCCTGCACCCCTCCGCTGTTCTGGTGATGTACGCATGGGAATCAGGTGATGCCGGTTGTGTGGCACTGTTCCATGTGGCGCATCTACGAGATAGGAACGGGGAGTGGTGTGATTGCTGATCACCTTTCCCGATGTCCCTTTATCTGCCACCCCCACTTCTTGACCAGGTGAAAGATCAGTGAGGGTGCATGTGCAGTGATGTCTGTTGTAATATTTTGCATCCATAGCTCGCTTTAGATTTTCCTTTTGAGCTACCACCTGGCTGTCAGGGAGTGCAGGGTCCTGCTGACACCTTGATCTCCCTGTTCAGGTCATAGATCACCAACACTGGTGGGCTTATCAGTGCATCCTTCAAGTTTTTAAAAGCTCGGACCTGTTCGACATCCCATACCCAGTAGTTTTTCTTAGAGAGGAGATCTCCCAGTGGTTTTTGGGACATGTAATTTCCAGCAGCAGAATCAGTCCAGACCCAAGGAAGACAGAAGCCATTGGGCTTCCATCTTCCTTGGGTCTGGACTGATTCCGCTGCTGCAGTTTACATGTCCCAAAAAGTTTACCACCTGCTTTGACAAGTCACACTTTTCAACATTTAGCGTGATACCTGCCTTTTGCATCCTCTTTAACATGGCATGCAGTTGCCCATCATGTTCTCCTTGTGACCGGCCCCACATGAGCAGATCGTCCATGTGGCAGACATGGACAGACATTGAAGACCATCAGTGACCCCAGTCACCATTCTGTTCTGGAAATGCTCCAGTGTGGAAGCAATTCCAAATGGGAGTCTGTTAAAATGATAATGACAAGTAAACATTGTGTACTTCACAGAATCTTCTGTCAGGGGTATTTGCCAGAACCCCATATTGGCATCCAGCTTACTGAAGATTTGCACACCTGCCAGCTTTCCCAGTGTTTCTTCCACAGATGGAAGTATGTACTTTTCTCTGCACAATGACTTGTTTAGCTTTGTGAGGTCGACACATATGCGCACTGTCTTCTTCAGCACAACAACGATGCCAGCCCACCAGTCTGTCGGGTCCTCCACTCTGCTAATTACTCCAAGACTTTCCATGTGTGACAGCTCTTGCTTCACTTTATCCATTAACGGAAGTGGAATCCGTCGGGGAGTCTTGAGAGCAAACGGCTCTGCCCCTGGTTTGAGACGAATGGCGAATGGCTGGCGCACCTGACCCAAACTACTCCACAGCTTCGGGTAGCTTGTTTTAAGAGTCTCAATGCTAATGCTGTCTAACCACGCCACTAGCTCAAGCTTGCTGATAGCTGGCCTCCTAAGCAATGCTGTGTGCAGGTGTTTGATGACATATAACTCCTCCATCGCTGTCCTTTTCTCAAAAGCAGCTCTGTGACCCCTACAACATCCAATGGATTTCTCCTGGGTCCCAATAGAGGCTTAGATGCAGGAGTGAGTGTAGGCCACTGAGTATTTTTGAAAAGTTCTTTGAATACAGTGTGAGGCAGAACTGTGACATCCGCACCTGTATCAATTTTGAATGGTGCCTGTGTCTCTTTGATGTCGATGTTCACCATCCACAGCTCACCACTGGCTATGATGCTGCCCAGGAATACCCCATCCCAATCATCATCCTCTTCAACTTCGTGAACAGCTTTGGATGTGCATACTCTCTTAAAATGTCCCCTTTTACCACATGAGTGGCATTTAACATCAGTAGCAGGACAATCGCGATTTGCATGAGGTTGACACTGGCTGTTCCTGCCATTATTGGCTTTTGCCGCACTTTGTGGTTTAGCCTGCATGCTAGAATGCTGTGGCTTGCTCCTCGCTTTAGCCTTGTCGCTGCCTTTAAACACTCTGTCTACAGATTTGCTATCATTAATTTTTGGCCCCATGTCTCTCAGCATGACTTGCTGATGTTTCACCTCCTCACTCTGTCAAGCCCTGGTAATCGCCGATTCCAGCGTCAGATCTTGGTCTAGCTGCATGAAAGCCACAGGCCTCACATCCCCACACCAATCCTGTCACGAATGAGCTCATCGTGTAGCAATCCATAGTTGCAGTGTTCAGCTAGCACATATAAAGCAGGAGATGTTTGGGGGCCCCCCTCACTGATATGTTGCAGTAGCCCAAACAGTCTATTATACTAGCCAATTCTAAACGTTGGCTTACACTAGCATGGAATGGCTTTCAGCAACCTTTCCATTCACACATGTAACATGCAGCACAAACCAAAATATTGAATATATGTTTATTTAAAAAAAAAAAACTTTGATCATAGCTGCCTATTCTGGTCAAACAAGCAAACAACAACTTTGCAAACTCGTTTAACATGTTAAAGAGACAACAACTATCCCATTCTTTTTAAAGAAAAGAAACTTAGGCTAAATGAAAACAATATCCCATAGCCCACACCTATCAGGAAAATGAGTGACTGTGAACTCAAGAATGTTAAAAGTTGGCCCACTTTTAAGAATTTCAACAAAGAAAAAACAGACACGTAGCCGAACAGGCCTAAAAGGACATGCACACTGCAAGAACATTTAATCTATTTTGAGCTTTAGCATCCTCTCCTTCATGCTTGCAAATCTGTCGACTACTTTATCCTTATTGACCTCAATGTCTCTCTTGATACAGAGCAGTGCCAGGTCTGACAGCCGCGAATCACCCATGGTGGAGCGCAAGAAACTCTTAATAAGTTTCAGTCGGCTAAAACTTCTCTCTGCCTTCGCACTGCTTATTGGAATCGTCAAATAAATACGATAAAGAATGGCAAGATTTGGAAAAGCCCGATCCATGTCGTTTGCGAAGAGAAATGGGAGGATTCTGTGTGTGTTTAAATGCACGCACAGCTCACTGTACAATGCACAAAATGTATAAAACTCATTAACCACTTCGTCTGCACTGGATAGATCCTGTGATTAAAAGTCCGCAAACTTTTTCAGGTGCATCAGGTAAAGTAAAATGTTTCGGATTCAGGGCAGCAAATTTTCCAGCCATTCTCTTGAAATCGGCAAATCGATGTTCAAACTGAGAAACAAAGACATCAAGTATGTAGTAAAACACATCGACTCTGTCCCTGCTGTCTTCTAAAATCTCATCTGCATTTTCCTCTGAACACAAATGCTTTTTCTTACGAACTCTTCCCCTATTAAAATCAGTAGTTCCCTCACACAGTATAGGCAGCTCTCTGGCTGTGTTCTCTAGGGCAGCAAATGCCTCTTCTGAGTGCAACTCTCTGATCTGTTGTATACATGACAGTCTCCTGTGCTGCACCTCCAATCTTTCTCTCCATTTACAAGCACCGGATTTAAACGTCCTTATCATATTTGCTCATTTATTCATAACCGCAGACATCCGAACGTTGCTTGCCGTTAACCACTTGCTTTGAACCAAAGATTCTAGAGCGCCCTGTAGGGTTACATTCTGGAGGGAAATGATGCATTTTATAAACAAAATGTTAAACAGACAAAAACTATGCCTAACCCAGCCTACATAATATATTTTTATTGAACAATTTTGTTGCAAATAATTCTGAATGGACATGTGGTCAATAAACTGTATTTTAAAAAAAAAATCCCGACCAGTGGGGGCCCCCCCTAGCAGTGAGGCCCTGGATTGTTTGCGCCGCAGCCCCCCTCCAAATCTCCGCTACTGCTGTTTGGGCTACTGCAACATATTGTGGAGGGGGGGCAAACATCTCACGCTCCCCTGACACAATACCCGAGCTCCGCCCCAGACTGAGACATTTTTACTGTCTCTCTTTTATAATTTCATTTCTTAATTTATTTATTTCTTCATTTATTTATTTAATTATTTATTGTTGCATACTCTTGCATACATCAGTGATTGGGAAAGAGAATAATTCAACTTTTTATTTTGACATTACAACAGTGGAATGTCCACATACTGTCACTGAGATTTGGCAAAGAGAAGAATAACAAGTAATCAATTCAACACTATATAATTAGTTGATTAGAAAAAATTAGCCAGTATTTTGAGGGCACATTATATATGGTGCTTAGAACCTGACAAAAATATTGAAATTAATTCCCATCTATTCATCCATCTATTATCTATATATTGCTTATCTGTCAGGGACATGGGAGAGCTGGAGCCAATCCCAACTGATTTTGGGTGAGAGGCACACCGCTACTCCGCTACTGGTCTCAGTTCCTTATCTGTAATTCTGGTCCATATGACGCAACTGAAAATCTGACATAAGACTCTGAGCAAAAGGTCAAAAACATCCAAAAGCAGCAGCGCATGTCTTTTTAGACCAGTACCGCTCAGCAGACAGTGTAAACTAATCTGATTAACTCTGCTAGCTTTTCAGGTACACAACATAACCTCTCCACAGCTGACCTTTAGTTTAAAAGACTCTTGATAAATACTAAATAATATGGATATGTCCTCTTTGTTCACAGCTATTGGTGAGGTGCTACTGAAGGCGCTGCTAAATCTGGCATTTAGAAGATGAGTGCAAAGCAAATCTCCTGGTCTGGAAAACAAACTGTGAGCAGAATATTACCTGGTGCAGCTATTCATTTATCAACAGTCACTCAGCTTCTCAAACCATTCAGCTGGATTTGGTTGACTAAGAGCAACCAATAGCATTCTTTCTAAGGAGACTCAAAAGCTTTGGAATTAGCACCGCTACTCTGGTCAACTTCTACAGCTGCACAACAGAGAGTGTACTGACCAGATTTCTTATGGTATGGTTTGAGAAACCTGACTGTGCAAGACCACAAGCTTCTATAACCCCATTTCCAGAAAAGCTGGGATATTTTCCAAAATTCAATAAAAATAAAAACATGTCATTTGTTCATTCGTGTGAACTTTTATTTTACTGGCAAAAGTACAAAGAAAATATTTTCAATGGTTTTACTGATGAACTTAATTGTATTTTGTAAATATTAATGAAGTTAGAATTTGATTACCATTGTATTACATTACCTTTCCTTTAATACCACTTTTTAATTGTATGGGATCTGAAGATACTAATTGTTCCAGTTTTGCAATTTGAATTTTTGTCCATTCTTGCTTGATACAAGACTTCAGCTGCTCAACATTCCGTGGTCGCCATTTTCTGATTCTCCTCTTCATGATGCCAAATACATTCTCAATAGGGGACAGATCTGGACTGGTAGCAGGCCAGTCAAGGACATGCACTCTGTGTCTACGAAGCCACGCTGTTGTAGCCTGTACAGAATGAGGCCTGGCATTGTCCTGTTCAAATAAGCATCGACTTCCTGGGAAGAGATGCTGCCTTGATGAATATGTTTCTATAAAATCCCAATATATCAATGGTACCTTCACACACTTGCAACTCACCCATGCTGTGGGCACTGATGCCCCCATATCATCCCAGATGCTGACTTTTGGACTCATCTGACCACAACACACATTTCTACTGTCTTTCAGTCCATCTGAGATGAGTTTGGGCCCAGAGAAACTGACACTGTTTCTGCATAGAATTGATGAATGGCTTACCCCTTGCGTAATACAGTTTCAAGTTGCATTTCTGGATGAAGCAGTGGACTGTGTTAAGTGACAACAGTTTTCCAAAGTACTCCCGATGTGGCTATATTTGTCATATTAGCATGACCGTTTGTCAGTTAGTGCTGCCTGAGGGCCTGAAGGTCACGCACATTCAACAGTGGTTGCCGACCTTGCCCTTTATGCACTAAGATGTCTGTGCTCAACGTTTATAATTTTTTTGCACTAGTTAAAAGTTTATTTATAATTTTGCACTGTGTCTTTGTAGCAGTTTGTAACTCATCTCATCTCATTATCTCGAGCCGCTTTATCCTGTTCTACAGGGTCGCAGGCAAGCTGGAGCCTATCCCAGCTGACTACGGGCGA
>JAPEKM010000008.1:51191035-51201129 GCA_027575975.1 Cathorops multiradiatus
GGGCGGGGTCAGGGAAGGTGAGTGGCAAAGTCAGTACACCTGTTGTCGATTAATGTTGTGTTTGTGTGTTTTGCAGTGAAGAGAGAAGGTAGAAAAGGAGGGAGAAAGTGACAAGAGAGAGGCTCTCTGATGGAGTCCTTCCCATTTAAAGACTTGATCCATGCCCATGCTACCACCCAACAGAACCAGAACCAAGTGCTGATTGCCTGCCATAAGGAGCAGGAACAATGGTTTGAAGCTTTGATGCTGGCTCAGCAGGAAGATTGCCAGGTGTTCCGGCAGCTGCTCACGTTAATGGGGTCCTCGACTGCCACAGCAACAGATCTTCCCCATATCACCCTTACCAGAATGGGGCTGCAAGACAATTTGGAAGTCTTCATCACGCCCTTTGAGCAAGCGGCCAAATTGTGGGGGTGGTCAGTTGAGTAGTGCATAGCGCACCAACTACCACTACTGAAAAGGAAGGCACAGCATGCTGTGCAGCAGCTCCCCACTGACAGCTGACTCATCTACGAGAACATGAAGTAAGCCATCCTGCAGCATATCGGCCACTCCCCAGAACATCATCAGCACTTCCAGATATTGAATTTGGAGGAGGTTGGCTGGCCATTTGCATTCAGCCAACAGCTCCGGGATGCCTGCTGGTGGTGGCTGAGGGTGGATGACTGTGACACTGAGGGGATCATCAACCTCATGACACTGGAGCAGTTCATCACATGGCTTTTGGAAGGACCAGTGGAGTGGGTCCAGTATCACCACCTGGCATCGCTGGATCAAGCCATCGAGCTGGTGGAGGACCATCTGGTGGCAGTTCTGGTGGTAGGTGGACACATTGCCTCTTCCCTCTTTCTCTCTCCTTCTCAAACCTGCCCCATTCCCCCACCACGGAGGTGGGGGCCAGCTCCCTCCAGCCGGTCCACTGCACCCACGGTGTCCTCCCATCTCTCCCTTCTGTGTCTGCCCCCACACACACAGGTGAGTGATGCCCATAAGACCAGTGCAGAGGTGAAGCCTGGGCCAGTGTGCTGCCACTGTGGGGAACCCAGACATCTCCAGGGTCATTGTTCCATGATGGAGGGGGGAGCGGTGGTGTGGATCCCTGATGCACCAGAGACCATGCCTGATCGGACTAGAGCATATTGTATATTGGTGAGTGTTCAAGGGGATATGTATCACATGTTGGTCGATTCTGGCTGCAATCAGGCCTCAATCCACCAAAGCCTAGTGCAATGTGTGGCATTGGGGAGAGCACAAGTGGTGAAGGTTCTGTGGGTGCACACGGATGTTCACAATTATCCACTAGTGTCTGTCCAAATTATATTTTGGGGAAAAAAGCATAGCATAAAGATGGCAGTTAACCCATGTCTTGCTCACCCACTGATCTTGGGGACTGATTGGCTGGAGTTTAGGGAATTAATGGAGCATATAGTAGCAGGTGGGTCCTGTGATAATATGTCATGGGGGGATCCTGGTGTGCCATTGACTGGAGAAGCTGTCACAGAGCTGTCTACATTAGCACTGCATCAGGGCAGTACAAGAAGTGAGGAGCAGCTCACCCCTCCTCCCTCTCTCAGGGATTCCCTTGAGGATTTCCCATTAGAGCAGCCATGAGACAAGACTCTGCATCATGCATTTGACCAAGTGAGAGTAATCAAGGGTCAAACTCTCCAGCCAAATGTAACACCTTCCTTCCCATACTTTGCTGTTATTAAGGATAGGCTGTATCGAGTGATGCAGGACACTCAAACAAGTGAACAGATAACCAAGTTGTTAATCCCAAAGAGCCAAAGGGAACTCGTATTCCATGTGTCTCATTTTAATCCAATAGCTGGACACTTAGGACAAGATAAGATACTAGCCCAAATAATTACCCGGTTCTACTGGCCAGGGATTTGCGGGGATGTTTGTCAGTGGTGTGCAAATGCCAACTAGTAAATCTCGTGGCCACTCCAAAAGCGCTTTTGCACCCTCTCCCTCTAATTGAGATCCCCTTCGAGAGAATTGGTATGGATCTCATCGGGCCATTAGATTGGTCAGCACGAGGATATGGCTTTATTTTAGTTCTGGTGGACTATGCAACATGATATCCACAATATTTCAGCATGCAGTATTGTGGAGGTGCTCTTCTGCATTATCTCCCAAGTCCCAAGATTCTGAAAGAAAACCTGACTGATCAAGGCACTACCTTTATGTCACAAACACTTCAAGAGCTATATGGGCTATTGGGAATTAAATCTATCCGCACCAACATCTATCACCCACAAAGAGATGAGTTGGTGGAGAGGTTTAATGAAACACTTAAAAATCTAATTCAAACATTTGTAAGCAAGGATGTACTGTATGAAATTGTGATAAATGTCTCGAGCCCCTGTTATTTGCAGTACGATAGGTCCTGCAAGCCCCCACGGGGTTCTTACCATTCAAATTATTATATGGGAGAAAGCCTCGTGGCATTTTGTACATGCTGCAGGAAAATTGGGTGGAGGGACCTTCAACAAGTAAAAGTGAAATTCAATAGTACATTCTCAACCTGCGTACAAAACTCCACACTCTCACCCATGAGGATTTGAGGCAATTACAAGAACGTCAAGCCCAGCTGTACAACAGAGGCAAGCACCTTAGAGAGTTTCCCCCTGGGTGCTACTGTTGCCACTATGGAGGTTGCATGCTTGTGTGATGTTTCTGTGGGAAGGGGTTTATGAGTTAGAATGTGTTTTGAACAGTGTTCTGCATTTTTGTTTGGTGCTATTGTGGTGAATGGGAGATGTCTTCTATTTTGACACCTCCATTGAGATGCAGGCTGATTCGGCCAGTGCAGGTTGAATTGGGAGATGGTGTTGTGTGTAAAGTTAGAGATGGGCTGTGGACTGCCTTTGGAACAAGTTAACATAATGTTAACTGGCCTATCCGAAGATAAGAAGACCCTAAGATGATTTCCTTTCCTAGCATGCAGCCAACGAGATTTTTTTTTAAGTTTGTGCTTTATTTTTATTTTCTATTGTTTGATATCATGTATGTTAACATGTTATCAACTAACATGGTGTCCTTATGTTTCATACTGTGTATTATTAGTTTTCACGGTTTGATGTACAGAGAAGACTTCAGTAAAACCTGTTAAAGGAAACCACTTGCGTCTGATCATGCTTTGGGAGAGAATCACAGTGAAAACTTTAACTGTCCATTGACACCAGTGGCCGATGAAGCAAGTAAAAGACTAGGGAGCTAATCTTTCCATGTGGTGCCTCGTGACAGTGCATCGAACGTTAGTCCAGGACAGATGAGTGATAATCATGAACATGCACATATGCGAACTGTATGAGCAACATTTTCAAGTCAAAGCCATTAAGAACATGGGCATTGATAAGAGTGGGTTAAGAAGAGAGCTTTATGAGAGTTTCCTAAAGGGTTTACTGTATGTGGATGCTTAAGAGCTGTGATGTGTGTAATGAATGCAACTTATTTGCTAAGTTAAAGTGAACTGAATCTTGCCATTAACGGTATTACAGTAAGTTTTGAAGTTAATGATTTAAGTTAAAGGGTGACTTTTCACATTGCATTTGAAGTGCCAATTTAAGGTGTGTGTTTTGATAATATTAAGTGAAGGCTACATGCCATTTCATGTTTTGGTTAAGAATAAGTTTTCCATGGGAACCAAGGTTTACTTACATTTTCAAGGTGAATTTTGAGTTTAAGGCTATTGATAATTATAGCTTATGATAGTTTTGTTTAAACTGATATACACATTTAAGAAACACTTTTAAATGATATTTTGAAGTAATACTTATTTTACTAGTTTTACCTATTACAACTTATGACAATAGTTTTGAGTGAGCATTCACACTTATAAGAGATGTTTAAACATATACACTTAGAAACACAGTAATTCATACAGAGATTTATTCACACTTAAGATCTATTTACAATTCATATTTAGCTAATTTAGAGCAATTCATTGATAATGGCAGAGCCAAGTGAGTCTACACCCAAGGTAAGGGACAATGTTAGGGACAGTGAAAGCAATAATGTGCTAGAAGATCAAGTTGAAGAAGATGCTGATGTCCCACAAGAAGAGCAGCAAGAGGAAGTGCCACAACCAAGACGTTGTGAATAAATCTGCACACTAACAGAGAAGGGCAAAGAAATGCAAGACAATAAAATTAAGGCACTCCAGCAACAATTCAACTACATTTATCAAAATTGGAAAAAAATTAAATTAGCCAAGAAGCCATTGTCACAGTCTTCAGAACCATTATCTGAAAATCTTCTGAATTATATCATGGGCGATATCAGAGGCCTTTGTGCTGACATCCAGTGCATTTATGAAGAGCTACACAGAATCATAGCTCCAGACCAAGACACACACTGGAAAGTAGATTGGTGTATAGAGATTTCAAGCTTCACTGTATCCATAGCATCACATCATCTGAATGGAAACATTCCAGAGGAAGAAGAGCAAGACTGGCCAGATGCCAGCTCTCTTTGGTAATTGAATAAGAGTGAATTTGGAACTATCACTTCTATCATGAAGGATGCTTCAGAGCATTCAAGCAGGTCTTCTGTGAAACGTCAAGAAGCTGCCGCTGCTGCAAGCCAAGCTGTTCTGAAAGTGTTACAAGAACAAGAAAGAGAACAATTGGGAATACAGTGTCTGGAGGCAGAGGCTAAAAGGAGGCTCGCCGCTCAGGAGGCAGCTGCCATGAGAAGCATCATCTAGAGCAAGAAGCTGAAGAGGTGAAGAGGAGAATAAAGAGAGAAGAAGACAAAGCTGAAATGAAAGCTAGATTTGAGGAAGAGCACAATGCTCTACAAAGGAGTCTGGAGGAAAAATGGAGAAGGTTACAACATTTGGAGACAGTGAATAAGCTAAGTGCAGCATGGGCAAGAATGCAAATGTATATTGAGAACTGGATGAAAAAAAGATTCTCCTAACTCAAAGGACATCATAACTCATGAGTTGAGTGCCACAAACATTTACTCCCGCCTGTGTTTCTTGCCCCTCAAGCTTTGATAACCTCCATGAATCAAAGCACAACTGAGCTAGTCAAAGTCTTGACAGATGCTTTAAGTGCCAACAGAATCCCAGTTCCTGAACCATCGGTATTCATTGGGGATCCATTGAGGTACAGTGATTGGAAGCTTTCTTTTCAAACACTTATTGATCAGAAAAAAATATTCAAGACAAAGAGAAGATATACTACCTCCATAGATATGTGGATGGTCAAGCTAAGACTGCACTTGATGGATACTCTCTGTTCAGATCTGAATCTGCTTATACTTCAGCATGGGAGATATTGGAAGAGATATATGGAAATCCATTCATAGTTGCAAAGGCATATAGAGACACACTCCAGACATGGCCAAGGATCAGTGCCAAAGATAACTTTGAGCTCAGAGAGTTTGTTGACTTTCTCCACAGTTGTGAGGCTGCCATGGTCCACATTAAAGCACTGGAGATTCTAAATGACTGTAATGAAAACAGAAAAATCCTGTCAAATTTACCAGACTGGCTTACTGCAAGATGGAATAGGAAAGTCCTTGAAGTTGAAGAAAAGGGTGGCAAGTTCCCCTCCTTCAGACAGTTTGTTGAATTTATGACAAGAGAAGCAAAAGTTGTCTGTAACCCAGTGACATCATTGCAATCACTAAAGCAAGGTGAAACTGAAAAGCCCAAATCACAAAGACATCAAAATGCCAAAGCAAGTACACTAACAACAAGTTCCAATGAAGAGACTATGAAGACGGGCACTTTCTGCAAGAAAACTGGGCACACTTTGCACAAATGCAGAAAGTTCCTAGAAAGGGAAGTCTATGACAGAATAAAGTTTGACCAAGCCAAAAAGCTGGGCTTCGGATACCTCAAATCAAGTCACGTCTCCAAGAGCTGCAACAGTAGGAGTGTTTGCGACACCTGCAACAAGTGGCACCCTACTTGTTTGCCTGAAGACAGATACAAGGAACAACAAAGACAATCACAAGCTAAATGAAATCCAATGCGTGACTGATGACAGCCAGACCTCTGCAATACTTCCTGTCTGGCTGTCATCAGTTACGCAGCCAGCACAAGAGGTACTTGTATATGCCCTGTTGGACACTCAGAGTGATACAACCTTTGTTTTGGGAGAAGTGGTTGAAGCTCTAGAAGCCGACAAAGAACAAGTCAAGTTGAAGCTCTCTACTATGACCTCGAGAAACACAGTAGTAAGCTCTTAAAGAATAAAATACCTACAAGTCTGTGGCTTTTACTCTAGCAATAAGATCTCTTTACCACCAGTCTACACATGTGACTTTATCCCAGCCAACATAATTCACATCCCAATTGGTGAAACTGCTAAAACCTGGCCCCATCTACAGCACCTCCAAGATGATGTGGCACCTTTACAAGACTGTGAAGTGGGTCTGCTCATTGGGTACAACTGCTCACAAGCCTTACTCCCATGAGAAGTTGTCCCTGGCAAAGAAAATGAGCTCTACACACAGCGCACAGACCTGGGGTGCAGTATAGTCAGCCATGGGAACCTCTGTGTAGATTATGGAGATGTCTTCAGGATCAGTCATCATGTCATGGTGAGGCAAGTGACTCCAAATGTTGAGCCCTCCATCAACCTGTAAACAGATGTGCACTATGTGAACAGATCCAAAGTCAAAGAAATTACTCCCTCAAACATCTTAAAGGTCCTTGAATCAGACTTCTTAGAAAAGGCTGGAGAAGAGGATCGTGTGTCTCAAGACAATCTCAAGTTCCAGTCAAAGATGAGAGAAAACATCAAGCAAAAGGATGATGGTCATTATGAAATGCCATTACTGTTCAAAGAAGAAAGACCAAAACTGCCAAACAACTAGATTTGTGCAATAGGCCATGTAAATTGCCTTGAAAAAAGACTAAGGAAGAATGAAACATACTTCAAAGACTATGTGAACTTCATGGATGACATAATCTCACATGGTGATGCAGAAAAAGTCCTTGAGCAAGAAATTGACAACAGTCGCGCATGGTATATACCACATCATGGAGTTTATCATCAGCAGAAACCAGGGAAAATATGTGTTCTGCCAAGTTTCAAGAAATGTCTCTCAACGACCATCTGCTTACCAGGCCCAACCTCACAAACATGTTGGTGGGAGTCCTGTGCAGATTCTGAAAAGACCTAATTGCTGTGACTTGTGGCATTGAAAGGATGTTTTACCAGTTTCATGTGAAAAGGGAAGATCAGGATTACTTACGATTCTTATGGTGGGAGTATGGCGATCTGGAAACCATACTCAACTTACAGAATTAAAGTCCACCTGTTTGGAGCAGCTTCATCACCTGGTTGTGCCAACTTTGTCCTGAAACATCTGGCAGCACAAGGGCAAGGTCAGTATAGGAAAGACACCATATGCTTCATTCAGAGAAATTTCTATGTAAATGATGGTCTAGCAAGTGTTCACATTGGGAATGAAGCCATTCAGCTCATTAAGGAATCAAGGGAACTTTGCTCCATCGGAAAGCTAAGGCCCCACAAGTTTGTCTCCAATATTGAGAATGTGATGGCATCCACCTCAAAGGAAGAATATGCTACCATTAAGGATCAAGACATGGCCTTGAGCTTACTTCATATGGAGAGAGTGCTTGGTGTAGAGTGGTGCATCACCTCCGATTTGTTCAAGTTCAGAGGGCAAGTGAAGACCAATCCACTCACAAGAAGAGGTGTGCTCTCTACAGTTGCCTCTATGTATGATCCATTAGGATTCATGGCACCTTTCATACTTCTTGGAAAGCAAGTTCTTCAGCAAATGTGTAGAGAAAGAATTGGCTGGGATGAAGAACTTCCAGAGAATCTAAGACCTCAATGGGAGTCCTGGATTAGAAACCTTCCTAAGCTATCTGAAATGGAAATTAAAAGGTGTTACTTACCTCCAAGTTTCCACAACATCAACAGGTATGAGCGTCACCATTTTTCTGATGCAAGCACTTCCGGATACAGTGAATGCATTTATCTGTGAGTTGTCAGTGAGTGTGAAGAAGTCCATTGATCTCTTGTGATGGGAAAATCAAGAGTCACACCAACAGAGCTGACAACAATTCCAAGACTGGAGCTCACTGTGGCAGTAGTTGCAGTTCGAACCAGTGACATGCTCCACAATGAATTAGAAATTCAATATTTGCAAGAATACTTTTGTGTATGGATTCTACAATCATTCTTGGCTACATAAACAATGATGCCAGAAGGTTTCAAGTGTTTGTAGCAAACCGAATCCAAAGAATCAAGTCAAGCACAAAGCCTGAACAATGAGCATATGCTGTGTCTGAGGGAAATCCATCAGATTACGCCTCTCGAGGATTAACAGCAGAGCAACTCAAGACCTCCAGTTGGTTCACTGGACCAAGGTTTCTCTGGCAAAAGGAGGATGACCCTGAACTTCACAAGGCTCACATGTTCAACACTAAAGCAATGGAGGACAGATCATTATTGGACCACCTTGAGAAATTCTCTGACTGGTCAAGATTTGTGCGAGCAGTGGCCAGATTAAAATGACAAATCAAAGAACACATGTGAGAAGCAAAGAACCAATGAAAGTACAAGCTTGGAAGAAAGAAAAGAAGCAGAACATGCTCTTGTCAAGTTAGTCCTGGAAAGGGTATTTCCAGATGAGATGAAGAACCTGAAAGCAAACAAGGTCATCACCAAGTCACACAGTAAGCTGTAAAAGGTAAGTCTATTTCTGGATGAAGAAGGGATTCTGAGAGTGGGAGGATGTCTAAGTCAAGCCTCGTTACAGCCACATGTGAAACATCCAGCAATACTTCCAAAAGGTAGTCACATATCCAGCTTACTTGTTAAGCACTTCCACAAGAGAGTATATCATCAGGGACATGAACTGATGGTTAATGAACTGTGAGCTAATGGATACTGGATTCTGCGATGCAGTAGTTCAGTATCATCGCACATATTCAAATGTGTCAAGTGTCAGAAGTACAGAAGATGTACTGAAGGCCAGAAAATGGGCAATTTACCTAAATACAGAATGGAAATGACTCCTCCATTCATATACACCGGCATAGACTGCTTTGGTCCGATCTATATAAAAGAAGGAAGAAAATATGTCAAAACATATGGAATTATCTGTCTGTGTTCAAGAGCTGTACACATTGAAATGCTTGATGACATCTGATGCATTCATCAATGCCCTATGAGCATTCATTGCCATAAGAGGGGATGTGCATCAACTTAGAAGTGACCAAGGAACAAATTTCATTGGTGCAAGGTGAGACTTTGCAGAACTTATGCAAGGAATGAATGGAGAAAGAGTGAAGGCTTTATGGATGTTTCTAATAAATCCTCCAGTGGCAAGTCATACGGGTGGTGTCTGGGAGAGACAAATCAGAACCATAAGGAGTGTTCTCACAGCTATTCTTGACCAGTCAGCGCAAAGACTTGATAGCTCATCCCTGGGAACTTTCCTTTATGAAGTGATGGCGATCATCAATAGCAGACCACTTACTGCTGGACTTCTTAATGACCCATCCACACCTGAATCTTTGACTCCGAATCATATTCTTACGATGAAGTCCACCATAATCTTACCTCCACCCGGACAGTTTATCAAAGGGAACCTTTATCTTCAGAAGAGGTGGCGGTGAGTGCAGTATTTAGCCAATGAGTTTTGGATTTGATGGAAAAAGCAATATCTACTGAGTTTACAACCAAGACAAAGATGGAAGGTGAACAGAAGAAACCTGAAAGTGAATGACATTGTGTTGTTACAAGATGACCAAGCCCCACACAATGAATGGAAGCTGACCTGAATAACAGAAGTATACACTGGGTCAGATGATAGGGTGAGAAATGTCAGCTTGATGGTTGGTGACACCACATTTGATTAGGGCAGATCCACTACGAAAACAGTATTCATAGAGAGATCTGTGCATAAGCTAGTTCATACCCCTTCAACTTTTTCACATTTTTCCACCTTACAACCACAAACTTAAAAGTGTTTTTATTGAGATTTTATATTATAGACCAGCACAGAGTAGCACATAATTGTGAAGTGAAATGAAAATGATAAATAGTCTTCAAAATTTTAAACAAATAAAAATCTGAAAAATGTGGTGT
>JAPEKM010000008.1:51477864-51488028 GCA_027575975.1 Cathorops multiradiatus
ATAAAAAGGCATATAAAGAAACATGTTAATGTTTCATGATAGGCTATTTAAAATTACTTTGATCAGAATTCGTAAATTGAGTGGAAGTTGGGGCAGAGATTCTAGATTACGGTCTGGTTGGTGCGAGCAGAGTAACTAGGCACACACTGCATGGCACGAGCACTGAACTCACGCACTGACTGTAGAGCATGTGCATTTTCCCAACACTCCGACACACCCATGGAATACAAAGAATTAAAAAACACCAACAGAAAACCACAACAATATACTTGATAAGATAAAGGAAGAGAGGATAACTGGAAAATAATAATGCAGAGAAAAATTACTACTGAGTGATGAGAAGTCCTAGTGAGTGGTTGATAAGTAGACAATAATAAATAATTAGGTGTATTTTCTGGTGCAAGCTGCACGCGCACTGTGACTCAAAATAATAGTATCGGCATTTCACCCCTGGCGATGGTCGATCTTTATTGGTTGAAGTAGATCGCACCTTAATCCTCTTTAGAGTCTAATCGTGCCCATGGGAAGAATAGGGAGTGTACGGGTCTAGGGAAGGTCTGGGACAGGTTGTGCGGAGTGACGCTTGAGCGCAAAAGAGTGAAGCTGGATCGCATGGATCGAGTGAGTGTCGAGGACGGGCCGAGCAGCACAACCATGCGCACAACCATTTCTTGCTCGAGAAGACTGATCATCGCTCATCCCTGTTCTAGCCTCGATTGTCTCTCGACCAATGCATCCTTTCCTTGACCTTGTTTGCTCTTTCAATGCTCTCTGTGCGACTTTTAGGTCGAGGCTTAGTTTTTTGACATGTCAAAAAAACGAGCTACGATCTCTTTGTCGGAGAGACCATTCCTCGATCACGTGCAACCACGGAAGACCAAGGCATGATCAACCCTCGGTCAACCGTCGACTGCGTACAACCTGTGGTGACCAAGCCATGCTCTGAGATCGCAGCTCGCTCTTCCGGGAAGATTTCTCGGTGAAATTGGCCCTTTATGCAGAAGCCAGGATACATGGGTGACAAGCAACTGTCTGGTGGGAGCTCAAGCCTGTAGGAGACTTTGTTGATACATTGGCGCACCTTGTAAGGTCCGATGTAGTGTGCCTGTAGCTTCCTACAAGTATTGGGTTCCTTGAGGTCCGTAGTTGACACCCATACCTGGTCACCAGGAGAAAACTCAGGGTTGCCACTCCTGTGCTTGTCAGTGTATTCCTTATACTTGGCATTGACAGACTCGATGCATTGATGACCCTCCTCCCAAACTGACTGGCTGCATGAGAACCACTACTCCCCTCTTTGTACCCATTCCAGGGAGTTGTCCCATGGGAACAGGGGTGGTTGGTAGCCGAGCATGCACTGAAAGGGTGTTAGTTGCATAGCAGAGTGCTTCAGAAAGTTCTGTGCATACTTGGCCCATGGGATGAAACAGGCCCAGTCCCCCTGGTTCTGCATGCAGAAGATTTTGAGGGAATATCCTATCTCCTGATTAGCCCTCTCTACCTGGCTATTGGACTGGGGGTGATATCTGGAGATGAGGCTCACTGAGACACCTAACCACTCCATGAAACTGGTCCATAGACAAGAGATGAACTGAGGGACACAGTCGCTGAATATGTCCTCTGGGATTCCAGAGTATCTGAATACATACTGGAATAACAGTTTGGCAGTCTGGAAAGCTGTGGGGATGCTGGGTAATGGGATGAGTCAGGATGGTAGTGTTGCCCTGGGATAGTGGTAGGTTGGTGATACAGTCAATGACCAGGTGAGACCAGGGTCTCTGAGGTACAGGGAAAGGGCATAGTTTACCAGCAGGAGGTGTGTGAGGTAGCTTGGCTTGTGTGCACTCTGTGCATGAGGAGACAAAATGGATGAGCTCAGTCAACATAGTCTTCCACTAGTACTTGTTCCATACCAGTTGGTGATTACAATGCCTGCTTGGGTGACTGGTGGCAGGAGATGCATGTGCCCAAGTGATGAGTTTACCTTGGAGATGGTTGGGGACATACAGGTGGCCAGGTGGGCAGTTAGCTGGAAGAGTCTGTGGTTGCAACTCCCTTATCTCCTTGTCTGGGTCCCATGAAATTGCTTGGATGAAGCATTCAGATGTGAGGATGGGGTGAGTTTCAGGGTCATGAGGAGATGGGCTGAAGACACATGACAGGGCATCTGGCTTTGTTCTTGGTGCCTGGACAACAGGATATTGTGTAGTGGAAGCACATGAAAAACAGAGCCCATAAGGCTTGACATGGGTTAAGTCTCTTGGCCTTCTTGAGATATTCCAAGTTCTTATGATCCCTAAGTATGACAAAAGGGTAAGTGGCTCCCTCCAGCCAGTGTCTCCATTTATCCAGAGCAAGCTTGATAGCAAATAGTTCTCTGTTCCCAATGTCATAATTCCTCTCCACTGAGGTGAGTTTCTTTGAGAAGAATGTGACTGGGTGGAGCTTGGACTTCTCGCTGAAGCACTGAGAGGGCCCCTCCTTCACCTGTCTCGAAGGCATCCACCTCGACTGTGAAAGGTCAGGTAGGGTCAGGGTGTTGGAGGCTCTGGACTTTGGTGAAGGCAGTTTTGAGCTTGTTGAAAGCGTCTTCAGCTGCAGGGGTCCAGTGGAGGCACATTGGTCCCTTCTTTAACAGGGAGGCAAGGGTGCCACATGAGTACTGAAATTTCTAATGAAACAGCGATAGAAATTTGTGAAATCTAGGAAGCATTGGAGTTCTTTGACTGAAGTGGGCACCAGCCAGGAAGTCACCGCAGAGACCTTGGAGGGGTCCATACTGACCCCCTCTGCACTGATGTACCCCAGAAAGAAGATCTGATGCATGTGGAACTCGCACTTCTTGGCTTTGACATAAATGTGGTTTTCTAACAGGCGGTTGAGCACTGATCAGGCATATAGGAGATGCATCTCTTCATCTGGGGAGTAGATCAGGATATCATCGATGTACACCATCACATATCTCCCCCACATGTCCCGAAGTGCATCATTGATGAGACACTGGAACATGCTTGGCACTGAAGTGAGACCATATGGCATCACCCGGTACTCAAAATGGCCAGCATTGGTGCTGAAGACCGTCTTCCACTCATCTCTTTCTCGGATATGGACCAGGTTGTAGGCACTGTATGGATCTAGCTTAGAAAACACCTTGGCACTACAGAGCTGTTCTAAAGCAGAGGGCACCAAAGGAAGACTTCACTGAAATCTGATTGAGTCCTCAAAAGTCTATACATGGACAGAGGCCACCTTCTCTCTTCTCCATGAAGAAGTATCCTGCTGTGATGCAGATGGGCATATGTACCCCTGCTTGAGCGCCTCTTGTATGTACTCCATCACTGCTTGTTCCTTCTGGGACAGAGAGTAGATGCAACTAAGTGGTGGAGAAGTACCCGGTAGGAGGTCAATGGCACTGTCGTAGGGGCAGTGTGGTGGGAGGCCGCACACCTTACCCTTACTGAAGACCTCCTTTAGGTCCTGGTAACACTCTGAGACCCCTTCTAGGGAGTCAGGCTGGGGACTCTCTACAGAGGTGGAGGAGATATTTAGCTGAGGACTTTGAAGACAGTTCTGAAAACAGGTCAGGGATCATTGGAGAATCTCCTTATGTCAGGTCAGGAGATGAGCAGGTCGTAAAGCTGCAGCCAAGGACAACCCAAAATGATGTCATGATGTATGGTAGTGATAAATAGGAGTGAGATTAACTCTGAATGGAGGGCTCCCACCTGAATGTGCATGGGAGTGGTCCAGGTGGTGACGAGGCCATTCCCTATTGGGCCTCCATTGTTTGTCCTGATGCTGAGTGGGCTCTGCAGAGGGTTTGTGGGCAAACTGAACTTCTGGATGACTGAGTTGTTGACAGAAAGCACTTGGATCGAGGAAGGCAGTTTCAGCAATACAGGACCCTTGAAAGACTGAACAGAAAATGAGCTCACTAGACTCACCAGGTCAGCCTCGGTCTCTGCAGAGCTGGTGAGCGGTGGGCAGACTGGACACTGAATAATCTGATGGTGGGCACTCCTGCAGTAGAAAAGCAGGCCCTCTTGCCTCCTCAGATCTCATTTGGAGCATTTCAGTCAAGTTTGCGAGACTTCCATGGGTGTGAGAGTGTCGGTGGTTGAAATGGGCACAGCCTCCTCCTGGAGTGATGGGCAACCAGACAGTAGATGATCCAGCTGAATCGCAAGATCAATCAGGACATCTAAGGTGAGATGTTCATCACGGCACACCAGCTCACTCAATACAGCAGGGTGGAGCCCCTGGCGGAAAACAGCTTGTAGAGCTAGCTTGTTCTATCCCCTGGCTGCTGCGGGAATATGGAAATATATGGTATAATCAGTGACTCTTCTCAAGCCCTGTGTGATGGTCAATAGACTCTTGTCAACCTCAATTCCCTCAGGTTCATGATCAAACACACGTTTGAATAGTGTGAGGAAATGATCATATGAGGTTGTGTGCTCCCTTCCACTCCTCCATACCACACTGGCCCACTGCATCACCTTGCCAGTCAAGAATGAAAGAAACCTTGCAATCTTACAGTCATCGGAGACATGTTGGATCATAGAGAAATACATGGAGCACTGAAGCAAAAATCCCTTATAGCTGCGTGCATCCCCGGCATATTTCCCCAGGCAAGGAAGTGAAATCACAAAACTTGGGTGGATTTTGGGGCACATTGGGAGGGCCTGTAACATCACAGCAGCTAGCTAAGCCATCTTGGGTGTTGAGATCAGTGAGCATCTGCTGATGTAACCCCCCAAGAGGCACCCCTCAGCGCTCGGAGCAGTTTGTCTTGCCTCCTCTGCTGCATCCATCGCGGTGAAGTATCTTGTTAGGGTATAGACACTTATGGATGTATGTGCAGGGGAGAGCGGGGAAACCAAACTGGAAAGAAAACCAAAAATGCAAGACTAGAATCAAGATCATGGGACAGGTGAGGGTTGATCGATCGGTAGATGGGGCAATGTGGACAGGGCTAGAGAATAACGAGAAAGGTACGAGAGCGAGGGTCGAGAGCACAAAACAGGTAGTAGAATTAAGGCTCGGTATGGCAGGAATGAACACTGAATAATACTTTGCATCAAGTAAGAGTGGGAAAGGTGTTTATATAGCAGGAGCTGATGAACCAGGAAACGAGTAACAGGTGTATTTAATAAACAGGTGATAGAGGGTGCTGTGGTTCGTGGGTGTTGTAGTTCTGAGTGGCCATGTTTGTATTTGGGTTCAGACTGGTGCTCTTGACAGCATTACTGACACACGGTGCAAACAGAACATTTATAGTATTTGACCCATTGCTATAGCAATATGGGAAACAACTGAAAACTGCACATTTCTGCTTTTTTCAACTAAAGCAGAGATCAGGACAAACGTGAATAAAACTCACCTGATGGAAAGCCAATTCCCTGAAGGGGAAAGGATGTGGGATGTTGTGGCATTTGTTTTGCATAGCTATTAATTTCACTTCACATCAAGGCCAACTTTTGACCTCTGAATTTACAAGCCTCGGTCTTATGAGCCGAAAGAAAACATGAAGCCGCGGCTTTGTCTCTTTGGTAAATAATAAGCTCTGAATTCAGAAGAATTTGCAATACTGTACCAGTTTTTAAAGTTATAAATGGTAAAGGTAAGTTAGACATGTGGGTGGAATCAGCAGAAATATAGCTTTTCTTACATTGGCATTGCTATAAAATAAAACTCCTTTGTAGTTGCTTTTGTGTCTTATATTTCATGCAGTCCTGATTTGTTTTTAATTAAACCTGTACATGAAACAACTGTCTTCAAAATGAATTACTATTACAAAATAGCAATGTCATAACACTCAAGCAGGAATAATGGAATGTTTTCCATCCTCCCAAATTTTACCACATGGCAAATTCAACGTAAGAGTGCAAAAGAGATCAGATCTTCTGTGAGACTAAGATGTACTGCATAATCAAGTACAGTTGTAGCTAAAGTCACAAACTATCTATCAAATGTTAGGCTACTTTTATGCATGGGGTGTGTTCAAGTTTGCTGCAAATAAAGGGACATTAAAATGACCTTCTGTGATCTTTTGTGTGTGTGTGTGTGTGTGTGTGTGTGTGTGTGTGTGTGTGTGTGTGTGTGAGTGAGTGAGCTATGACCGGTATCCAGCTGGGATGGGACAGATACTGCAGGACAGATGGAAGTACCTCTGTTCAGAGAGAGCGATCCAGAGAGAGAGAGAGAGAGTGAGAGAGATGGGTGGGATGTACAGGAAGCAGAATTATGCATGCAGCTCTACAAACACATTTTCTGGTGGTTGGAGTGCTAATTATTGATCTGGGACTCGAGGTTTTAGATTAAAGCTTGACCTACACTCGCTAGAGACTCTCCACTCACAGAATCTTTTTTTTAAATGTACTCTTAATATTATGCTAATCTTAAATCTCATTAAGCTCACAAACCTCCTGGTCTGAGACATTTAAGATGAAGAACGTTGGACTACGGACCCCTTTGTGTGATTCTGAATAGAATCATGGTTTGAGTATTTTTCCTTTTTTACCCTTCCTCAACAATGCTTTAAACTCCAGCTAATTAGTCCATTTTGTTAATTATGAAAAATTAGATTAATTTAAGTCCTTTTTTAAATGATTTCCAAATGTTTGTAAAATATCATTCAAGACAGTTTCTAATGCAAACATTCTACATTTCAAATAGCAAAAATCACAGGGTTCTGGATTCTAATTGGTCAGAATGTGTTGATACAATAATGTACACAATAAATGTACAGTAGAAGGGGGGTGCATGTGACTGTGGCAGCGGAGGCGTGGTCAAGCATCAGTTTGTGAATGGAGGGCAGGGTCGGGGAAGGTAAGTGGCTAAGTCATTCCACCTGCTGTCAATTAATGTGTGTGTGTGTGTGTGTGTGTGTGTGTTTGTTTGTTACAGGGATGGAGCATAAAAGGGGTGAGAGAGAGAGCAGAGAAAAGGTGCTCTCTCCTCAACCACAATGCATGTGTGAGTGAAAGAAAGAAAGCTGAATATTTCAATAAAGTGTTTGTATAAACATCAACTCTCATCTGCTGTGCTTCTGTGCTCCACCCACATCAGGAACTGTTACAACCATATATCAACAACATCCAGAAATGCCACCAGATTCTCTGGACCCACGATCATCTGAGATGGACTGACACAAAGTGGAAAAGTGTGCTGTGGTCTGACAAGTCCATAATTTGAATTGTTTTTAAATCGTGGACATTGTGTCCTCCAGGCTAAAGAGGAAAATTACCATCCACATTGTTACCAGCACAACATTCAAAAACAAAGTTCAAAAGCTTCTGTGATGGTATGGGGATGTGTTAGTGCCCATGGCATGGTTAACTTGCACATCTGTGAAGGCACCATTAATGCTGAAAGGCACATATATGTTTTGGAGCAACATATGCTGCCATGTAGACAAGAGCTTTTATAGGGCTGTTCCTACTTATTCCAGCAAGACAATGCTAAGCCACATTCTGCACATATTACCACAGCATGCTTTCGTAGTAGAGTGCAAATGCAAAACTGGTCTGCCTGCCTCCCACTGAAAATATGTGGCACATTATGAATCACATAATACGAAAATGGGGACTTCGGACTGAACAACTGCAATCATATATCAAGAATGAATGGGGAAGGATTTCACATTCAAAATGCTCTATTGGACTGTAAACATGTTGTATTATAGAAACAAACAAAACATTTTGTTTATTGTAAAAGTAGAAGAAATTAAATGTTTGGTGGAAATTTTTTTCCATCAGCCACTTGTTCCTGCAATTTGATCAGTGTCAGTGTCAAAATGTCCCTCTCAGTATACAAAATGTTTGTGTGTGTGTATGCGTGTGTTGTTACATTGCCCGTGGTGGGTTAAGCAGGGCAAGGTATTGTAATCAGTGCAGTTTGTTTGTTTGTCTGTTCATTTGTGTGTCTGTCTGTTAACAATCTAGCATCTAGACAGTTCCATCGATTGTCTTTAAATTTTCAGCATAGGTGGGCAATGGTCTGTAAATTAACTGATTAAATTTTGGAGGTAATTGGGTCAAGGTCACCAGAAAGGTCAAAATATATATATTTTTTTGCGATAACTTTATTCAAATTCATGATTTGATTTCAAACCAAAACTGAAATATGTGTCTTTCAATTCTGCTTCCAGCCATATGTTGCATGATGGTGTAGCTTGGACAGTCTCCATTTGGGGTCAAAAATCAGGGTCATCGGTCAAAATAACATTTTCCATTATAACTCAAAAACGGTTGCCGATAGAAAGATGTTTACTATTATGAGCATATAGGAACTTCCATATGGCCTTGCATTTGGCACCATGATCTTTGACCTTGAGTGACCCTGAAAGGTTAAACTCAAGGTCACAGATTTTCAGAGGGCTGTAACTTGAAAGCGGTTGATGGTAGACAGATATTTACCATTATCAACTTATAGGAAGTGCCATATGGGCTTTCATTTAGCACCATGATCTTTGACCTTGCGTGACCTTGAAAGGTCAAACTCAAGATCACGGGTTTTCAAAGAGCTATAACTTTTAAAATGGTTCACGATCGGCGGATGTTTAGCACCGTCAGCATATAAGTCATCCCTGCTGCTGCCATGACCTTTGACCTTGACTGACTTTGAAATGTCAAACTCAAGGTCATGGATTTTCAGAGGACTATGACCCGACGATTAAGAAATATTACCATTATCAACATATACTGTAGGTATAAAATAAGTGCTGCCGAGCGAGGTTTGTTTTGCCTGGCGATGCTTGTTACGTAACGTTTCCGAATCGGCTCCACGACCATTTATAGAATTTATACCACTCTGTGAATCCTCTGTCACTGACGCACCGCTGCGTCTGCTGCCAGCGCGTGGCGATGAGTGTAATTTCTCACCTGTCGAAACTCTGGAAATGATCCAGCTTGTGAAAAACAGCCCCCCCGCCCCGCCATGTCGCTCTGAAATAAAGCTTCAAAAAGCAAACGCGCACCAAAAGGCAGAAAGCTGTATCATCATACAAGCCTTAAGCTCGTAATTAAATAATAAAGCAGACGTTCTTTTATTTCCGCTGCCGTGGCAACAGAGAGATTTTTTTTTTCTTTTTAATACCTGCAGTAATGTGTTTTTCCTCCTCTGTAACACACTCGTGCTCACACCCCTTGTGTGTTCGGTGTGTGTAATTATGCAGCGAGGACCGACAGGCTGCCACATGTGCTGCAGTCGCGAGCTGCTGATAGGTGTGTGTTTGTTTAATTGGAGTCGAGAGCTGGGGCATCTGGATTTCACTGTGAAGTGCTTTATGAGGCATGACAGGAAAAAAAAAAACAACCTGACAGATCAACAACATGAAATTTTCTCAAGAAACGTCAGAAAAAAAGACCGCTTTTGAGTTTAGCATCACGTCAAGCCGGAATTAAATCCAGCCTCCGTTTTGCTCGTATCAGAGGTCGAATCAAGTAACAAAAGGTTTATGAAATTAGCATGACAGGATCATTATTCCTGGAAATGTAGAGTATAATCTTTCAAAAAAAAAAAAGCTGCAAGACGCAATCAGATATCCTTTTAGGGAGTGTCGAGGGTTAAATTCTCTGCTTTTTTTTGACGCAGGAGACCATCCGACAGCTCCAGGAGGAACTGAGGAGCATCGCAGAAGCTCAGGACGCTCTCGGGGCCTTCTCTGATTGGCTGAGCGCAACGACGACGGGTTTTACAGCAGCCAGCGAGAGCAAAAAAGTCCCAGACCGGGCGTCTCTGGAGAAGAAGATGAAAAGGTTGGAGGTATGGCACTGGGAATACACACACACACACACACACACGTGCACACTGCAGAGATAAATGGACTGTCAGCGATTTAATAGCTGCTGTATTCCCAAGCAATTTGTCATTGATTTAATTCTCCCCTTATATGAAATGACTTTGGTGAGGACAAAAAAAAATCCCCATCCAAAGATCATCTGTTTAAAGCGTCCGTAAATGACTTTGATTCGCTAATGGTTTTAAAGCAGCGGTTTGTAAAATTGCAGGAAAAAAAAATGTCAGAAGTTGTATCTCTACTTAGATCTTATATATATATATATATATATATATACATATACAGACACTGGGGAGAACAAGTATTTGATACGCTGCCGATTTTGCTGGTTTTCACACTTGCAATGCATGTAGAAGTCTGTA
>JAPEKM010000008.1:51540096-51550298 GCA_027575975.1 Cathorops multiradiatus
GTTGAATGAGGACTTATTGTTGAGTCTCTAAAATAGTCATTGAATTAAGTGACTTTTGTAGGTAAAATTAGGTGTTTTACAACCTCTTAAAAATACACCAGAATGCAGGAAATGGCATCTAATTAATTAAAATTAATTACAATTTTTCTGGGGGAGGACCCCCTGCCAGTGTCCCCCCCCCACACACACACACACACACACACACACATTAAGAATGCTTCTGACGCCCCTGGAACCAGCTCACAAAAAATGTCCACAAAAGTGCTACAACCCAAAATACACAGCGCGTTTGATTCCAGCGGTGAGTCATTTCAGATTCAAATCACTTTCTCACTTGAGTTCATTGGCTCAGACACTCTTGGACCTACAGTATATGTGATTGCTGTCTTCTCACCTGACTAAGGAACTGAATGTCCAAACACACTAAAACACTACCTATATGTGAACAGAATAAATGGTAATTAACAGCTTGAAGCAGAGTGTTGAGGTCTGTGTCTGATGTTAACTGCTGTTCATTAGCATGTCCAAAGCAAAAACTAATTAAACTAAATGTCAGATTGTATTTTATATACACTCACCAGACACTTTATTAGATACACATACATCTGCTGTTTTATGGAGTTATCTAATCAGCCAATTCCTTGACAGTGGCACAATGCATAAAATCATGCAAATACAAATCAAGGGCTTTAGTTAATGTTTACTTCAAACATCAGAATGGGAAAATTTGTGTTGGTTTGAACCAGATGGACTGGTTTGCGTATTTCAGAAACTGCTGATCTCCTGGGGGTTTTCACACTGTAACAGATCCCTGATGTGTGTGGAGCACAGAAGCATGGCAGACGGGAGTTGATTTCACACACACTATTTTCCTTCTTTTCTTGACTTGTCAGCTTTACTTGCTTTTGATTCACACACAGTCACACATGCCACACATGTATACACACATACACATGTTCTGGACCTCTTCTCTGCTCTCCCCCTCTTTTAATGCTCCACCATCCCTGCAGCAAACACACACACTAATTGACAACAGGTGTAATGACTTGGCCACTCATGTTCCTCGACCAGTGTTCATTCACAAACTGACGCTTGGCTATGCCCCTGCTGCCACATACCCCCACCACCCGACTCAGGATGGGGAGCCGTCTGGCCTGCAGTAGACCCCCCCCAACAAGACAGGAAATCCACCACCACCATCTGCGCCCTCAGCCTGTGGACCACCTCGAACTTAAAAGGCTGGAGGGTGAGATACCAATAGGTGATCCACGCATTGGCATCCTTATGCGGTGGAGCTTCTGGAGGGGCACGTGGTCTGAAAAGAGGGTGAAAGGGTGCCCCAGCAGGTAGTATTGAAGGGCAAGGACCACCTACTTGATGGCCAGGCACTCCTTTTCAATGGTGCTATACTTGCTTTCATGCATAGAGAGCTTGCACCTGATGTACAGCATGGGACGTTCCTTGCCCTCCACTTTCTGGGACAAAACAGCCCCCAGCCCTCTGTCCAATACATCCATCTGTAAAATAAAGGGGGGAGAGATGTCAGGAGAGTGTAAAAGTGCCCCCCCACACACACAGTGCAGCTTTTACCCTAGTGAAAGCCTTTTGGCACTGCTCCGTCCACTGGACCAAATCTGGTGCTCCCTTTTTAGTGAGATCAGTCAGCAGGCTGGTGACGTTTGAATAATTAGGTATAAACCTACGATAGTAGCCAGCCAGCCCCAGCAACTGTCTCACCTCCCTTTTTGGTCTTGGGCCTCAGGCAGGCAGCAATTGCTGCAGTCTTGTTAATTTGGGGATGCACCTGCCCATGACCCAAGTGGAAACCCAGATACCATACTTCCACCTGCCCAATTGCACACTTTTTTGGGTTAGATGTGAGACTTGCATACCTCCACGACTCTAGAACGGCCCTAAGGTGTTCCAGATGCCGCGGCCAATCATTGCTAGAAATGATTGTCATCAAGGTACTCTGCCGTGTAGGGAGTGTGAGGGCGGAGGATCTTGTCCATGAGCCACTGGAACATAGTAGGCACCCCAAATAGCCCAAAAGGAAGCGTGACAAATTGGTGTAATCCAAATGGTGTGGAAGAGGCCATTTTCTCTTGGGATAGAGGAGTCAAAGGGATCTGCCAATATCTCTTCATTAGATCCAGTGTTGAATAAAAGTGAGCAACGCCTAACCCATCAAGCAACTCATCAATGTGAGGCATTGGGCATGTGTCAAATTTACACACCGCATTGACTTTTCTATAGTCCACACAGAACCAGACCAACCCGTCAGTCTTGGGAACCAGGACCACTGGGCTGCTCCAGTCACAGGTCATGAGGACATGTCAGAAAATTCCTTCTGCAACTTGGCCACCTCCATGAGTTGTGCCAGTGAGAGGTGGTCTCCACAAGGGACTGGAGTGATTGGAGATGTAACTTTTTTTTTTTACCTCTGGCCCTGCTCTGCCTTCTCAGGAACTACCGATGCCAACACCATGGGGACCCCTTCGTTCCAACATTTTAACAGGTTGAGGTGGTAAATTTGCAGTACCCCACCCCTATCCGTTCACCTTACCTCATAGTCGATGTCCTCAACTTGCCATGTGACCTCAAAGGGCCCTTTCCACTTGGCGATTAATTTGGAGCTCAATGTGGGCAATAATATGAGCATTTTGTCTCCTGGTGTGAACTCCTCTATGGTGTATTCCCCTGTCATACAGCCGGATTTTACATTTTTGTGCCTGCTGTAAATTCTCCTAGGTTAAGTGCATGAGGGTGTGGAGTTTTGTGTGCAGGTCAAGAATATATTGAATTTTGTTCTTGCTTGGCGAAGCTCCCTCCTACCAATTTTCTCGTAGCATGTCCAAAATGCCACACAGCTTATGCACATATAATAATTCAAACAGTGAGAAACCTGTGGAAGCTTGCGGGACCTCTTGTACTACAAATAACAGGGGCTTGAGCCCTTTATGGCAATTATGTGCATCCTCACTTACAAATTTCCGAATTAAGTTGAGTTTTTGATTAAACCATTCCACTAAGCCATCTTTTTGTGGATGATAGACACTGGTGTGGATAGGCTTAATTCTCAATAACCCATACAGTTCATGCAGTGTGCATGACAAATGTAGTGCCTTGGTCTGTCCGGATTTCTTTCAGAATCCCGACCCGGGAGAAAATAGGGAAGAGCGCTTCCACAATACTGCATGCAGGGATATTGTGAAGAGGCACCGCTTCCAGATATTGTACTGCATAGTCCACCAGAACTAAAATAAAGTGATATCCCTGTGCTGACCAATCTAATGGCCCAACAAGATCTATAACAATTCTCTCAAAATGGATCTCGATTAGAGGGAGAGGGCACAAAGGTGCTTTTGGAGTGGTCACGGGATTTACTAACTGCCATTTGCAGCATGCCACACACCACCGACGGACATCCCCACGAATCCCTGGCCAATAAAACTGGGCCATTATTCAGGCTGGAGTTTTATTCTGCCCCAAGTGTCCAGCCATGGGATTAAAGTAAGCCACATGGAATACGAGTTCCCTACGGCTCTTTGGGATCAACAACTGGGTTATCTATTCACCAGTTTGAGTGTGCTGTATCACTTGGTACACTATCCTTAATAATAGCAAAATATGGGAAGGCCAATGTCACACTTGGCTGGAGAGTTTGACCATTGATTACTCTCACTTGGTCAAACACATGATACAAAGTCATGTCTCGCAACTGCTCTAACAGGAAATCCTGTTCCTCACTCCTCGTATCGCCCTGATGCGGTGCTGACAGCTCTGTGACAGCTTTCCCAGTCAGTGCCACACCAGGATCTTCCTGTGACATATTAATGCAGAACCAACCTCTCACTATGTGTTCCATCAGATCTTTAAACCCTGGCCAATCAGTCCCCAAAATCAGTGAGTGGGTGAGACAAGGATTAACTGCTGCTTTAATTATATGTGTTTGACCCTGGAATAGAATACAGACAGACACTAGAGGATAATTGTGACCATCCCCATGCACACACAACATCTTCACAGCTTGGGCTCTCCCCAATGCCTCACCTTGTACCAGGCTTTGGTGAATTGAGATCTAATTGCAACTGGAATCCACCAACACGTGATATGTATCCCCTTGAATGCTTACCAGTATGCGATATGTATCTGATCTGATCGAGGGTAGTCGCTGGTGCATCAGGGATCCTGATCACAGCTCCCACCTCCATTGCAGAACCTTGACTCTGGAGATGCTCTGGCTCCATGCCGTGCCAGCACACCAGCCCAGGCTATCCCTCTGCACTGGCGTTATGGGTGTCACTCACCTGAGGTGGAGAAGACACAGACATGGAAGAGGGAGATGGGAGGACACCATGGGTGCAATGGGCCTGCTAGGTAGGAGCCGGCCTCTGCCTCCACAATGGGGGAACGGGGCAGGGAAGAGAGTTACTGGGAGAGGGGGTGAAGGGAGAGAGAGACAGGAAACAAGGAAAAATGCCTCATCTTCCTGCCATCGGAACCACCTCCAGATGGTCCTCTGCCAACTCAATGGCTCATTCTAGCGAGGCCGGGTGATGACACTGGATCCATTCCACTGTTCCTTCCAGAAGTCGAGAGATGAACTGTTCCAGTGCCACCCGATCGATGATCTCATCGGCATCACAGGCTTCTGCCCTCAGCCACAGCCGGCAGCTGTCCTGGAGTTGCTGGCAGAATATGAATGGCCAGTCAACCTCCTCCAGTGCCAGCATCCGGAAGCACTGATGTTGTTCTGAGGAGCAACCAACATGCTGCAGGATGGCTTTCTTCAGGTTGGCGTACATCAGTTGGCTGTCAGCAGGGAGCTGCTGTGCTGCAAGCTGCACCTCACCAGTCAGAAGCGGGAGGAGGCGCCCTGTGTTTCAGCCGCTTGCTTAAAGAGGGCGAGGAACACTTCAGGATCATCCTGCGGGCCCATCTTTGTGAGGGTGCCTGCTGTGGTGATGGTCAAAGCCCCTGCCAATGTGAGCAGATGCTGGAACACCTGGCAATCATCCTGCTGGGCCAGCATCAAGGCTTCAAAGCATTGCTCTTGCTCCTTCTGGAGGGCAGTCAGTGCTTGATGCTGGTTCTGCTGGGCGGTTGTGAGGGCATGGATGAGCTCTTTGAATGGGGAGGACTCCATGTGGTGGTTCCCTTCTGTACTCCCAAGTTTCGGTACCACTGTAACAGATCCCTGATGTGGGTGGAGCACAGAAGCATGGCAGGCAGGAGTTGATTACACACACACTTTATTTTCCTTCTTTTCTTGGCTTTTCAGCTTTACTTGCTTGCTCTCCCCCTCCTTTTATGCTCCACCATCCCTGCAACAAACACACACACACATTAATTGACACCAGGTGTAATGACTTGGCCACTCACTTTCCCCGCCCCCGCCCTCCATTCACAAACTGATGCTTGGCCACACCCCCACTGCTACACACACACACACACCAGTCTCTAGAGTTTACACAGAATGGTGAGAAAAACAAAAACATTGAGCCAGTGATAGTTCTGTGGGTGAAACAAGCACCTTGTTGATAAGAGCAGTAAGAGGAAAATGGCCAGGGGTGAGTTTCCCAAAAGCCTCTTAACCCTAAGAGCACCTTAACTAGGAGAATGAGTGTTCATTGTGCTGCTTGCTCTACCATTTAGCAATGATTTTATGCTATGATGTTTTTTGGGAAACTCAGGCCAGATTGGTTCAAGCTGCCAGGAAGGATATAATAACTCAATCTTTACAACCATGGTGCAAGCATCTCAGTATGTAACAGCAGAAGACCACATTGGATTCCACTCCTGCAGCCAAGAACAGGAATCTTTGAATCAAGAACAAGCTCCTATTAAAGTGGCCAGTGTGTGTAAAACATGAATAATTTTATTTTTGCTCCAAAACTATTGTATATTTCAGGGTGAGATAAAGCCATGCAGGAGATTTAAGCCTGAATTGTAATCTTTTCTGCAAAAATGGAAATTAATTTAAATTAAGCTGAGAGGATTTGTGTAGTCCAGGACAGCCAGCGAAGCACAAAATGACACAATCTGAGCAGAGTAATGCGCATAAATTGATTACAATGGTGTGTATTGGAATAATTGTACATATTCAGGGAGTGAGCACTGAGGTCAGTGCTGCTGAATTAACAACTGAAAAAGAACCAGAAGGTCATTTGAGGTCATGTGAACTTGACTTGGCATGCTTTATGTTTTGATCACTATTTCAGCTATTTACAGATAGTATATAATAATATAAAATGTCATGAATAAAACATTATTTGTGCTATTACAGGAAAATAATCAGCAGGGTCTGAAGTGTTTTTCCACTAATACCACAGCAATTTTAAAACAATTACAATTTTTAATAATTCACGAACAACAGATCACAGATATAATGTTGAAGAACTTCTGCAAAACAAGTCAGTTCCTGCTTTCACTGACATAGCAGCTATACTCTCAACACCTACGCTTTTTTCTCTCTCTTGAATTGAATAAGATGAAAAAAAATTCAGTTTACCAAGAAACCACAAAAAACTCCTGTTTTGCGTACATCTTTAAGAAGTGACAAAGTCAGCTGCCTTTGTTTTTGCCATATCCCGATGTGAGAGCATTTACACTTTCTCTTTGTTTGCAGAAATTGATTTCCCAATCCCATTGTGTGAAAAAAAAAAAAACTATGGATTTTTCCATTAGCACTGTGTCTTCCTTGTTCTCTGAGCCATATTATGGACTGTTACCATCAAATACCCAAACTACACTGGTTATTGAGAAGTACACTTGCACTTTTGTCTCATTTCACACTGTAGAAAATTAAATATGCATTAAAACATTGTCATTTAGAAGTGTAGTGTAGGTAGATATCAGGAAGACAAATATGAGTTCTGTACTACATGTACCATCTTTGACTTGGAAAGTCGAAAAGGTCACTGTGATACAAAGAGTTTGATCATCCACATGCATCTGATTTAACAGTATGAAACTTCACACATTTTAACAGTAATTAAATCACTAGGATGATTCAGACTGAAGAAAAAAACCAGATCAATGTGAGAAAAATAGTACAGGAAAAGATGACCTGATTCCAGAGATGGAGGGGGGGGAACAGAACAAAAGGCAACAGTGTGATGGAGGGCAGTGGGAAGATGTGACAAAACTGCCCAAATAATACATTCAGAGTGCAGAGAGATGACCAAACATAAGTGGAATATCTGAGCATGGGAGAGGTAACAGTCCACTTTTCTTCTATAAATTTATACCATATACTGCTCACTATCATGACTCACCATTTTGATGTTTGCCAACTTTTACACCTATTATACAGTTGTGGTCAGATGTTTACATACAGTGACATGAATGTCATATTGGATATGAATGCCATGGCAATATTTTGGCTTTCAGTAATTTCTTTGAACTGTTCCTTTTCTGTGGTAGAATGTACAGCATACATCTTTAATTAAAAAAAAAACTAGAATTTGATGCACAAGTTTTAATTTTCTTTGGGTTTTCTGAAATCAACACAGGGTCAAAATTATACATACTTGGTCAAAAAATTACACACACTTCGATTATTAATTCAGAGGCGCTGAAACTTCCAAAACGTCTCTTACCTTGCCAAGGCTGAGGTCTCTTAACTTCCTGATCATGATTGACTACAGCTGGTAGCTTCTCTGTGCCTTCATAAAAAGGATTTGTTTACAGCACTCATTGAATTGACCAACACACTAAAATGGGAAAGTCCATCGAGCTCAGTGCAGATCTCCCACTAGTACTTATTTCACAGCAGTTGGAGAGTGCGATGGCTGCTGGGATGACCAGTGGCAGGAGAAGTGTGTGCTGATGTGATGAGTCTTCTCCTGAGAGGATTAGGGACATACAGGCAGTTGGTGGGCAGTTCACTGGAGGATTCTGTGGGTGTGAGTCACTTATCTCCTTGTCAAAGTCCCACATGATTGCCTGGATGAAGCATTCAGTTGTCAGGATGGGATGAGGTTCCTGGTCATGAAGAGATGGGCTGATGATGCATGGCAGGGCATCAGCCTTGGTGTTTTTGGTGCCAGGATAATATCACGAAGTTGAAATGGATGAAGAACAGTACCCATCGTGCTTGGCCTGAATTCAGTCTGTTTGCCTTCTTGAGATACTTGAGGTTTTTATGATCAGTAAAAATGATAAAGGGGTGCGTGGCCCCCTCCAACCAGTGCCTCCATTCCTCTAAGTCGAGCTTGATGGCCATTAGCTCTCAGTTCCCAACATCATAGTTTCTCTCTGCTGGAGTGAGCTTTTGGGAGAAGAACACTACCGGGTTGAGCTTGGGCCTTTTGCCAAAGCACTGGGAGAGAACCCCTCCTACAGGCATCCACTTCAACTGTGAAAGGTTGAGTCGGGTCCAGATGCTGAAGGATAGGGGCTGTGGTGAAAGCTGTTTTGATTCTGTCAAAGGCCTCTTCAGCTGTGGAGTTCCAGTCGAGCAGTTTCAGTCCCTTCTTCAGGTGGGAGGTCAGGGGCACTGCAAGGGTACTGAACCCTCTGATGAAATGATAAAAGTTTGTGAAGCCTAGGAAACATTGGAGCTCCTTCACCAAGGTGGGTACAGACCACAATGTGACAGCAGTTACCTTGGAGGGGTCCATGCTGACCCCCTCAGCACTGATGATGTACCCCAGGAAGGAGATCTTATGAATGTGAAATTCACACTTCTCAACCTTGACAGAGATGGTTCTTAGATGTGACAAAATGTGATAGGGAAAAATCACGTGGTTTTGTGTGTGTGTGTGTGTGTGTGTGTGTGTGTGTGTGTGTGTGTGTGATGCAAATGGAATGCACAAGCCGTGTCAGGCTGCGCCTACAAGGAGAGCGTGCAAAAATTAAGACAAGGTAATCTGGAGTTTGAACTAGCCTCGGTAAAAAAGCAAGAAAGCAAGAGAGAGCATGCACAATCTAACTAAACAGTAAACAAAAGTAAATCAACAACACACAGTCTAAGACCGACTTTCATGTGAATCAAAATGTGTACATTTAAATCATAAATTAATTCAAATAAACAACACTTCACATTAACTAGCTAAAAGTAAAACTAACAAACTTTGCCCAGATGCCAGCCTTACTTGTTCATGATAGAAGTGTGCCTTCTCCAGGATTGCATGTGATGCAGATCCGGGAAGAAGACAGTTTTGTTCTTTCAGCTCATCAGCTGGAGATCCTCAATTGTCCAATGATCTGGAAGGAATCTTGTTTATAATTCGATGTTGAAAAAGGGAAAAGTGATCCGGTCATCTTTCTTCTTTGAAATACTGTGTAGGCTGCAGTAACTAACTGGTTCAGTTATTATTACAACTCTGCGAAGGTGAAATATATTGAACTTTGGCTAAAGTCCAGCATCAATAGCTCATTCTTTGTTCTCTGTCCTTCTGTAGGTCCAATGCATTGGCTTCTCTCCTTCACATGTGAAATCCACCAGAGAGCAGATCCATGGCCAGAGAGAAAGGAATTCGTTTCCCTCACTGATTTAAAGCAGTCATGACATCACTGTACATGGTATCCGACATTGCCTCTGTCCAATACCAGTACAGGGAGTCAGATGAAGGGGCGGAGATAGAACATGGTGTCGAGTACAGAGATTGGTGTGTTCAAACTGGTTGTGGAAGGGTTACCATGGTTATGGGCATGGCAACCATCCCTATATAAGTCAAGCTTGGAGAAGATTGTGGCACTGTGGAGCTGTTGCAGTGTGGAGGGTACAAGTGGAAGTGGATATTTCCCTGATATTTGATTGAGTCCTTAAAAGTCTATACACAGATGAAGTCCACCCCCTTTCTTCCCCATAAAAAGAATCCCACTGACAGTGGTGAAGTGGATGCATATGTACCCCTGATTGAGGGCCTCCTGTATGTACTCTTCCATAGCAGCTTGTTTGTTCTGGGACAGAGGGTAAATGCAGCTGCATGGGGGAGAATTACCAGGCAGGAGGTTGATGGCACAATTGTATGGATGATGTGAGGGTAGGCTGCATGCTTTGCTCTTGCTGAAGACCTCCCCGAGGTCCAGGTAGCATGCGGAGATCTCTTCCAGGGAGTCAGGGTGAGGACTCTCTATGGAGGTGGAGGAAGGACTTAACTGGGGACATCGGAAGCAGTTCTGGAAACATGTCAGGGACCACTGGAGAATCTCCTTGTTCTGCCAAGAGATGAGTGGGTCATGAAGCTGTA
>JAPEKM010000008.1:52202668-52212703 GCA_027575975.1 Cathorops multiradiatus
CAGTCTAGTAGAGGACAAACTGGGCCGAGATTAATCGCGATCAAGAAAAATTAACGCGTTAATTTTTTTAATTAATCTAATCGCGATTAACGCGTTAACTGACAGCCCTAGTATAAATTTATCCTTTTCAGTTATTACCTACAGCTTGTGCGTTTGTCAACAGTTGATTAATACTGAGATACTAACAATATTTGCATTATTGCATTAATTATCATACTGTGAAACCATACTTTTCAAACCATAACACTCCTGCTTTTTCAGATCTCAGGCCTGTATTTGCCTGGTGCTCTGAGGTCATCTTGCTGTTTTAGAGAAACGTGCAACAGTGTTTTTCGCTGAACTTTTTGGAAATTTTCATGAATATCCTGATGGCTGTGTTTTTTTTGCTTTGTAGCCATCCTTCCTTCCGATCCTCTGCAGTGCCAGTATGACTCGTGGCTCTCCCTGGTGGATCACCTGAACATTAAAGCCTTCGTCAACCTCACGTTAGCGGACTCTGTACGACATGGAGTGCAACACCTGCTTTTCATCTCTGGACTCGGTTAAAAAAAACACACACACACACACACACACACACACGGTTTATACCAGATAAGGTTTAAATATGAATGTATATAACATTTATTCCAGGCTGTATCATATGGCAGAGGTGCCAGTAATTATGGTTTACCTGTAGCTTTGAAGATTTTTTTTTTTTACCTGTTGCAATGGCGATTTATAGTCAAAAGTCAAAGTCCCTCTCATGCCAGAATCTGGTCTTCCCAGGCAATCTCCTGTCCAGTACTAACCAACTCTTTAAGGCATATTGGTGCAGTACCTATCTGGGTTTCGATAGCCAGCTAGATATACAGCTAGGGTTACAGTGGGGGTGGGTCCTCTGGTAACGGTGAGTTTGACTCCCCCACTCACATCTGTATTGCAGCGTGCCTTGCAGATGACAGTAGGTACCATTTTTATGATCGTCTTTGGTATGACCCAACCATAAGTAGAACTCGTGATCTCTCGGTCGAGAGGCAGACATGCTAACCACTAGGCCAACTTGCAGTCATGGCGATTTAGGGGACATTCTAAAAACTAAGCTTATTTGCATTTTCAGCTAAAACAGCAGTCGAATACTAATACAAATCATGAATTAATTTCATGAGCCAGTAGAGAACAAGGGGGCAGGACTGTGGTCTGTTGTCGGGGGGGGGGAATGGCATCACACTAAACATTTGCCTTGTTGTTTTCATCCTATTGCTTGATGTACATCTGGGAGGAAAAGAGCCATCTTCTCCAGGCTAGTATTTGTGGTAAAATACTTTTTTTTTTTCTCTCTCTTTACTTGCTGGGATTTTCAGGTTCGCAATATTTTTACCTCTAAAGGGTAAGTCCATTATCTAACAAATAGAAATTCTGTGTGAAGCACGCAGACCTTTATGTAGGCGCGCTGTATTTGCACTTCAGAGGGCACTGCTACTTTTTTAATCCTGTGTTTTAAAAAAAAAAAAAAGTGCAGTCTGATGTGGTGTAATTCCACAATCCAGGGTAGAGTTTCCCAGTCCACAGTATAGTATACACCAGGAATTCCACATGCTCTCAAACAAGAACACTGCAAGGCTGGTCAGGAGGGTTGGAGCACTGAGCAGGCAAACTAAAGGACAAACATGGACTATGAAGCTAATGCATACAGACTTTTTTAAATATAAAAGTAATTTATGTCCTGCAGTTTATTCATTTATAGTTACACTTCATATTGTGGAATGTACACAAAACAAGCTTGTTCCATCAATCTCGAAGTTAGTAAGACACACAACAGCTCCTCGTGTTACTGAGAAACGGCAAAGCGTAATCTGTCCTGAAAATGTCAGTAAACTTTGTTACAGCTTTACTTCTGACTGCTACACCTTCCATCCAACCAGAATCCAGAGTTTAACAGCACATGGTGTAATAACTGAATAGTTTTCTTTGTTGGTTCTGTTCTCTTAGGTGGTATGAGACCGAACACTTTGGTTCTGGGGTTCTATGATGACATTCCTCCTCAGGACCAGCTCCAAGATCACTCATTCCACTCAAGTAGATCCATGGAAAACCCCGTGTTTTCTGAAGATCCAGATGATCCGCTTTTTCATTTCCCTCCTCTCCGAGGCAGCACAGACGGAGCCTGGCAGGGGAAAGCGATCAGCCCTCAGGAGTACATCAGCGTGATTGCAGATGCTGTGAAGATGCTGAAGAATGTGGCTTTGGCGAGATACTTCTGTCAGTTTGACCACACCCAAGCCCGTCGGGCCGCTGTCTTTGTGGACGTGTGGCCTGTTAACCTGCTCCGACCTGACAGCTGCTCTTATGTCGACACATGCTCGCTTTTCCTTCTCCAGCTGGCCTGCATCCTCAACATGACCAGGGTCTGGCACAAGGCCAGGCTCAGACTCTTCCTGTGCGTGGAGACAGGGCGGAGTCTGAAGGAGGCAGAGCGTAAGCTGGGCCAGCTGCTGAAGGAGCTCCGGATGAAGGCGGACATCTACACGGTGCCATGGGATGCTCAGGTGGCGTTGCACTGGCAGAGACGGAGCAACTCTCAAAAAGAAAAGAAGGATGGAAGAGAGGCAGAGGACGAGGCAGAGCTTGAAGAGGAGGATATCCTGGAGGAGGAGTATGCTAACGGTTACCACAGCAACGCTTCCCGCCTGACAGACGATTACTTACTGGCTGTTAACAGGCTGATCAGTGACCAGCCCTGCCCTCCCCCTGCCGTGCGTTTCCTGTATTTGCCCCGCCCACCTGCTGACACACGCCGCTACTGTGACTACCTGCATCAGTTGGAGCTGCTGAGCCGTGACCTTGGGCCCACTCTACTTATCCATGGGGTCACGCCTGTCATCACCACTGACCTGTGACTACCAGGAAGACAAAATGTGTATGGAGAACAGAAGTGGGGAAGGATGAGTGCAACACTAGTTTCACTGAAGGAAAGAGGGGGGGAAAGTGGCATGAAGTCTGTTAAAGCTCCATCCCCCCCCCCCCCTCAAAATCCTTTTCTTTACTTTTCCCAATTTTCTTTTTCCCCTTAGTTTTCCTTCCTTTGATTCCCCCCCCCCCTTGCCTTGTTTCCTTAATTTTCTTTTTTCATTACTTTGTTTCTATTTGCCCTTTCTTATTCCCCCCCCCTTCATTTGTTCTTGATATTTCCTGTTTCCCTCTTGATCATTCCTCACACAGAGATGAAAAGATAGTAGTATTTTGCATTTTCCAGGAACATGTCTGGCCTTCAATGTTTGTTTTTTGAAAATTCCTGGAATATAATACTATATGACACATGCTCCACATGTATAGTTTTGTTGAAATATTCCATCCTTCACTAGAACAATCAACTCTACATTACACATCTTGGCAGTTTAATGACATTAAAAACGTCTGTTTAAACTCGCATTTATATCTTCCCTCCATTTTTGAATAATTTTTACTGAGTAAAATGTTAGTTTTTATTAAATGAGGTAAATGTTGTTCTGTGCACAGTGCTGAATGATCAGGACGATCTGTCTACATCTCCTCCAATTAGAATTCAGGATCAACACAGATAAGTGCAATGAATGAAGGAATATTTCTGTACACAAGAGTTGTGGTGAAGGACATACATACCCAGTGACTGTGTGTGTTTTTTCCAGTTTCATTCCTTCAGCAATTACAGCGATGTTTCAAATTGCATGACTTTTATAATTTATAAACTGTCATAGTTTTATTAATTTAGTGATGTTAGAAACATGTAACGGTTTGTACTTCATTATAAAGCACTTTAAAGTTGGTTGAAAATCCATATTATAAAGAATTGGGTATAAAGCACTTGATAAAACTTGACTGAGTTTTTTTTTATTTCTTATTTAATTTGCATCCTGATGTACACTTGGGTTGAGGACAAATTCCATTTAAAATATAAACAAACGTATGTCACATGACTTTGCACAAACTATAGCTTTATGAATGTTATTTGACAAATGATCAGTGCTGCACAAAATTGATGCATCCAGAATTGAGTTGTACTAAAAAGGCAGAAACTGTAAATGTTTGTATGATAGATTTTTCTTCATGACTCAATTCTTTAACCACTTTCAATTGATTTGTTCAGAATTAGTTTGACGCTATTCATTTGTGGTGATTGCTCATTGTCAAATAAGGTTCAGGAACAATTTACACATGCTATTTTCTGAAATAAAGCTTTTTTTAAAAACAAATTTAAGCAATGTACAAATAAGATTTCCTCAAACATTTCAGCTAATTTTTTTCTTTTTAAATGAGTAATTGATTCCTATTGAGTAGTTACAAATGAATGACGTTAACTTTTCAGTTTTCTTATTGTGGTGACTTTACACTTAAATGTGCTTCTTGGTTTCACGCTCCACACGTGTTGGTTCTGTGATGTGTCTCTTTTAAAGCCGTGACATGTTTTCACTTACAGTGCACTTAAACACTTCCTGTTTTTTATTTAATGAAAATTACAGCCGGTGTTCAGTTGCTCATGTTGCTCATGTCACTCTGCAGCTCTGAAAGTACAAGCAGAAACTCCGAAATGTTCATTTTGTGCTCCACAGACTCGGAACAACGCAGAGACACTTTTTACACATCTCTCCTGTTTAAAGTTTCACACAGAGATGGCTAAAGTAACAAATGTATGCGTCTCTTTGTAATATTGGATGAATGCTGACTTTTTTTTTTTATAAAGTCAGAGTAGAACTTGGGAGTAATCTGTGAAATGTAACAACAAATCTGAAGGCATGAATGAGTCTTGATGGTGATTAAATGATTTTCATGAGTGCATTTTGTTTTCCCAGTGTTTGTTAAAGAAGATAAAAATACTTTACAGGTTTGAGTAGCTTCACACTTGGATTTATTAATTTGTGTGTCAAGTTGGAGAAAACGGTGTCCAGCCCATGCTGCATATTTTGGCTTAAAATTTAACTCCTGGTGCTTTTTCTTAGTTTGAGTAACATATTACATTGTTCAGTTCAATTATGTTACTTACTGAATTAATGAGCATTTAAGAGTGATAAATTTCAACATGAATAAACTAATTTAGCACAAGTTACTCACTTCTTTGCTTTTTTTTTTTTCTTTCCTTTTGTCCTCTCTCATGCTCCCTTACATTATCCTACTTTTGTTTCCATTCTTTCATCTTTCCCTGCTTCCCTTTTTCTTTAAATGTTAATGAAGTACATCTGTGTTGATGTTTATTCAGTGCCTAACTAAAATAGTTGCTTAAATTAGCATAAATTAAATGTTAATTTCCTGAACTCCAGTCTTGTGTAAATATTAAGCCTGATTTTCAGCCTCACTTCTGAATTCTAATGAAGTTCTCGAAGTTGCTCAGTGTGAGATGTTTTACTCAATGATGCAATGAACAAATTTGGGTGCAAGTTATTTAATATAAATGTTCATAAAGGTTTTGTTAAATAAATTGGTGACATGAACTTTAATTTAAAGTGAAACTTTTGTTTACTGAATGTTTTTATTTTGAATGGTCTTGAAACCAAAGTGTGTGCATGTGAGACAGTAATACAAAAAAGTTCTGTATCTTTGCTACTACAATATACTGAATGTATGACAAAATCATGTTAACTGACATTTACTCTCAGATGCACTCGTAGAAATTTTTCATAAAGAATTAAAGAATGTTTTGTTTACCTTCAGTGTTTGTAGTATTTTTGATTTACATTCTAAAAAGATTTATCATTAAACAGCCGCCAGGTGACACATTTGACAAAATATCCTAAACTAATTGAAAAAATTGTACACTATAGTATTATGTTGTGTATTGATTTTAATGCAACAGGAAATTAAGCGATTATATGGAGTATTGGAATGTTAACATAAACGCTCTCATGCAGTACAGAAATGGAGAACAAGGTCAATCTTTAAATGTGAGCAGGTTGATTAGCAATCGTTACTTTTTCAGGCTTTGTTCATATAAAATCCTGATGTGAGTTTCAAGAATTTGTACATGTTTGATCTTTTAGTTGGTCATTAAAAGCATGATTATAGGATAAAGATGAAAAATGTAAGGGGGGGGGGGTAGTATAGGGTTGTATCCTTTTAGGATAAGGAGTTGTTAGTATATGGTAAGGGGTTTAGGATAAGGTAGTTGATGATGGTTTATGGTAAGGGGCACAGTTTGTGATTCAGGATGGTTTGGGTGGGCTGAGTACCACCAATCTGAGCCTCTGCAGACCCCAACAAGGATAAAATCTCAACTCCCAAAATTGACAATTGCATTTTCCCTTTTTATTAACAGCATATTAGTTATTGTATAAGAAGAAAGTGAAATAAAATAAATGAAACTGAAGGCTGGTTTCTGCTGAGTCCATTGTGTGACATGGTTCTTGCACTTCTCTAAGAAGACAAGTGGTTTTAAATTAAACAAGAACTGATCTGTCAGTGCTTGTTGGATGATTTAAAACTTGACATTATTGAAGTTGGTGATAATTGTAGGGATAATTTAAACAAATGTGCTATAAGCCTGTTTAATACATTTTGGATTAATTTAAAAGACGATATAGTGCCTGATCCATCCTGATGCTCTACTTCTTGCTCTGGAGTCTCATCATATTACTCCTCTGAAGTATGGCCCCATATGACAGATGGAAGATGGCTCTGGATACTTAATTTTGCTGTGATGGCTGAGGACTGCAGATGACACGACAACTTTAGGGCCACAGTTATCATGAATGGTTTTGCACTCAAACCTCCATCAATGAACAGTTTATAACTTCAATAAAATTGATGTCATGTTAAAACTATAATGAAGTTCCTGGTTACACAATTATAGAAGCAAGTCATTTATGATCATGCTATCTGTTATCACCCAGATGAGGATAGGTTCCTTTTCAAGTCTGGTTCCTCTCATGTTGTCTGAGGGAGTTTTTCCTTGCTACGGTCACCTCAGGCTTGCTCATCAGGGATAAATACTAGGGATAAAATTAGTTCAAATGTTTAAAGTCTTTATTTTTCTGTAAAACTGCCTTGTGACAATGTCTGCTGTTAAAAGCACTATATAAATAAACTGATGACTTTTAAGTGCTAGCAATGACTCCATTAGCGACATATACAATAATTAATCACTCGCTACAAAAATACTTCATTTTCAAACTGTGGTTCCAGTTCCTTCACTACTCTCACAATGATATTTTATAGGCGGTGTCTAAAAGAGCAGCACGGTGGTGTAGCAGTTGGCACTGTTGCCTCGCAGCAAGAAGATCCTGGGTTTGAGCCCAGTGGCTGACTAGGGCCTTTCTGTATGGAGTTTGCATGTTTTCTGTGTGAGTTTCCTCCAGGTGTTCCGGTTTCCCCCACAGTCCAAAGACATGCAGTTAGGTTAACATGGGACAGTCTTGGGCTGAGGTGCCCAAGAGTGGTGGTGTGCACATATGCAGCAGCTTTGCTCTCCTATGACAAACTAAATTTCATTGTACGTTTGTGCAGTGACATTCTATTAATATGAATGCTAATCACATTTATCATTTATATGCAGTACTGTGCAAAACTCTGAGGCACCCTATTTTATTTGGACAAATTTTGTTATATTTATTTTATGAATTTTCCATTATTGAGTCAGTCCAAAAAAATTTAAATTCCCAGATATTACTCATGAAATAATGTTTGTCAGTGAAGAAAGCAGCACAATCCAACTCCTATTTGGGTTGGGACACTAAAATGTAAATAAAAATATACAATGATTTGCAAAAATAAATCAATTTTAAAAAGTTTCTGGATAACAGCATTTTTGCTGCAAAACCAGTATGTACCTTTCAGTATTAAGTCAACTGTGAGGTTGGCCATCAGCTCACCTCCATGATATGCTCGAACAGCTCAAGGAAGGCTTCTGGGTAGCCCTGCGGCCCCATCTTAACCAGATGAACAGGAACACGGGCTGCAGGGGCAACTGCTGGAGAACCCACTGACTGGACCAAGCTCTGTACCACCTGCCGGTCCTTCACCTAGGCCTCACACAGGGCCTGGAAGTGCTGTCCCTGCTAAAAGAACAGTGCAAGAAGCTCTTGGCGCTGGCTTTGGAGATCAATGGTGAGGCTCTGGAGGAGCTACCTGACTGGTTTGGACTCAACAGTGGTATTTGTTCCTCAATTCCCAGGTTTCAGCACCAATGTAACAACTTTCTGTGTTTGGTACAATAAGGAACTGGAGACAGGTGCACTTTATTCTACCTTTCACTTTTCAGTGACTTTACCACTACCACATAGGCACACTACACACATGGGATGACACAGCTCTCTCGCTCTCATTACTGGCCATCTTGAAGACACACATAGTCAGCCAGTAATTAGACACAGGTGTAACTCATCACATTATCTGCTAGTTTAACCTGACTCCTCGCTGTTCGCAGCCGACACTCAACCACACCCTCGCTGCCACACTTACCAACACAATTCTTCAAACAGATACTACCAGAAGCAATGAAACCTCTTCTAAAAATAATTGATTCTTCCATTAGCACTGGCTGTGTACCAAAATCCTTTAAATTAGAAGTTATCAAACCCCTGATTTAAAAAACCTGACCTGGACCACTGTCAGATAGCCAAATATAGGCCAATATCAAACCTGTCCTTTATCTCCAAGATCCTATAGCACAGCAGTTATGCTCATACCTACATATGCAAACATTCATGAAACATATTAGCTAGGATTTAGATCTCATCCTAACACAGGGACAGCACTGGTTAAAGTAGTAAATGACTTACCACTGGCCTCTGATTAGGGTTGTCTCTCCTTGCTTGTGTTGCTTGACCTTAGTGCAGCTTTTGGCATCATCCTTGATAGAGGAGAAAATGTCAGTTGACCTGTTTACCTGTAGAATGTCCCAAACAGGTGTTTTTTGAGCATTCTACAACTTTCCCTGTCTTTTATCGCCCCTGTCCCAACATTTTGGAATGTGTTGCAGGCATCAAATTCAAAATGAACTATTTATAGTCTAGGACCTGGCTTAGACATGTATGCACATAATTTAGGAGAGGATAACTCAACTGTTATATGGGAATAACTTGGGATGTGTGCCAAAATCGTTATCCAGGGTGGCCACCGGTATTATGGTATTATTATTGTGTTACTCTTAATATTCCTGACCCTGGTTGACACATAAACAGTAACAATGTGATGTTAAAAGTTGTATTGTTGGCTGTTAAACATTTAGGCTCTCAAGATATTGCTGCCTACTAAAGTAATAAGTTTTGGTTTGTATTTTTCACTTTAAGTTAACATTCCACTGATCATAGTTTGATTGAAAATACAATTTATGTATATTAATCAAATGCTTGGTTTCTTATACCCTCCTAAATTATGTGCATAGGTCTCCCAATTCCATGATTTCATGTCTGAGGCAGGATTATTCTGTTTTTCTCATGTTTTCTGTGAAACTGCAATTTTGGCCAATTTTTTTTTTTTATTTTTTAAACCTTGCCGTTAACCATAGCTTGTTCCCTTTTCTTTCAATCATGAAAATGTCACTAATGGATTCCCCATACCCCAAAACCCATAAAATGGGGGTATTGTACATACTTCTGTGGTGAGTGGCTCAAAAATTGATATTTTCAATATGGTTACTGGCAGTCATCTTGAATTGGTCATTTTCAGCCTGTTCGCCCCAGATACTGATTTTGGCACACATCCCAAGTTGTTCCTTGGGTTCAAGTTAGCCTATAACAGTTGAGTTATCCTTTCCTAAATTATGTGCATACATATCTAACCCAGGTCCTCTACTAGTCATAATGACTCACATTATCATAGAGTCAAACACAATCACTATTCACATTAATGTATAGCTCAGATGTTGAAAAGAAGTAGGCCTATACATCACAACAGAAGAAGAAGAATTAAGTTTAAGGTGTTTTATTAGTCTCAGTGATTATTTAAACCAAGGGTCTCCACAATAAATACTGTAAATAAATAAATAAGCAAACAAACAAGGGGCAGCACGGTTGCATAGTGGTTAGCGCTGTCGCCTCACAGCAAGAAGGTCCGGGTTCGAGCCCCATGGCCGGCGAGGGCCTTTCTGTG
>JAPEKM010000008.1:52539413-52549727 GCA_027575975.1 Cathorops multiradiatus
ACGGGGAGAACATGCAAACTCCGCACAGAAAGGCCCTCGCCGGCCGCTGGGCTCGAACCCGGACCTTCTTGCTGTGAGGCGACAGCACTAACCACTACACCACCGTGCCGCCCGTGCTGGTCATGATAATGCATAAATAAACCATGCATTTATAATAATGAATACAAAATTAAACATAACAGTAATTCTAATGAAAAAGAATATTTTTATATTTGTCTGTTATAATTAAAACAGAGTTAGTGATGCGATAGAGTAAGACAAACACGAGGGTATAGTCGGCGCCCCCTGGTGGTCATCCAGTGACACTAAAATGTCAGTGAGTTGCAGCCCGGAGTAGTCAGTCACCTCTGCTGAATTTTATCATTATAAAGTGGGAATTTTTCTAAAACTAGTCAGAAATCTTTAACCAGTGGTGATATTACTGTTGTGGTGGTGGAATACACTCAGGGTTATCTGTCAAGTATAAAGTACACTGGCGTATCTGAGCAGCATGTCAGTTGTGACTTTGTGTATTCGCAGTCACTGTGTGATTTAAGTGTTGGTGTGTCTGGCAGGTGGAGAAGTTGAAGAAGCAGTCTCATCAGCGTGAAGGAAAGCTGAAGGTCAAGTTCAGACCTGGAGAGCGCAGTAAGGACAGTCTGCGTCTGCTCAAAGATATGCGCACACTGCAGACCTCACTGTGCACGGACCAGCACCACTGGGATTACTGACACTTGCACACACCTCTCACCAGGAATCAGGAGGGACTAGCTCAGGTTTGTGGTGTGGATGCACACTGGGAAGTTTGAATCATACAGAAACCAGAGTTCACTGTCAAGGAAGGTTTTTATTTCTGTGCTAAAAAGCGAACACGGTGTACCACAAGTCCAGTGTCAGAGGAGAAAAAATACACACAGCAACATAAAAGGTTTTATTTTATATTGAGCATGTACAATACACCCACTGAATACACAATTCAAATGATTTGGAGGTGTTCTTTCCTCAGATCCATCATATTTGTAAATATATTAAAATATAAATTAACCCCATGATGCTGGATTTGTGGGAAACGCTGCATTATTAAACCATAAAACTCAACAGATTTTAAGAAGCTTGTTCATACTGAAAAATCATTGATCACAGATGAGCATTGAGTCCTGGATATTGTAAGGGTCAGGAATTCACAGAAACGTCGGACCTTTAAAAATCTAAGGTCTTGAAGAGGTAATAGTTATAGAGTTAGCCCTTCAATGAAAATGGTAATTGTTAATAATTACAGCGAAGCAGCAGATGTTCAAATGCAGGGGTTCTTAAGCTTTTCACAGTCAGGACAACTAACTGGGGAAAAAGATGATAAAATACTAAATTGTTTATTCAAACTAGATATTTTTTTTTATCTGAATCTTTCTCCCATAGAAACCGTTTCTGTAAAATTTTTTCAGTTAGTTGTAAGGATGATGGAGTTCATTTCCACCACTGTGATAAAAGGAAAAACGCCACATCTTTAAGAACTCGTATAAAGTTAAGTGGTTTAACATCTAATGACAAAACAGTACAACAAATTTAAACTGCACTAACCTACAGCAGTCAGAACATCATTTAATCATTACAGTGCATCATTTATTTATTTTTTTTCTTTTCCATAAAATTGGTGCTTTTTCTGATGACACATCTCATGCACTAAATCGTAGGTGTTTGGTTAATTGACATTTGTTTTATACCACACAGGCCTTAAACAAGATTTCTCGACTAACTCGTTTCATCCTAGTAAACAGTGTTTGGTAATGGACTGAAACTGTAACTGTATATATGCTCTTTATGGATAAAATGACTAACACTGTGGATTGTTCTATCAGTGAATTTTAATGAGTGTAAATCTATACTCCAGGTAAGTCCGCGCTGTGTGTGTGTGTGTGTGTGTGTGGTGGGGCAATTAGCAGGTCGATATTCAGTGTTCAAATTTAACCACATTACAAATGCAACATGTATAAACCTGAGATGAAGCTTATCTGGTTGAAATGAACAGATAAATTACTAAGACACGCTGACTTGAAAAGGAGATACTTTATCCATATGTATCATCATGAGAAAAATGGATCAAAATGGTATTTGTTTATCCTTACAATAAAAGCAGTGGCAGCAGAATTGAGTAAATCTCCACACCATTTTTGCGCAGAAATGAGTCGCATTCTATACCCAGGGGTGCCAACTTTATGATTTTTTGAGCCGTTGTTACACTGATACCGGAGACCCCTATGAAGAACACAATGATTTTTTTTTTTCAGTTAAAATAAGTCAGAACAAGGAGATTAAGTTTGTAGGACATGAAGAAAATCCACATGTTTCCACGACTGTAACTCGGTGAACTTTAACCTGTAAATTCACTTCCTCTGGACTTTGAGTCAAAAGAAATCAAGAAGGCAGGACTTTAAGGGAAAACATGTTTTTGGCACTTTTTTAAAAGTAGCATCTCCTGGAACTTTTGCCTCTTTGGTGTGTGCGCGCGCGTGTGTGTCCCGTACTTGGAGTGCGTCTGTCTGTAAATAGCAAGCTCATGTTACTCAGACTGGCCTAAATCACTCACCATTAAGATAAGATGTTAATTTTGCTATCAAGTAAGATTTTTTTATACTTTGTAAGTACAAGAAGTTGTGCAGACTGCGATTAAATATCAGTTTATCTCAAATACATTTTATAGTTTATGCTCTTGGTGTGGAGCCATTCTGTGCGGAGGTAAAAATCCCTTTAATAAAATAGTTTCTTTCATCCTGTTCAGAGTTTCACGTTAGTGACTGTGTAAGTGATGGTGGCACCCCTGTGTACAGGAGCAATACAAACCCTGTTGGCAGAGTGATGTCTTAATCAGGGAACAGTGATCAGTTTATCGGGCTCTGATCTGTGTTTAGGATGGATTAATAATCTTCTGAAATTGTCTATTTTAATGAATTTTGAAGATGATTGATTTAAAGAAAACCAACACCTGCAGTATTTTTTTTTCTTAACAATTCCAAGAAATTTTTTTTTTTTACAAAAACAAGTTTGAAGTGAAATTTTGAAATGTTTTTGTCCTTCTGTGATATCTTTACTTAAGTTAAGCATTCCTCAAAAAAAAATTCAGATTTATAAACGCTGTTTTCGGTTTTAAATGTCCTGCTCTTTTAAATTGAAGTGAGATTTGACTGAGTATTTTATGTCTAAATCCTTTTAAATAAAGTATTTATTTTGTCTTAATCGTTTTTGTACTGCTTTATAGAATCAGAAGAAAAACACATTCGAGACATTCAAGTCTTGACATTTTAGGAAATTTATTTGGAAAAAAAAATCACTGCAATTTTTTTTATATTCATACATTTTATGATAACTGTAACTGTGGCTTTTTCTCCATTTCAGAGACAGAAAATGTCTTTTTAAAGACACAAAGCTGTACATTATGTACACAGTGTTCACGCGCGGCCACGACCAGCAAAACCAACACTTCAGTACAGAATAGAAATAAAGCAGAATCACCAGTGCCACTGTAATCCCACAATGTAGGTTAATTCATCAGTGTTTTTCTTTTTAATTAATTTTTTATTGGGACTAACTAGAGGTGAAATGTTGATCAAATGATCAGTGAGGTTTTTTTTTTTAACCCTAAATGCTGAAGGTGAAGCTAGTCATGTATTTTTATTTATTTTTGTCATGAGTAGCCCTAAAATTACACTCCTATTATAAATTTCATGTTTTAAACCTTTTGTGATAGTAAAGAATGATAGAGATGGTGAAGAAAGACCACCAGTACTGTCATCACATACGCTCTGTTTAAATAGATAAAATAACTTGCTTTTTTAAACATCTGTTAATTACATAGAGAAACATTTCTTTAAATTCATATTTACAGTAAAATTAATTTTTTTTAATTAAGTGACAGGGTTGGCACGAGAGAAACTTGTTAGTGAAGGGAAAAAAAAAAAAAGCAGGAAAAAGCAAAATTCATTTCCACCTACAGATACGAAGAAATGCCAGAAAATACGTTCAGTAAAAGTATGATGTAAAAAGTAATAATTTAAAAACACGTTATTTACGTGTTGCAGGAAGTAAGGACATATTGCACACGAGAGCTGAAGCTGACGACTCACGGTCCTGTGTGTGATAATGTTATATTACAGTGCGGAGAAATGTAGGAAATGTGATAAAATAATTGGAACAATAAAAATTCGTGATTTTCTGTTAACAAAACAAGCTGGATCTGGAATAAAACTTTTTTGATGTTTTAAAAAATTTGGCTCATAGTGCATGGAAATTAGTTTATATGATGAGCTTTGTGGCTTTCAGTAGTAAATCACGTGGAAAGCTGAGGTGGCAGCCATGTTGTCAGAGGTGAGAAAGTCTTGGCACTCTTTCAGCTAATGATTCTGCAATTAAATTATATGGACAATCAAAAACTAAAGATTACTAGAGTTTGATGAAATAGGCAGATTATGATTCTTGTTTTACATGGTCTGCCTGAGCATACTCAATTTTTGAAACTGCTTTTTAGACTGAATTCAATTTGATTCCTTTTTATTTTTAATTAAGCTTTTTACATTTTTTTAAATAAACGACAAAGATGGCAGTTTTCCAAACCCCAATCACTACCTGAACCTGTGTATGAAAACACCAGGAATTTGTCAATCAATCCGGTATGTGTTCTTGCCTCACTATGTTCTCGGGATGTGATCCTGATTGGGATAAAGCACTCGCTGAACATGAATTAATGAATGAATTAAATGAACTTAGTTTTTTTTTTTAACATTATTAATAACAAACATATTAAACTTGTAATAATTATATTAGAGATGTATTACTGCAGTCCATTTCATACCTTACGCTAGCTCATACGCTAGCAAACTCTAAGTTAGCCTTGAGTTTGACTTTCACACCTATGTTCATACGCCTACACACACTGAGCTGTATAGCTTTAAAACTGTGTATGTGTATAGACAGTGTTTAACTACTTAAAAAGGCAACACATACGTGATAAGGCAAATCCATATTTATACATAATTCTGTTTTCTGCCTGAGAAATAAACCTCTTCATATGCCTCAGAGGGCGCCATAGCCCTTAAAATTCCTCTGATAATGTTATATACAAGAAGTCGGAACACCACTGGTGTGATGAAATCATGAGATTTGCACTGAAGTGGCTTTAAACTCGGACACAGTTTAACTCGCAGTCTTTGGGTCAACTGTCATAATAAACACTGAACTACACAGTGTTCAGTTAAATCATGCTAACTTTCTCATCTCATAAATATAGCCATAATTCACTCTTCCAACAGGAGCTTGTGGTGGGAATTCCGGATGAGAAAATGAGTGCAGAATTTTTGGCTTACCTGAACTGAGGCTGAGTCATGTGACAGGATGAAGGATTGAGGACAAACTTTCAGCAGGAGAAATATTTAAATATTTGGGACAAAAAGTCACATCAATCAGCTTTGTTAAATTACTAGCGTTGAATGCTTTACTAATGCTCGCGTGTATCGATGATGTTCACTAAAATCTCACCTCATCTTGAGTTTTCTCTCATCACAGCAAATTGCATTCACAAGGATGGAAAAAGGGAAGTAAAGGATGTCTAATGGTTTGATTGTCTTTACAGTTTAAATAAAAAAAACCCTCATTCTGTGTGTAAAATTAGAGAGCTAGCTTGCGACAATAACATTTCTACAGCGATACTTAAACATTTCCTGTTTAAGTATCCATATAACTGTTTTTATAAACTAAAATTCACTTCTGTACATTTGGATGGAGTTTATGATCTGTTACAGCAGGACAGAAAATATATATAAAATCAAACACGCAGGCTTTGTTCAGCTATCAAAACATTAAGTAAATAATTAAAGAACATATCTCTGAACTACTCGACAAGAAAACACGAGGCTCTGCCCCCGATCCCATGACAAGTGAAGTGTTCTGTTTGCCCAAATGGTTCAAATGGCAGGAAATGACATCATTATCTGCAGCATATCAGCTCCATCCATGAAACTCCAGTGTCTTGACAATTGTCTCACCACATTCCAGTCTGTTCCCTCTACAATGCCGTACTCTGAGCTGACACAAAGGCGTAACATCTACTGTTTCAGAGTGAAAGCCTTGCACTTCCAGGCATTTCATTGGTCTGTCTTGCTGCACTCATCGTCTAGGCAACCATTCATGCGGTGACTGTCATCCCCAAATGCTCCCTGTGCCTGCATCAGCTCATACTCTTCATCCAGAAAGTCCAGTGAGTTGTTGCTGGGTAAACCACGGATGGTGAACTTATGTGAAACTTTGGTCCACTGCTCACGATTCGCTGCCACACGCTCATAGAGTTCTGATGAACGTGGGAAAATCTCATGCAGCAGCCTATCAAAGAGAGGGAGGGGATGGGACAAGAGTGAACAAACCAATTAATGTCCATATCAGAGCTAAGCAATTTTACCCTCTTGTACCCCTTTCACATAGAAGTCCAACCAGGGTCATACCTATGTTGTTTCTGTGTTTGAAAGGGTCAAGCCGCGTTGTCCGACTTGGCTTCGTGACTCACCTCTTGAGAGGTGAATATGTGTGAGAGCCAGACACAGAGTGTCTAGGTCCTATATGAATTGTCATGACTGGGGAATACCTTGTATTGCTCACTTGGTTTTAATTGGCAAAAGAAGTTTTGAGCATTGTACAATAACCCCAGATGCAACCCTGGTCATTGGTTTGAAAGAGGTATACAAGTATGGAAGACTTTCATGTGACATCATCGCAACTGCGTATTTGTTTATGCATATTGTTATGCATATTGCTGGGTGAGCTTTGTGTTTGCTAACGACCGGCACAAGTGTATGCGAGTGACTGTTAGCCCAATTCAGTAAACATCTACAGATAAACTTGAAGTTCCATCTAAAAGAACAATGGCAAAGACCTATAGTGCTTTTGGATGTAATAACAGACATGGTTTAACTTTTCACTGCTTCTCGGCAAACCCAGAAAGATGAGAAAAATGGTGAGTTGCAGTTAAATGGGAAGACTGTGTGTGAAGTTAGTGTGAAAGCTCTGTGCAACATTTAAAATGTGGATCTGGATGTGGGCTTTGGATGTGATGTATTTTATTAGACCTAATGCTTAGTGAGACTATAAGCATTTTTATGTACTAATAATGTACACGAGGCTAAACACCTTAAAATATTCTCGATCTAGGCCCTGGCTTGTTTATTACTATTAGAAGTTCACATTTGAGCTTACCTTTGTCAAAGTATTTTTCTTTATCGGGAATTTCCCATAACATTTCGGCACGAAACCTGCCTCAAAATATTGGTGGACATCTGTAGTTTCCTATGCCTTTAGCATCTCTGGTGTATTTAGAAGTCCCAAATACTAAATAGTTCAGGATGTCGTAGTATCCCAAATCTGGTAGCTTATTTGCTGAACACCTTTCAAGTGGAATAAATACATTTGTGGGGACATTAAGAAGAAGAAGAAGCCGCCTTTATTTTTGTCACATGTACACTCCTCTACATTTAATCCATCTGAAGTAATGAACGTGTGTGCACACAGAGAGGGAGAGCGCGAGAGAGAGCAGTGGGCAGAATAAATAAGTTCGTGGGTAAATTATATGGATCTGTGATGCCTACATGTTTCAGCTTTTGAATGTAACGTGATCTGCTGGTACAAAATAAATCTTTAATCGTTTCAGAAAGATTGTACTGACTGCAGTCATCTTGATTTTCATTATTAACTGTCACAACTATGTTTCTTTGTTTGCCTGACAATATAGCAGATGCTGCGTGAAAAACAAAAATCTATGACGTCAGTGGAAGTCCTCTACTGGCACCCTGGTATGTTATGGAATAATATGTCTCTTCAGTTCATGCTAAAATTTGTAGAGAAATCTATCCTTCAAATAAATGACATTTATGCGAAGAAAATAACCCTTTTGATCAGGGTTTTAGAACTATAGCAGGTTCTTCAAGAACAAGAAGCCTGGAAAAACCTACCAGCCAACTTCATAAGAACATTTTACAATATAATTTCCTCCACAACTGCCTCCCCATCCCACCCTCCCTGTCTCTCTTCCTTCTTACTCTCTGCTTTTTCCCTGAGATGTCTGAGCTCCTGTTCTCTCACCATCCGATCACCTGTGCCCTTGACCCTATCCCCTCATCTCTCCTCCAGACCATCACTCCCGACATGCTCTCACTTATCACCTCTCTTGTCAACTCCTCCTTGTCTACTTTCTTTCCAGCTTCAAACAGGCCCACATCACTCCTCTACTTTAAAAAAAAAAAACACACCCTAGACCCCTCTGTCATCCAGAACTACTGCCCCGTTTCTCTTCTCCCCTTCCTGTCAAAGATGCTTGAATGTGTTGTTTCTAATCAACTCTCCTCTTTTCTCTCAGGGAACAACCTCCTGGAGCCTCACCAGTCCAGCTTCCGAGCCGGACACTCAACTGAGACTGCACTTCTCTCCGTCAGTGAGGCACTTCATGCAGCATGTGCTGTCTTCCTTTCTTCGGTCCTGATTCTCTTTGATCTTTCTGCTGCATTTGACACTGTTGGATCACCCCATTCTCCTGTCATCCTTATCAACTCTAGGGCTCTGCGGGACTGCCTTTGACTGGTTAAAATCCTACATCTCTGGCTGCTTCTTTCAGGTTACCTGGTCTGGTACTGTATCAGCACTTACCACTGGTGTCCCTCAAGGTTCAGTTCTTGGTCTGCTTCTCTTCTCCCGCTACATTCAGTTTCTCGGCCCAGTTATCTCTGCTCGTGGTCTATCCTACCACTGCTATGCTGATGACACCCAACTGCATCTCTTTTTTCCGCCTTCTGATGTGCAGATCTTGCATCTCTGCTTGCCTGTGTGATATCCAGAGCTCTTGGACAACCATCACCTGAAGCTCAACCCAAGCAAGACAGCAGTAATCTACATTCCTGCTCCATCCTCTCCACCTCTACACATGATCATCTTCCTGGGGGACATCTCTAGGTCTCCTTTACCCAGTACGAAGAACCTTTAGACGACAAACTCTCCTCAGCGAACATTGCTGCAGTGACTTGGATGTGTAGATTCTTCCTCTACAATATCCGAAGAATCTGCCCTTTTCTTACCATCTATTCTACTCAACTTCTGGTCCAAGCACTGATCTTCTCCTGCTTGGATGACTGCAAATCTCTCCTTGCTGGCCTTCCAGCTTCTGCCATCAGACCCCTGCAGCTCATTCAGAACACTGCAGCCTGCCTGATCTACAACCTCTATTGTTCTTTGCATGCCACCCCTCTGCTTGCCAAACTGCACTGGCTACCTATCACAGCTTGCATCAAATTTAAGACATTGGCTCTCAAGGGGTTAGGGCCAGCATACCTCCAAAGTCTGACTTCCTGACCACCTTCAAGCGCAGACTGAAGCCTTACCTCTTCAGGCTGCACCTCTCCCCTGCTTCCCTACCCACTGTCTAACTTTGTTTCGGTCTTGACCAACCTGGGCTGTGTATGGTCCAGCCTGGGGTTAGCCATTTTGAGTGCTCTATTTAGTTGTACTTTATATGGTTGGTTTGTTTTGTATTGGTACTTCAACAGAATATTATACTAGGTATTGTTGTCACCTGTTCAGCTGGCACTTGAACTTTCTTGTGTAGAAGTTCAGCACTTCTTGTGCCTGAGTTTGCACTCGTTGAACATCACTGGATAAGAGTGTCTGCTAAATGCCACGTAATGTAATACTTTAATTTCAGTAATATAATTAATATAACCTTCTTTAAAGTTCTTTGATTTAGAATAAAAAAAAAAGTATGTTTGGCAAACCCAGTGAGCAAGCTAGAACCCTTAACCAAGACCTCTATTTTAATTATATATAATATGAAATTTATAAATAAGTCACATGTTTCTCTCACTTGTAGATGGGCATTGCGATGTGTTCCATAAAGCTGATCTGTAACTCAGGGATATACGCCTTCTCCCTGTCCATCATCTCACTGGGCCTGTTCCCCATCGCCTTCTCCTATACATACACACACACCCTCTCATAACTCACTAAATAATAATAATAATAATAATGACATCCACCCAAGTCTTATAGAGACGATGTGCTTTGTGGCTTATTTCTTCAGCAAAATTTCATTCTCTCTCACACACACACTGACATGTATATACAATTGTGCTCATAAGTTTACACACCCTGGCAGAATATATGATTCTTTGACCATTTTTCAGAGAATATGAATGATAACACAAAAACATCTTTTCCACTCATGCTTAGTGGTTGGGTGAAACCATTTATTGTCAAACGACTGTGTTTTCTCTTTTTAAATCATAATGACAACAGAAACTACCCAAATGACCCTGA
>JAPEKM010000008.1:52961040-52973024 GCA_027575975.1 Cathorops multiradiatus
TTCTCAAGTCAGTTTCCGTGAGGCTTCCTCTACTTCCCTGCCTGCCGAGGGAAAGCCAGGCTGCGACAGCCTGCAACGAGTTGGAAACCCAACAATTGTGGTAAAATATATGAATATCATTCAGTGTGATGCCAAGTGAAAATTGTCGCTAATTCGCATATTTTATCGCAATTGTTGTGTCTCCAATGAATCGCGGGCTGTCGCAGCCCAGTGAGATACTACCCTAACTGTGAAATACCCGATCCTAATTTGAGTTTGCTTTGCCATGTGTGCTGTGTGATTACCAGATTTTGTCAGTTGGTTGTTGCCACCCGAATTAACCTATGAAATTGTGATCTACATTCCAACACTGCAAAAAATATCAAGCCCTTGAAAGGAAATGTGATAGGATTCTATGTCAACTATTTTGTATATTTCACTCACCAAGCAAATGTTTTGGCTTTTCGTTTGTGTGTTTATTTATTTAATTAATATAATTTTTTTTTCATTCGGGTCAATTTTTCAGAATCAACCTTAATGATTATTCAAATTAATTGTTATAGCACTTTTTGGAATTAATTGGTCTAAAAATACAATGTTCCTGTTCTAGTGCTTGGTATGAATTGCATGCTGTCACCTACATTCCCAGGTTATTTTCTGGACACTGATTGTTGCTTTTATTTCCAGTGTCTTTGCTTGTGCTAACTTTTTTTTTTTCTACTCATTTAAAAAAATGAATATGCTCATTTACAGTGTATGTATGTGTTTGTTGATGTATTTATTCATGTGAAGGAGGATATGAACCTGAATGAAGACCGTAAAGCCCCTCTGCGTGAAAAGGACCTGAGCACTAAACGAGAGATGGTTGTCCAGTACATTTCTGCCACAGCTAAATCTGTAAGTGTGTTATATTTTTTTGCTCATTGTTTTGGAGAGCTAGACTCAGTAACGTATAATAAAAATAAGACAGCACGCTGACAGAACGTGAATGTTGGATTTTTCCGGCAAAAAAAAACCAAACGACTGAACAGAATTTAAGTTTTTCGCAAGTCGATTGTTGTAGTTTCAATTGTTTATTATCAGAAATCATACCAACTTATCAAAAAATATTGAAGCTTCCCCTTGTGGAGGGTGTCAGCTATTGATCGATTGATGACAATTGGCAAGTCGTCAGACTTCGCCATAATTGTGGTTGTGTGTGCTGCTAGACTGAATATTTTGAGGGTGTTTTTTTTTTTTTTAGCTGTTGATATAACAGTGATGATCTCATGACAGTGGCACCTGTCAAGGGGTGGGATATAAATTAGGCAGCAAGAGATCAGTCAGTTCTCGAAGTTGATGTGTTGGAAGCAGGAAAAATGGGTAAGTGTCAGTATCTGAGCAACTTTGACAAGGGCCAAATTGTGAAGAGCTACTGCTGAAAAAGTTAATCCTGACACCTTTCTGTTTGAGCCAGCATTAACTTTTTTCAAGAAAATATGCATGTGCAATAATTTTTTAATTATTTTTTGCCCTGTGTGCGTCTCTCTCGTGTGTGTGTGTGTGTGTGTGTGTGTGTGTGTGTGTGTATATATATATATATATATATATATATATATATACACACACACATACTGTGTGTGTGTACATGAGTGCTTTTTGATGGTTATCCATACCACTTTGATTCTGTCTGTCAGTGCTTCTCTTTATTTGATCAGTGTGGTTATGTAATTTAATATCTCGCTGCACAGACACACTACAGTTACACACAGCTTTTATTTATATGCTGTTGCAAAAACTATGGCTATGATTCATACAGTTACAAATCACAGGTTAACACACTCATTGTATAGTAACAGCACCACACCAGGGCTCCACAAATCACATATGATGAAGTTCAATTCAAGATTTACGTTTATGGAAGGAGTCTCCAGTGTCAGTGCTATAACATGATTAATCTAAATAACTTCAAGAGAGAAAAGAGGCTGAGAACTTGTTAACTGCAATAATAAATGGATAAATAGTACAATGCAACTGCAACAGAACTTGTTAACTGCAAGAATAAATGGATAAATAGTACAATGCATCATTCTTTAATAAATAAAAATTGTGATTGTTGGTAAGTTGTGGCGGTATAAGAGGAATAAAACATTTGGACACATCCTGTTATTGGAAAATAATAAACTTCAGGGGTAACAGTGAACATAAATATTTTACATTCAGGACATAAAATGTGACATAAGGCATTAGGGTTAGAAGTTCCTACAAACATGAAGGATTTATTCAGAAACATTATTGTTTCTGAACAGGTTTCTAAAGGGTGTTTATGAACAGTACAGGGATATGATCATTGATATGCACTGATCACGTTTACACTAATGCTGTAGAACTTTGCTCCAAAGCTGGATCTGTTCCTGTTGGATTTAGTGATCATAATCAAGTAGTGATATCCAGGAAAGCCAAAGTTCCAAAGGCTGGGCCTAAAATAGTGTTTAAAAGATTGTACAATGGATTTTGCTGTGAATTGTATGTGGATGATGTTAAAAATATTTGTTGGTATGATGTAAGTAGAGAGAGAAATCCAGATGCTGCACTTGATGTATTTATGAAACTGTTGCTTCCAGTTACTGATGAGCATGCACCTGTCAGGACACTGACCATTAGAAATGTTCAAACCATTAGAATTGGAAGAACCGTTAGAACTGTTAGTGCCCCTTGGCTTGATGATATTTTAATAAGATAAGAAATATAATGTCACTACAAGATGCAGAAAAACTAGTTCATGCTTTTTTCACCACAATAATCCACCAGGTTGGATTACTGTCTGGATATTCCAATAGGTGCAAAAACAAGCTCCAATTAGTCCAAAATGCAACAGCAAAAATCCTTACCAGACAAGAAGATATGACCACATCACTGCTAGCTTATCCACATTGTATTGGCTCTCAATCAAATTTTGCATCGATTATAAAAACATGACTATTGACCTATAAAGCACTGAATGGTCTCGCACCACAGTACCTGAATGAACTTCTGGTCTTTTATGACCCGTCATGCCTACATGGATTAAAAGGTGCAGGGTATCTGTTGGTACCTCAAATAGTGAAGGCCAGAGGGGCAGAGACTTTTCTTACAAAACCCCACAGTTATGGAACAGCCTTCCAAGTAGTGTTCAGGACTCAGACACAGTCTCAGTGTTTAAGTCTCAGCTGAAAACATATTTGTTTAGTCAAGCCTTTGGTTAATAGTTTTTTTTTTTTAATTTAGTAAAGGAGTAGATCTGGAGGGTCCTCAGGCATAGTGTTTTGGTCAACTGGGATGTATGGATGCTGTCATCCCCCCATTCAATTGAGTTTGTTGACAGTGTAGTGGCTGCTGCTTTATGTCCCAGGGCTCCCTTATGTCTGTGTTACCTTCTGGCTATCCCCTTTTAGTTATGCTGTCATAGTTAGTTTTGCCAGAGTCACTGCTTGCACTCAGTGCAAAATGTATACTGTTTTTACTTTTTAGGTGACAGTGGGCATACTTAACAACCTCTCTCTCCCTCCCTCTCTGTCTGTCTCTCTCTGTTGAGTTACATATAGATCCTGAGACATCAGTGATGCTAGCCTCTCCTGTTCTTCAGACCTGCCTCATCCATCCTGATGCCCTACTTCTGGCTTAAGTCTCATCACATTGTCCCTGTAGAGGACGGCCCCATATGGACAGTCAAAAGATACACTTAGAAGATGGCACTGGACACTTACAGTTTTGCAGTGATGGCTGAGGACTACAATTGCCATGATAACTTTAGGACTGCAGTTGTCATGAACAGTTTTGCACTCAAGTCTTCATCAATGGACAGTTTATAACTTTAACAAAATAGACTTCATGCTAAAACTGTCATAAATTTCCTCATTACACAATTGCACTTTTTGACCATATAGGACACACTTACATAAGTGAGTTATTTATAATCATGCTGTCTGTGGTCACCCAAATGAGGATTGGTTCCCTTTTGAGTCTGGTTCCTCTCAAGGTTTCTTCCTCATGTTGTCTAAGGGAGTTTTGCCGTGTCACCATTTCTTCTTCAGTCTTGCTCATCAGAGATAAATAAATTTATTAGGGATAAAACTAGTTCCTATGTTTAAAGCCTTTATTTTTCTGCAAAGCTGCATTGCGATAATGTCTGTTGTTAAAAGCGCTATACAAAAAAACTGACCTGACTTGATGAGGAGTTGAAAAAAATGTATGCTTGAAAGAGATGAAGTGAAAAGAGTGGCAAAAGAGTGGCTCAAGATTATGGCTGTACATCTGAATGGCAGATATACTGTAAAATAAGGAACTATGTAACTAAACTGAGCAAAACAAGGAAGAAAACGTATAATCAAACAAGGATAAATAATATAAAACATGTAGAACAGGATAAAGCGGCTACAGATAATGAGATGAGATGAGATGAGATAATGGAAAAAGTTTTGGAGTACCTTAAATTATACCATGGGCAGAAAGTGTAACTCAGCTCAATCATTTTATTGGCAGAGTGGGTAAACTAATCCAGGAAATGCTAACAAGTTGTGACCCGTCACATTTATGTATAAAAGACCAAGTAATGAAAAACAAGAATTGTACTTTTGAACTCTGTAAAGAGAGAATAGTATTGACAGCTTAGATGGAAAGTGTCAGGGATGGGTAGTAGGCGGATGTATGTGCAGAACATGTAATATTTATTAATAGAAGCAAACACAGGCAAACAATCCAAATCAGCAGGCAATATCATAAATATCATAAACTTGTCCCTACAAGCAAAGGGTCAGGTGAGGCACAAACAGAATATCACGGGTACAGAGAAAAAAATCAAAACAAGAAACAGGAGCAGGAATCAGGAAACCAGGAAATCTACTCTGGAAACATGGCTTAGTAAAGTAGAACAAATAACTCAATACTTCACACCGAGTGTATGTTTTCAGTCTCTTTATACAGGCACGCTGATGCGTCTTGATCATGTGCAGGTCAGCCTCATGAACAGCGCGAGTGCAAGAGTCCACTTGGAGCATGTACAGTCCAGAGCATGCCTGAGAGTCCTTCTGGCACATGCACCAAAGTATCCCCCCAAAGAGCTCCTTCCGGGAGCAAAAATCCATCCTTCCTGGACCTGGCAATGAAGGCCTGATGCTGGAAGCCATGCCATCGGTGCATCACTCTGAGCCGATGTGGCACTGGATACCTGGCTTAGGTGGGGACTTGAGCTCAGGTTCAGGACAGGACTTGACCCTGGGCTGGATGTGGGATCATGCTTAGAACAAGACTTGGGCTTTGTACTGGTTATGGACTCGAGCTCTGGACTGGACTCAGGCATCAGTTTGAGCTCTGGACTTGACTCGGACTTTGAACTGGAACTGGGCTTGAGCTCTGGACATAACCTTGGACTGGATGCAAGGTTGAGCTCTGGACCTGACTTGGATTCTGGACTCAGGCATGGGCTCGAGCTCTGTCTGCATATCGCTTTGGTCCTAGTCAGGACCCAGTGGTGAGACAATGACGTCTTCATAGCCAGCCGGCGGAGGCAGGAGGATGACAATGTCTTCATAGCTGGGCGGCGGCAGGATGACAACATCTTCATAGCCGGGTGGCAGTAGGACAAAGTCCTCATAGCTGGGCAGCAGCAGGACAACGACATCTTCATAGCCGGCTGAGGCAGAGGCTGCCCCATCATCTTCTGACACCAGTTCTGGAACTGGCACTAGTTCTGGCACTGGCTCTTGTGCTGGAGCTGGCACTGGCTCTTGTGCTGGCTCTGTCTCTGGCATTGGCTCTGGGACTGGCTCTGGCACTGGCTCTTGCACTGGCACTGGCTCTGACGCTGGAGCTGACACTGGCACTGGCTCCAACTCTGGTGCTGACACTGGAGCTGACACTAGCACTGGCACTGGCTCCAGCTCCGACGCTGCTGCTGGCACTGACTTAGGCATTGGCTCTGACTCAGGCACTGGTTCTGGCACATACTCTTGTACTGGTGCTGACTCTTGTGCTGGTCCTAGCTCTGGCTCTGGTTCGGTCACTGGCTTTGGCTCTAGCTCTGGTTCTGACTCAGGCTCTCTTGCAGTGGCTCTGGCTTGTGCTCTGGTTCAGGTGCTGGCTCTGGCTCTGATGCAGGCTCTGGCTCTTGCACTGGTTCTAGCTCTGGCTCTGGGTCTGATGCAGGCTCTGGTCCTTACACTGGCTCGAGCTCTGGTTCAGGCACTGGCTCTGACACAGGCTTTGGCTCCTGCACTGGTTGTAGCTCTGGCTCTGGTTCAGGTGCTGGCTGTAGGATTGAATGTGGAACAGACTGTGGGACTGGCTCTGGAACGATAGTCTCTAGGAGGAGCTCAGGAGCAGCTGTCTCCTGTATTGTCACTGTGTCGGCCTCAAACATGATAGCCCCCTCCTAAAAAATTGAATGGATGTCCTCCTTCTCTAATTATTCACATATGAACTGGAGCATATCTAGAAAAGTCTGTGAGCTCTGAAAGCATGGGTGCTCTAATCTAATAAAGTAATCTGCCCTTCAGCATGCTCGTCCAGTATGCCAAGTGAGCAGGAAGCTTACCCAGATAGGCTCTGGAGGCTTGGGCTCTTCTAGGTCTGCATAGAAAATGTCACACTGCAGACTGAATCCCCTAGGATGATATATTCCATCTTAGGGTGCCGGGGGGGTGTTCATTCCAAAATGTCACCAGGAATAAAAAGCTAGGGTCTGAGACACGGAAATCTGGAAATGGCATGGAATGGCGTACTGGAATGATTCTGCGACTGTACATTCATTGTTCAGCGAAGTATTCTGTCAGGGATGGGTAGGAGGCAGATGTACGTGCAGAATAAGTAACATTTATTAATAGACGCAAACACGGGCAATCAGCAGGCAATATCATAAACAAGGAACGAACAAAGGGCCGAGAATATCGCAGGCACAGAGGAAAAAAATGGAAAAAGGAACAGGAATAGAAATAAGGAAACAAAGAAATCTACTACAGAAACACGGCTCAGTAAAGTAGCACAAAGAACTCAATACTTTGCACCAAGTGTGTATTTTCAGTATCTTTATATAGGCACACTGATGCATATTGATCATGTGCAGGTGAGCTACATTAACAGCACGTGTGCAAGAGTCCGCTCAGTGTGCGCACTGTGAAGTATGTCTGAGAGTCTTTCTGGTGCACACGCCAAAGCGAGCAGGTGTAACAGAAAACTGTTGAGGATGATAGTATTGCCACTCCTATCTACCATATCTTCAGTCTAAGCCTTGTGAATAACGTTTGTCCCTGAACCGGCACAGAAGCTAAAATTATTCTACTGCCAAAGCAGGTGCTGCTTTTACTGGATCTAATAACTGACCAATCAGTTTGTTACCTGTTGTGGCAGCGGGGGCATGGCCTAGCATCAGTTTGTGAATGGAGGGCGGGGCCAGGGAAGGTGAGTGGCAAAGTCAATGCACCTGTTGTCAATTAGTGTTGTGTGTGTGTGTGTGTGTGTGTGTGTGTGTGTGTGTGTGTTTGTTGCAGCGATGGTGGAGGTTAGAAAAGGAGGGAGAGAGTGAAGAGAGGGAAGCTCTCCTGACCAGAACACATGTCTGTGTGTGAGCAGCGAGTGAGTGAGTGAGTGAAGCTGAAAAGCAATGAAAATAGTAAAAATAAAGTGTGTGTAAACATCAGCTTCCACCTGCAATTTCTTCTGTACTCCACCCACATCAGGGACGTATTACAGCAGTGCTGAAACCCGGAAGTACAGAAGGGAAACACCACATGGAGTCCTCCCCATTTAAGGAACTCATCCATGCCCTTGCTACCGCCCAGCAGAACCAGTATCAAGTGCTGACCACCCTCCAGAAGGAGCATCAAGGCTTTGAAGCCTTGATGCTGGCCCAGCAGGAAGATTGCTCGCAGCATCTGCTCGCGTCGGCGGGGGCCTCAACTGCCACCGCGGCAGACCCTCCTCACTTCACCCTCACAAAGATGGGCCCGCATGATGAGCCAGGGGCCTTCATCACTCTCTTCAAGCAAGCAGCCAAAGCATGGGGGCGGCCAGTTGAGCAGCGCACGGTGCGCCTACTTCCACTACTGACCAGCGAGGCACAGGTCGCCATGCAACAGCTCCCCACTGACAGCCAGCCCATATACACGGACCTGAAGTGAGCCATCCTGCAGCATGTCAATCTGGAATCCCAGAACAACATCGTCAGCATTTCCAGATGCTGACATTGGAGGAGGTCGGCCAGCCGTTTGCTTTTGGCCAACAGCTCCAGGATGCCTGCTGGCAATGGCTGAGGGTGGACGACCGTGACACCGAGGAGATCATCAACCTGGTGACACTGGAGCAGTTTGTCACATGACTTCTGGAAGGAATGGTGGAGTAGGTCCATTGTCATCGCCTGGTGTCACTGGGTTAAGCTATTGAGTTGGTGGAGGACCATCTGGCAGCGGTTCCAGCGGCAGGTGGATGTGTCACCTTTTCTCTTTTTCTCTCTCATTCTCCTTCCCCCCTCCCTCCTCTTCCCATCCCTGTCCCATTCCCCCAATGCAGAGACAGGGGACAGGTCCCCCCAGCCTGCCTGCCATACCCATGGTGTTTGCCCGTCTTCTCCTTCCGTGTGCCCGTCTTCTCCTTCCATGTCTGTGTCTTCTCCCCCCAAGGTGAGTGATGCCTATAACACTGGTGCAGAGGGAAAGCCTGGGCCAGTATGCTGGCACTGTGGGGAGCTGGGTCATCTCCAGAGTCAGTGCTCCATGATGGAAGTGGGAGCTGTGGTCCGGATCCCTGACATGCCAGAGACTGTCCCCGATCAGGCCATAGCATATCATATACTGGTAAGTGTCCAAGGGGATCTATATCACGTGTTGATGGATTCTGGCTGTAATCAGACTTCAATCCACCAAAGCCTGGTACAAGGTGAGGCATTGAGGACAGCACAAGCGGTGAAGGTTTTGTGTGTGCACGGGGATGTTCAAAATTATCCTCTAGTGCCCGTCCATATTCTATTTCAGGGACAAACGCATAGAATAAAGACGACGGTTAATCCTCGTCTCACCTGCCTGCTGATTTTGGACACCGATTGGCCAGGATTCAGAAACTTAATGGAACACATAGTAGGGGGTGGGTCCTGCAATGATATGTCAAGGGGGGATGCTGGTATGGCATTAACTAGGGAAGCAGCCACAGAGCCGTCTACATCAGCACCATGTCAGAGTGATGTGAGGATCAGCTTGCCCCTCCTCCCTCTCTTGGGGATTCCCTCGATGAGTTCCTGTTAGAGCAGTCACGAGACGAGACTCTGCGTCATGCATCTGACCAAGTGAGAGTAATCAATGGTCAAACTCTCCAGCTAAACGTGACACCCTCCTTCCCATATTTCACTATTATTAAGGTTAGGCTATATCGAGTGACACAGGACACTCAAACCGGTGAACAGATAACAGAGTTGTTATTCCCTAAGAGCTGTAGGGAACTCGTGTTCCATGTAGCTCACTTTAATCCAATGGCTGGACATCTAGGATAAGATAAAACACTAGCCCGAATAATGGCCCGGTTCTATTCGCCAGGGATTCACGGGGATGTTCGTCAGTGGTGTGTAGCATGCTGCGAATGCCAATTAGTAAATCCAGTGGCCATGCCAAAAGCGCCTTTTTGCTCGCTCCCTCTAATTGAGACCCCTTTGAGAGAATTACCATGGATCTCATTGGGCCATTAGATCGGTCAGCACGAGGATAGCACTTTATTTTAGTTCTGGTGGACTATGCAACGCAATATCCAGAAGCAGTGTCTCTCCGCAATATCTCTGCATGTAGTATTGCAGAAGCACTCTTCCATGTTATCTCCTGGGTCAGGATTCCGAAAGAAATCCTGATGGACCAAGGCACTACATTTGTCACACACACTTTGCGAGCTGTATGAATTATTGGGAATTAAATCTATCTGCACTAGCATCTATCACCCACAAATGGATGGTTTAGTAGAGCAATTTAATCAGACACTCAAAGATTTAATCCAGAAACTTGTAAGTGAGGATGCACCTAATTGGGAGAAATGGCTCAAGCCCCTGTTATTCACAGTATGCAAGGTCTTGCAAGCTGATATGTTCTTGCCCCTTCCTGGCCACACCCACCTCATAGAACACCACACTGAGACACCCTCGGGGATGGTGGTGTGTAGCCACCCTTACTGCTTACCCTAACACAAAAAAGGTGGTTTGGGGTTCATTCCATGCTCGACATAGGCATAATCGAGGAGTCCCATAGTGACTGGAGCAGCCCAGTGGTCCTGGTACCCAAGACAGATGGGTCAGTCTGGTTCTGTATAGACTATAGAAAGGTCAATGCTGTGTCTTGATTTGACACATACCAAATGCCTCACATTGATGAGTTGCTCAGTTGGTTAGGTGTTGCTCGCTTTTATTCGACACTGGATCTAACCAAGGGATATTGACAGAGCCCCTTGACTCCTCTATCCTGAGAGAAAATGGTCTTTTCCACACCAGTTGGATTATACCAGTTTGTCACACTTCCCTTTGGGTTATTTGGGGCTTCTGCTATGTTCCAGTGGCTCATGGACAAGGCCCTCCGTCCCCTCACAGCGTATGCAGCAGCGTACCTCAATGGCATTATTATATACAGCAATGATTGGCCGCCGTACCTTGAACACCTTAGGGCTATCCTAGATTGCTGAGGCATGCAGGGCTCACAGCTAACCCGAAAAAGTGTGCAATTGGGCAGGCTGAAGTATGGTATCTGGGATTCCACTTGAGTCACGGGCAGGTGTGTCCCCAAATTGACACGGCTGCAGCGATTGCGGCCTGCCTGAGGCCCAAGACCAAAAGGGGGTGAGACAGTTACTGGGGCTGGCTAGCTACTATTGTAGGTTCATACCTAATTATTTGGACATCACCAGTCCACTGACTGATCTCACTAAAAAGGGAGCACCAGAGCCGGTCCAGTGGACAGAACAGTCAGTGCCAACAGGCTTTCACTAAAGTAAAAGCACTGTGTAGGGGGCCACTTTTACACTCCCCTGACTTCTCTCTCCCTTTTATTTTGCAAACGGATGCATTGGACAGATGGCTGGGGGCCATTTTGGCCCAGAAGGTGGAGGGCAAGGAACATCTCATGCTGTACATCAGCCGCAAGTTCTCAATGTGGGAAAGTAAGTACAGCACCATAGAAAAGGAGTGCCTGGCCATCAAGTAGGTGGTCCTCACCCTCCGATATTACCTTCTGGGGTGCCCTTTCACCCTCTGTTTGGACCACACACCCCTCCAATGGCTCCACCATATGAAGGATGCCAATAGGTGGTTGGTATCTCATCCTCCAGCCATTTAAATTTGAGGTGGTCTACAGGTTGGGGGCGCAGATGGTGGTGGCACACTTCCTGTCCTGTCGGGAGGAGTCTGTTGCACGCTGGACAGTTCCTTGACCTGAGTCAGGCAGTGGGGGTATGTGCCAGCAAGGGCGTGGCCTCATATTAGTTTGTGAATGGAGAGCGGGGCCAGGGAAGGCGAGTGGCAAAGTTAATGCACCTGTTGTCAATTAATGTTGTGTGTGTGTTTGTTGCAGTGACGGTGGAGGTTAGAAAAGGAGGGAGAGAGTGAAGAGAAGGGTGCTCACCTGACCAGAACACATGTGTATGTCTGTGTGTGAGCAACGAGTGAGTGTGTGAATGAAGCTGAAAAGCAACAAAAATAGTAAAAATAAAGTGTGTGTGAACAACAGCTCCTGCTTGCCATGCTTCTGTATTCCACCCACATCAGGGACGTATTACACCTGTGCTCAGCAAACTCTTTGAAAAAAAAAATACCTGACCAAATACTATGTTAATTCTCTGTTAACAATCTGATAAGTGACTACCAGCATGTTTTAGGGAAGGTCATGCAACATACACAGTGCTTACACAAATGACAGATTCAGGGCTTGAAATTCTTTTTTTTTCACCAGCCAGCCGGACTAGTTACCTTCCAAAGTAACTAGCCAAACAGAAAATCAACTAGCCAAAATTTGTTCATGTATGAATTTTACTTC
>JAPEKM010000008.1:53059572-53072249 GCA_027575975.1 Cathorops multiradiatus
CCTGGACGCCTCCCTGGGGAGGTGTTCCAGGCATGTCCCCCTGGGAGGAGGCCCCGGGGAAGACCCAGGACACGCTGAAGGGACTATGTCTCTCGGCTGCCCTGGGAACACTTCAGTGTTCTTCCTGAGGTGTCTGGGGAGAGGGAAGTTTGGGCTTCCATGCTCAGACTGCTGCCTCTGTGACCCGGCCCCAGATAAGCGGAAGAAAATGAGATGAGATGAGAGATATATATAATCATATTATAACTGTAGCAGCGGGGGGCATGGCCAAGCATCAGTTTGTGAATGGAGGGCAGGGTCAGGGAAGGTAAGTGGCAAAGTCAATACATCTGTTGTCAATTAATGTTGTGTGTGTGTTTGTTGCAGTGATGGTGGAGGATAGAAAAGGAGGGAGAGAGCGAAGAGAAGAGAGCTTTCCCGACCAGAACACCTGCCTGTGTGTTTGCAGTGAGCACGTGAATGAAGCTGAAAAGCAACCAAAATATCAGAAATAAAGTGTGTGAACATCATCTCCCACCTGCCATGTTTCAGTACTCCACCCATCATCATCATCATCATCATCATCATCATTATTTTTCCCCCTTCTACTGTACTGCTTCAGTTGGTTGGGTGCCCAGGATTAAATGCTCCAATAAAGGCAGGAAACTTGACTTGCACTGCATTTCTCTTTGTAGTTGTTTAGATGTCTAGTTATATGTCTAGTTATATGGGTAATATGCTTCAGATGCTGAAACAGACAGAAGTTAAGGAGTGGTGAGGAATGGGTGAGAGAGAGTATGTAATTGTTGGTATATTTGTAGCGCCAGTTCACATAGTCTTCTTTGATAAATGGGGTTTTACAGCTGCCTCTTCATCTTGATAGTGGGACAGTGACACACTCAAAAACATTGGGGACAAGTTTTCTGAGAAAATTCATCTACATGGATTCTAATTTTGCCAGGTGCGAGGCATTAAGATTACAGGCTTGGGTACTGTAGGTGAGACGACTGCACACACAAGCAGTTAGAAATGTTATGCATGTGAACAGCTTTATCCAACAGTCTTTGAGCACAGTTTTTAACTCATTCCACTTTTTATGAGCTGAAGCGATGCACTGGATGGTAAATGCTGAATGGCCTTCCACATTTGGTATGGTATGACCAAGATAAGTGAAGCTAGTAACATTCTCGATAGAAGCACCTTTCATTTTAATATGAGAGCTCATTGCTTTTTTCTCTGAGGGAATATTAAAACACATTGTCTTTGTTTTGGCTGCCGATATTGTTACCCAAACCTAGTGAACTCATCATCAAATATCCTCTGCATGTTTTCCAGTTCAGATATGCTTTTACAGAAGATGACAATGTCATCTGTATAACTGACTTGGAGGTGAGTCTCTCCACTGCAAGGGTGTTCCTTTCATTAACTTCTATTGGTACAAGTAAATGGAATCTCATACTTTATGAGGACACCAGGGTCAGGGAGTTCTCAATTGATTCAGTCAAGGATACACCTCAGAACAAAGTCAAGGAAGATGCTGAAGATACATGGGGATTCAAGGCCTCCCTGTCTGCAACCAGAAATTGTTTCAAAGGCTGATGTTGAGTGCTTGATTGCTGCAGTCATCCTGCTGTAAATACATTTCAGCAACTTGACAAGCATTTTTGCTCCAGGATGTACAGTATATTCAAGATCTTCAAAAGAGCATCTTGGTCAATCCAATCATAAGCTGCTTTTAAATTTATAAAACAGCAGAAAAGTTCACCCTTGTGATTGTCAATGACATTCTTCATAACAAAAATTGCATCATTGGTGGACTTGCTTGCTCTAAAGCCAAACTGAATTGCCAGATGGAGTATTTCATAGATTGGTTTCAACTGCTCAACTATTATTGCAACAAAAATTTTGGAGCATGTGGCAGTGATGGAGAGTCCATGGTAGTTGCTTGGGTCCATCTTATCTCCTTTACTCTTGTACAGGCATGTGATTAAAGAGTGAAGCTACAACTTGGGTACAGTGAAAGTTGACCAAATAAGAGCCATCAGGGTGTACAACAGGGAACTAGTTTCACTGAGGAGTTATACTTGATTTGCTCAGCAACCAATCTATCAGACCCCAAACATTTACCATTTTTTAGGCTCTTCACAGTCTAATTGATTTCCTTCATCAAAGGAGGACCTTCATCGAGTGGCATTGATCTGTTGGTAATATATGTGGGTGGTCTTGGGGGTTGTTGACTTCATCGGGCAGATCAGTAGAAGGGCAGTAGAAATGCTTGCTAAAATGATTTTTGAGTTTCTTGGGTGGTATAAGGAGTTGTCGCATTTTCTTGGTAGCACTGTAATCTTTCAGTATTTTGAACTTCTCTTCAGCATCTTTTGCTTCACTTGTGAAATTGTTTGCTTTCCTTGTATAGAAATTATTTTTCAGTTTTCTGCACAGTTCTTTGATGTCATATTTAAATTCTTTGAGTCTGAGAGGATCTTTGCAGGTACTTCGTTCATTAATAAGCGAGAGAAATTTATTGTTTACCCACTCTAATTTTGCAGTGGACTTTTGAGGCACTGATTCATCAGCTGCCTTGCCGACGGAATCAACAATGTTTCTTTCAATCTCGTCTACATCCAAGGTGTTCACCATTTCTGTGGTACTCACCAGAGTTTGTTCAGATACACGACTGAGTTCCTCTGCAACTCATTTATCCTGGACTAGTAACCTCCAGTTTAGGCATTTTTTCTTAACTGTTGGAGTGCATCAATGACAAAATTCTTTTCATTCAGCCTTGGTTGGTAATCTGGAGACTAGTACCACCATTCAGTGGGTAGACTCAAACGGGATGCTGGCCTGGCAATTGACATGGCACTGGCTTGATCTCTTTTTAACATACTCTTCAGTCAGGATATAATCAATCCTCTTCTTAAAGCTAGTCCTCATGTACAATGTAGCAGTATGTATGGCTTTTGCTGGCAACATTGAGTTCATGATGAACAGATTGTTGTTTTCACATAGTGTCAGGAGAAATCTACTGTTTCCATTTGTGGTAAAGTCATCATTGTTGGGGCTGAGGCACTTCGAAGACCCTATGGAGTCATTACCAATAGTGACATTCATATTGCCACCAATAACTATCTTAAAACTAGGATGTTCCTTCCTCATGGTCTTGATGGTGCCATCTAGGAGATGGTAAAAAATGGTCTTTACTAGAGTCAGCACTAGCATCTGTAGGAGCTTATGCACAGATTGCTGTTATTTTTGTAACTTTCACCATCAGTCTCACAACCAGAATCCTTTCTTCCAGGTCTACTTCACTATCAAGGAGTTTGCCATTAAGAGATGGTACAATGCCAACTACAGCAGCTGCTTTCCTTTGGAAACCCAAGTTAATAAATGACAATTTTGCTATTACATTATCTTGAAAATGTACAGTCTGAGTACCGGTCATATGGATTTCTTGGGTGAAAGTAAGGTCCTGTCTCAACATCTTGCATTGCCAGACAATCTGGAAGAATTTAATTTCATCCTTACAAGTTAAAGTATTTATTGATCCAACAGCAAAATTTGGTCTATTCTCAGAAATACAGGCCAAGCTGAGTTCTTTGCCTTTGTTGAAATGATACACCAGATAGCCAGAAGAGACAACTTCACTATAATGTTGCTTCCCAGTTGCAGGTTGACAACCTAGATGTGCCTGACAATAAATACCATCACTGCTAGACAAGTGTTCCTTTCCTGTAGTCCAGGCCCCCTTTATGGCATTGTTGTGTTCTAAATTCTCTAAATACTCATATAATTTCACAAAATACCACCAGCTTGGTGGGATTTTTTTTTGGGGGGGGGGTTGTCTGCCCTAGATCCGCTGCATTCTGCAAAATTAGGCTCAGCACGGAGTGCCACTGCAAATGTTCTTAGTTATGTGAGAGGCTAGATGGAAAGGCCACTTGCTAATAACACATTGGCCATATATTGTGGTTCACATGACGCTGGATATAGGGAGACCAGTCTGGGACACCAAGGTATTATAGGCCATCCAGGAAGGGTACTACTCCTCCAGTGATCCCTTTATGCCCCTGTAGAAATTCGCACAGGTGGGTGGTGCACAGAAGGATGGCAAGCCAGAACTGAGTTTCCAAAAACTCTTTATTTTAACACTTTTCAGCATTTTCACTCTCCCAGACACTCAGACACATGCACACACATCAGCCATCTGGTTGGAGAGAGAGCTCTCTTCCTCTGCTCTCTTTCTCCTTATATAGAGTGCAGTCACTGGGAAGACACACAAACACAGGTTAATTGATATCAGGTGTAGTGATTCTGCCACTTACCTTCCCTGACTCCACCCTCCTCTCACAGACTGACACTTGACCATGCCCCCGCTGCCACATACCCCCACTGCCTGAATCAGGCCAGGCAGCCATCTGGCCTGCAGCCAACTCCCTCCCCTTGACGGGAGAGGGAGTCCGCCATGACCATCTGCGCCCCCGGCCTGTGGATCACCTTGAAGTTAAAGGGCTGGAGTGCCAGATACCAATGGGTGATCCAGGCATTGTCAACCTTCATGCTGTGGAGTCACTGGAGGGGCACTTGGTCCGAACAGAGGGTGAAAGGGCATCCCAGTAGGTAGTAGCGGAGGGCAAGGACCACCCACTCTGTCCGATGCATCTGTCTGCAACATAAAGGGGAGAGAAAAGTCAGGGGAGTGTAACACTGACCACCCACTCAGTGCAACTTTTACCTCACTGAAAGCCCGCTGGCATTGCTCCATCCACTGGACCGGATCTGGTGCCCCATTTTTAGTGAGATCAGTGAGCAGGCTGGTGATGTCCGAATAATTAGGTATAAACCTACAATAGTAGCCAGCCAGCCCCAGGAACTATCTCACCCCCTTTTTGGTCTTGGGCCTCAGGCAAGCCGCAATCGCTGCTGTCTTATTAATTTGGGGACACACCTGCCCATTGCCCAAGTGGAAGCCCAGATACCATACTTCCACCCACCCAATCACACACTTCTTCAGGTTGGCTGTGAGACCCGCTCACCTCAGCGACCTACCTGTAAAGATGACCCTTAGGTGTTCTAAGTGCTGCATCCAGTCATTACTATAAATAATGATGTCATCCAAGTATTCGGCCATGTAGGTGGCATGGGGGTAGAGAACCCTATTCATAAGCCACTGGAACATAGCGGGTGTCCCAAACAGCCCAAAAGGATGTGTGATGAACTGGTGTAAGCCAAACGGTGTGGAAAAGGCCATTTTCTCTCAGGATAGCGGAGTCAAGAGGATCTGCCAATATCCCTTTGTCAAATCCAGTGTCGAATAAAAATGAGCCATGCCTAGTTGATCGAGCAACTCGTCAATACGAGGCATTGGGTACGCATCGAGTTTATACACCGCGTTGACTTTTCTATAGTCCACACAGAACCAGACTGACCCACTGGCCTTGGGAACTAAGATCACCAGGCTGCTCCAGTCACTGTGGGACTCCTCAACGATGCCATTTCAAGCATGGTCTCGAGTTCTTCCTGAACCACCTTTTTTTTGTGGTCGGGCAGTCTGTAAGAGTGGCTGCACACTACTACCCCTGGGGGCGTCTCAATGTGGTGTTCTATTAGGTGGGTGTGGCCAGGCAGGGGCAAGAACATGTCAGAAAATTCCGTCTGCAACTGGGCGACCTCCGTGAGTTGGGTCGGGGAGAGGTGGTCTCCACAGGGGACCGGCGCGATGGGCGATGTCAATTTTCCTTTTTGAACCTCCGGCCATAGCTCTGCCTTCTCTGGAACCACTGACACTAATGCCATGGAGACCTCCTCATTCCAAAGTTTTAACAGATTGAGATGGTAAATCTGTAATGCCCCACCCCGTCCATTCGCCTCACCTCATAGTTGACGTCCCCGACTCACCGTGCAACCTCAAAGGGTCCTTGCCACCTGGCAATCAATTTGGAGCCCGACGTGGGCAACAACACGAGTACTTTATCTCCTGGTGTGAATTCCCTAAGGTGCATGTCCCTGTCACACAGACGGACTTGACATTCTTGGGCCTGCCACAAATTCGTCTGGGTTAGGTGCGTGAGTGTGTGGAGTTTGGCGCGCAGGTTGATAACGTATTGATTTTCATTTTTACTGTTGAAGGTCCCTCCTCCCAATTTTCATGCAGCACATCTAGAATGCCACACGGCTTACGCCTGTATAATAATTAGAACGGGGAGAACCCCGTGGAGGCTTGTGGGATCTCTCGCACTGCGAATAACAGGGGCTCGAGCCATTTATCCCAGTTGTGTGCATCCTCGCTTACAAATTTCCGAATTATGTTCTTGGGGGTGCGATTGAACCGTTCAACTAATCCATCCGTTTGTGGATGATAAATGCTGATGCGGATAGCCTTAATACCCAGTAAGCCATACAGTTTGCGCAGTGTGCATGACATTAACTTAGTGCCTTGATCAGTCAGAATCTTTTTGGGGATTCCGACCTGGGAGATAATGCGGAAGAGCGTTTCTGCAATACTACGTGCTGAGATATTGTGAAGAGGCACTGCTTCCGGATATCACATTGCATAGTCCACCAGAACTAAAATAAAGCAATATCCTCATGTTGACTGATCAAATGGCCTGACGAGATCCATCCCAATTCTTTCGAATGGTGTCTCAATTAATGGCAGAGGGCGCAAAGGCACTTTTGGAATGGACGCAGGATTTACTAACTGGCATTCACGGCACGCTGTACACCACCTACGGACATCGCTGTGAATCCCTGGCCAATAGAACCAGGCCATTACTCAGGCTAGTGTCTTATCCTGCCCCAAGCGTCCAGCCATGGGATTAAAGTGAGCCGCCGGGAATATAAATTCCCCGTGGCTCTTTGGGATTAAAAGCTGTGTTATTTGTTCTTTAGTCTGAGTGTCCTGCATCACTCGGTATAATATATCCTTAATAATGGAAAAATAGGGGAAGGATGGGGTGGCGCTTGGCTGGAGGGTTTAACCATCAATTACTTTCACTTGGTCAAACGCATGCCACAGAGTCTCATCACCGTGCCCACCTCCATCGCCAAGCCCTGATGCTGGAGGTGCCCTGGTTCCCCGCAGCACCAGCATACTGGCCCAGGCACTGGTGTTCTGGAAATCACTCACCTGAGGGGGGAAGACAAAGACAAGGAAGTAGGAAATGGTAGGGCACTGCGGGTGCCGCGGGTGCCAGCCCCCGCCTCAGTGGTGGGGGAATGGGGCGAGGACAAGGAACAGAGAGAGAGAGAGAGAGAGAGGGGAGAAGGGGAGACACACTGTCCTGCCGTCGGAACGGCCGCCATATGGTCCTCCACCACCTCGATGGCCTGATCCAGTGATGCTGGGCGATGGCACTGGACCCACTCCACTGTTCCTTCCAGAAGTCGGGTGACGAATTGTTCCAGCACCACTAGATCGATGATTCTCTCGGTGTCATGGATGTTGGCCCTCAGCCACCGTTGGCAGGCATCCCACAGTTGCTGGCCAAATGCGACTGGCCGGCCAACCTCCACCAGGTGCAGTGCGTGGAAGCACTGCCATTGCTGTCCTGGGGTGCGACCAATGCATTGGAGGATGGCCCTGCAGAGGTCTGCATAGACCAGCTGGCTGTCGGTGGGGAGCTGTAGCATGGCCAGCTGCGCCTCACCCATTAGCAGGGGGAGGATGCATGCTGCCTGCGGTTCCACCGGCCAACCCCACGCCTCTGCTGCCTGCTCAAAAAGAGTGAGGAAGGCTTCAGGGTCATCATGCAGACCCATTTTCATTAGGGTGAGGTGGGGAGGGTCCATGGCGGTGGTGATTGGAGCCCCCGCAGATGCGAGCAGGTGCCGGAATGCCTGGCGGTCTTCCTGTTGTGCCAGCACCAGGGCTTCGAACCATTGTTCCTGCTCCTTCTGGAGGGTGATCAGCGCCTGGTGCTGGCTCTGTTGGGCCATGGCGAGGGCATGGACCAGGCCCTTGAAGGGGGAGGACTCCATGTGGCCGTTCCCTTCTGTACTCCTTCCAGGTTTTCGGCACCACTGTTGTGTCTGACCAGATGGGTGGAACACAGAAGCATGGCAGGCCAGAACTGAGTTCTCAAAAACTCTTTTTATTTTTAGCTTTTCAGCTTTTCCCAATCTCCCAGCCACACACGCACACACACAAGTGTTCTGGTTGGGGAGGGAGCTCCCTTTCTCTGCTCTCGCTCTCCTTTTAAAGGGCGTGGTCACTGGGGAAGACACACAAACACAGGTTAATTCCCATCAGGTGCAATGATTCCATCACTTACCTTCCTTGACTCCGCCCTCCATTCACAGACCGCCACTTGGCCATGCTCCTGCTGCCACAGTAATTTACACTTCTGCAATGGCAGCATTAATGCAGAAAAGTACATTGAGATTTTGGAGCAACATATTCTGTCTTCAAGACGACATCTTTTCCAGGGATATTTCAACAAGACAATGCAAAACCACATTCTACACACATTACAAAGCCATAGCTGTGTAAGAAAGGGTGTCCCCTCTGTCCCCAATAGAGAATGTGTGGCACATTTTGAAATGAAAAATATGGTAATAACAACCCTGTATTGTTGCACACTGTTATAAATTTTATGTTTGGGGAACGAGTTGCTGGGAGAGAGGCATGACAGTTCAAGGTGCATTTTATTTCTTAATCTTTCAGTGACTTCCACGCACATACACTCTCCACGCACATACACACACATTGGGGGTACAGCTCTCTCTGTCTGATTACTGGCTATCTGAAAGACACACAGAGATGTCTGCATATTAATAGACAGACAGTAATTAGACATAGATGTAACTGAGTTCCCATGTTACCTGCTGATTCAACCTGCCTCCTCGCTGTTCACAGCTGATGCTCGACCATGCTCTCGCTGCCACATACCCCCACTATCTGACTCAGACTGGTGAGCCATCTGACCTGCAGCTGACTCTCCTCTTGGCGGGAAAGGTAATTTGCCACCACCATCTGTGCCTCCAGCCTGTGGACCACCTCAAACTTGAAAGACTGAAGAGCTACATACCAACAAGTGACCCATGCACTGGCATCCTTCATGCATTGAAGCCACTGGAGTGGGGCATGGTCGGAACAGAAGGTGAGGGTACTGGAGAAGTACTTGTATCAAGAGCTTATGGCTGATGTACAGCACTGGGGCACTCCTCCCCCTCCACCACCTGGGACAAAACTACCCCCAGCCTGATGCATCAGTCTGCAAAACAAAAGGGAAAGAAAAGTCAGAAGGATGCAACAGTGGGCCTCCACACAAAACCACTTTAACCTGCACAAAAGCTCATTCACACAGCTCCATCCACTGGACTGGATCTGGTGCTCCCTTTTTAGTGAGGTCAGAATGCAGGCTGGTACTGTCCAAAAAATTAGGCATGAACCACCAATAATACCCAGCCAACCATAGGAACTGACTCACCCCTTTTCTGGTCTTAGGTCTCAGGTCTTGGGCAGACTGCAATTGCTGCAGTTTTGTCAATTTGGGGATGCAACTGCCCATGACACAAGTGAAAGCCCAGACACCATACTTCCACCCACCCAATTTCACACTTCTTGGGGTTTGCCGTGAGTCCTGTGTGCCTTGGCGAGCTCAGGACAATCCTTTGATGTTGTAACTGCTGCTGCAAGATAATTACTATAAATAATGATGTCTAAATAGGCAGGTACAGGTACATATGCACTGTGGGGATGGAGAATTCTGTCCATGAGACACTGAAATGTCACTGGGGCCCCAATCAACCCAAAAAGAAGGGTGATAAATTGGTGTATCCTAAACGGAGTGGAAAATGCTGTTTTTTCACAGGATAATGGAGTCAAGGGTACCTGCCAATATCCCTTTGTTAGATCCAGTGTTGAATAAGTGTGCTATGCCTAACTGATCGAGCAATTCATCAATTTGAGGCATGGGGTATTAGTCAAATTTAGACACTGCAATGGCTTTTCTATAGTTTATGCAGAATGACCCATTGGTCTTAGGAAGTAAGATCACCAGGCTGCTGCAGTTGCTGTGCAATTGCTCAAGTACCCCTATGTCAAGCATTGTTTTGAGTTCATCCCAAACCATACTTTTCTTGTGTTCGGGGAGCTGATCTGGGTGGCTGTGCATCACCACCCCTGGGGGAGTCTCCATGTGGTGCTCTATGAATTTGGTGCAACCAGTAATGTGTGAAAACACATTGCAGAATTCCTCCTACAACCTGATAACCTGTGTTCTCTGGAATGATAAGAGGTAGTCACCACAGGGGACTGGAGTGAATTGGGCCACACTTTTTGGGCTTACCTCTGGTCCCAGCTCTGCCCTCTTGGGAACTACTGTCACCAGAGTCGTAGGAACCTCTTGTGTCCATGGTTTCAGGAGTTTGAGGTGGTAAATTTGACATGTATCACCCCTCTCCATGCACCTGACCTCATAGTTGACATCACCAACTTGCTGTGTGACCTCAATGGGCCCTTGCCACTTGAGAAGTAATTTTGAGCTGGACATGGGCAATAAAATGAGTACTTTATTTAGTAAAACACCTGAAATCCTTTATTATTTTGTGTCTTCATTCCCTAAACATCTTTTACGTGTTGTGAAAAGGAATGGACACTTTATAAAGTGGTAAATGCTTTACCATCTTAACTTTTTTAAAATGTGTTGCAAGAATAAAAATTAAAGCTAGATGGCCTTTTGATTTCATAAAATCAGTGAAATTTAGTTCCATCTGAAATGTGGTCATTGTGATATATATTTATTTCTATAATATCTCAAAAGATCAGGCCATTCTGTGGCTGGGAAGTTATTTAATTTGAGGGGATTCCCGAGCAAATAATGTGCATGAAATCATTCGCTTCACACAGTCAAGCAGACAGAGGAAGTCTATGTGCGCATGCACAGGTTTACCTTCTTTTTGTTCTTCTGTTGGGTTTTACAGCAGCTGGCATCCAGTGTTGCATTACTGCTATATACAGGTTTACCTTGACCATGCACTGACAGTTACATCATTCTGTTGCTAAACGAACAGCTGATCACACCAAGTTGCTCGCTGCCTGCCAATATTTATTAGTTTGGTCCTGTGTTTCCTTTCCTTCACAACATAACATATTTTCTTCTTGCATTCCATTACTGCCATTGGTCTTTCACGTTTCATTCATGTCCTCCATTTTTCTCTCCTGTTTCAAATTTGTATCCCACAATGCCTTGCGCGAACGGGGAAAGCCCACCACATGATGCATGATGTATTGTATTGTATTGGGTCATGGTGAAGCAGGAAAAAATAGCAGAGAATTTATTAGCAGATTAGCAGATAAATTAGCAGAGAATTTAGGGTCATGTGGCCCTAAATTCATTAATTGTTCCATTTAAAAAAAACAGAATAAAATTGGAAGTCTGTGATTTGAATTCAGTAGCTTTCGGTCCACTAAACAAAAATAATTGGGTGTCAGGGAAATTCTTTTTTATGACCTAAATGTGAAAAACCTGAAAGGCAGTCTACCTTTAATATAAGCATTTATTTTGAAAAACAATACAATTCATGAGGTAAAGCATGAAATAATGCGCTGTTGTATTGTTTTGGGTAGAGTACAGGTCAAAGATTATTCAAATATGATTTTCAGTTTTAATTTCAATTTCAACATACCACCCTAACCACAGACTTAAGCCACTTCATCAGGAACACCTGTAACAATCATGCAATTCATAACATTCATTAACTGGTCATATCACAATGGAGGAAAGGTGAGCTCAGTAACACTGACTGTGACACGGTTGTTTGTGCCAGAGCACTGATTTTTCAGGGGCTGCTGATCTGAGATTTTTACTCACAGCAGTGTCTTGAGATTACTCACAGAATGGCACAAAAAAAAAAAAACATGCAGAAACACGAGGCATTTCTGCAGTCAGAAACTGCATGCAGAAACAACAAGGCCAAAATGCCTCGTTGGTTCAGGGGAGAGCTCAGAGGATAACAGCCATACTGGATGGCTACAGTAATTAAAATAATCACTCTGTACATCAATGGTGAGCAGAAAAGCATCTCAGAATGAGCATGTCAGATGGAGCACAATAGCAGAAGAGCACATCAGATTCTACTCCTGGCACGCAAGACACACAGTAACCCAGACTGGACAGATGAGGATCAGAAAAACATCGTGTGTGTGTGTGTGTTCTAGAGCCAGGAGTTTATGAGGATCTGAGCCATATACCAGCTGATGTTTGTGTACATGTTTTAACAGTGAGCAGGATCTTTGCATTAAAGGCAGCATATGTAAGGTGTGTGTGGAGGGGGGGGGAGACGCACGTTGCCAGTTTGCTGAGAGCCAGATGGAGTGCTGGGTTGATATTGATTCTTAGTGAAGTGTAGGAATTAGTGTGATCATATTAGATAGTGCTGCCTGTCATCCACTTGTTGTGTGTGTGTGTGTGTGTGTGTGTGTGTGTGTGTGTGCGAGCACGCTTGCATGTGTGTGATCATATCAGATTTCTCTGCCTGTCTGTCTCACTAATGCACAGACAATAATAGAGGTCAGAACACAGCCGAGACTTTCTACACCGAGCACCCCCCCACACACACACACACAAACACAGGAAAAAAATCGAACATAAAATATAAAAGCTATTAGCACATTGCACACTGGGCGGCACGGTGGTGTAGTGGTTAGCGCTGTCGCCTCACAGTAAGAAGGTCCTGGGTTCGAGCCCCGTGGCCGG
>JAPEKM010000009.1:111325-121438 GCA_027575975.1 Cathorops multiradiatus
TCCCACCAGTACACAAAGGAAAAGAAAACACGCAAAACAATTAGCCCACACAAAGTAGGCCAACAGCAAACAAAATAAAACAGACAGATGAATTACGAATACAGACACTCTCTCACTCTCACGGACAATCACACACAATGCGAACAGAACAGCAACGCCACACAATTGCAGCTGATATGCAGCAGAAACTCTGTTTGCTGTCAGGCCAATCATGCAAAATGAGGGCCAAGCAAAACAGCAGTAGGCACCCCAATGAATATTGCATATGCCCATGATTCCTAAAATGCATCATCACATTAAAAAAAAAAAAAAAGATGAATCAAGTTCATTCCAATGCTCTATCTGGTTACATACCAAGGGAGCAATATCAAGTTGCTTGCAATGCCGAATTCCATAGGTTCAGTCTCGATTCTTTAATACTGCTGAAAGTTTCTCAGTTACAATAAACACGGAACAAGCTGCCAACATAAACAAACTAAATGGGAACCTACCAGTACAGGATATACAGACTCAGATGTGTGGCAAAATATTAACGTAGCTCACCAACAGAGGCTGCAGAAAATAAAACACATTACCCACAACACGAGGAATAAGCCACAAAAAAAATGTGCATCAAAGAGGAAATCTTACCGTCGATCAGGCAGAAACGGGTATATGGGGAGCCAAAGTAGGACCAGGAAACAAAGGCATTTTCCTGGGCCAGATTTCCATAGCTTTATATACAAACTCCCAGCATACCCACTGGCCCATAATTGCCATTACCAAGAACTTTGCCCATTCATCCCACTACAATCTGTCCCCACATTTTTGCATCATCGTCCCGACAATGGAACACCCATCAACTCCCCACTTTAATTCCACGGCCTAAACAAGGCTGTGATTGCACTTGATGCACCACCTACAGGTCGTGGTAAATGATAAATATTAGAATGGTGACCGGCTGTGGGCCTTGTGGTCCAATGCAGGGATAACCCGATGTTACCACACTGGTCCTCTACAGGGGTGATGATACAACTGGTGCATTCATACTAGTCATGGTGGACCCTAATGACATGGAGGGCAGATCTAGTGTGGTGGCTGGGCCCAAGGTAACTTCAGGGGCAAGAGGGGGAGGTGCAGGCACAACTCCAGGCACATCTGGAGGATACTGGGCAAGCTCAAGACCAGGGGGAGCCGAATTCACCCCCTCCTCTTCCCGTGAGGCCACCTGCTCTACTACCAGTGGTCCATCAGAGACAAGGAGGGCTAGATAAACCGCCTCCTCTGGTTCTGGAGGAATAACCTCCACAACCAGTGGTCTGGTTTGACTAGGGCCCACAGGAGAGTCCTGTCCTAGACAAGCCTTCAATAGGCTACAATGTACATGTTTTACCTGACTAGGATCACCCACTGGTGCAATAGTTTACATCCCTCCTCCAGCTTGGGGGGGGCATTGATAACTTGATGCACCACTGGGCTCCACAGGTCCTGAATCTTGTGTTTACCTCGCACATTTAAGTCATGCAGATATACCAGCTGACCCTCCCCCAATGGTGCATCATAAACCCGGCGATCATAAGTCTCCTTTCTCTGGTTTGCCGCAGCCTGCAAATGGTCATGGGCTCCCTGAAAGGCCACCTGCAATCTGGTCTGATGTTCCATGACCCAGTCATGGAGGCTACCTGATCTTGGCTCTTGAACCCTCTCCAACAAAAAAATCAATGGGTAACTGCAGTTCTTGACCAAACATTAGAAAGTACGGAGACTCCCCAGTGACTGGATGGGGGGTGGAATTATAGCTAAAGAGTAGTTGCAGAAGGCAAACTACCCAGTCTCTCTTACATGATACAGGTAATATACGGAGAAGATTGTGTAATGTGCGATTAAAGCGTTCGCAATGGCCATTTCCAGCTGGATGGGGGGGCGTAGTCTGAGACTTCTGAATCCCATAGAGATGGCAAATCTCTTGAATTAAGTATGCCTCAAAACACCTGCCTTGATCAGAGTGAATGCGAGCTGGGACACCAAACTTATAAAACCACTCGCAAACAAGCACCTGAGCTACAGTGGCAGTGCGTTGATCTCTAGTGGGAATAGCCAGAGTGTATTTGCTAAAAACATCAGTCTTTACCAAGACATTCTCCAGACCAGACCGAGACAGCTCTAACAGGGTAAAATCAATGGCAAACACTTCATGTGGCCGTGAAGCCAGCAGATGTCCCATAAAACTATGGGCCACTGGTTGAGCATCCTTGGCCAGTTGGCACTGGTCACACTCAAGGCACCAACAGGCCACATCAGTGGACATGCCCGGCCAATAGCATTGTTTTCTAATCAGCTCCATAGTATGTTCAATGCCTTGATGGCCGTGATCCTGATGGAGCTGAGTCAACACCTCTGTTTGGAGTCTAGCTGGTAATAACAACTGAAAACACTCCCCTGCACCATCTGGCTGCAGAACCCTTTGGTACATAATTCCCTCCCTCTCCACCAGTCAATCCCACTGGGGTAACAGGATTATCGCAGATTTCAACATGCGCTTACGCACCTCAGAGCTAGGCCTCACTTTCTGTTGCCAGTGGGGCAAAACCTCCTGGAGGATAGGAGCTGCTTCCTACATGGAGCACAACTCCAAGCTACCATGTCCCAGTAGGGTGGTAATAATGGTCTGGGTGGCTGTTACTGTTGGCTGTACTTCTATTGCCTGCTGTAGTGAGGCAGGGAGGACAGTGCCTAAGGCCAATTCCACCGAACCAACCAAGTCTGTGGGATGCTGTCTAGACAAAGCATCCATATTATGGTTATGCTGGCCCGAACAATACTTTATTTCAAAATCAAAAGAGGCCAACTGGGCAGCCCAGCATTGTTCTAGGGCCCCCAACTTAGCCGAGGACAAATGACTGAGGGGATTATTGTCTGTGTAGACCAAACAATGATGTCCCAACAGGTATTCCCTAAACTTCTCGGTCATGGCCCACTTGAGCGCAAGAAACTCTAACTTCATGGAGCTGTAATTGGACATATTGTGCTCAGTGGGCCTCAGACCTTGGCTAGCATATGCTATTGGGCGCACTTTTCCCTCCTACTCTTGGGAGAGTACTGCTCCCAAACTGCTATGGCTGGCATCAACCTCCAAAATAAACGGCAGCCTAAAGTCAGCATAAGCAAGAACAGGAGCGGTGGTAAGCCTTTTTTTTTAATTCCTCAAAGCTATGCTGGCACTGCTCTGTCCAGGAAGAGCCAAGACTGGAGCCTCTCCTAGATTTTATACCACCTAGCTCAGCCACCAGTCCGTGCAGGGGTGCTGCCACTTGGCAAACCCCTCCACAAACTGGCGGTAATAGCTAGCAAAGCCCAAGAAAGAGCGCAACTCTAACACTGTGCTGGGTAAGTGCCAACTAGCAACAGCCTCAATCTTTTTGGGATCTGTGGCTACCCCATGTTGCGAAATGACATGGCCCAGATAACTTACCTCCTGCTTGAAGAAAGCACACTTCCCCAGTTTGGCCTTTAAGCCTTCCTGCTGTAAGCACCCCAAGACCAGCTTTAACTGCTCCAGATGTTGAGAAACTGAGGGTGAAAAAAAAAATCACAATATCGTCAACATACAAAAGTAAAGTCTGACATTGTTGATCCCCCAAAAGCAGCTCCATTAGCCTCTGAAAGGTCGCAGGGGCATTACAAAGCCCAAATGGCATGCAATTCCATTCAAAGAGGCCAAATGGAGTGCAAAAGGCGGTCTTAGAAAGATCACCCTCATTAACAGGAACCTGGCGATATCCACTGGCTAAGTCCATTGTGGAAACCCACTGGGCCCCCACCAGTGCATCTAAAGACTCCTCTATTCGGGGTAAAGGGAAGGAATCCTTACGAGTCTTGGCGTTAAGTTGGCAGTAGTCCACGCACACGCGCAGGCTACCGTCTTTGTTCCGCACCAAGACGATGGGAGAGGCGTAAGGACTACTGCTCTCCCTGATGACCTGTGCCTCCAACAGCTGATTGATATGAGCCTTGGCCAACTCATACTCCAAGGGAGGGATACACCTATGCCACTGTCTAACAGGGGCGTTGTCGATTAAAGGTATATGATGGGAAATAAGGTTGGTACAACCCAAATCTCCATCATGGGCAGAAAAAAAACTCCACTAAACTTGCACAACAGTAACTTTACTTGTTCCTGGTCTGCATCAGAAAGAGCAGACAAGTCTATAGCCTCAATCTGATCCAGCGTGGAAGGAACCACTGTATGGGAAGCCATGGTTACTGTCATGGCATCAACCTCCAGGACATCTGCTGACAAGATAACTACTTGTACACTCTACAACCTACCCAAGCATGTACAAGGGTATAATAAAACTTTGTCACTACCTACATTAACCAGGGGTATAAAGCCAGTACCTTAAAATCACTCTAACCAGGGAGGGGGAAACCAACAGGCCAGCTGATAAGCCTGTTTCAAGGGGCTCACATAACACAGGGTTATGGGAGTATTGGGCTGAACATGTCCTGGCGACCATTATGGTGCCACCAGGAATTTTATATGCCAGCTTACCTCAGACATTTACCCTCCCAGGTCTGGCGATGTTGCTGTCTACACAATGGCAAAGTTGCAAAGCCTGAACAACTAAGCTATGAGCCTGTGAGACCAAGGGCAGATCAAAAACGGCAGGGCCATGCTGACCAAAGAGCTCATGGTATCATTTGCTCAGTATATTCATCCCTACAACCCCTAGGGACTGCAAGCCTACCCCACCAGCTGGGTCCTTAACAACTAACATCCCACAATGAAGTAATAATGTCCCACAAAGTTCTATATCCAGTTCCAAATAGCCAATGTAAGGAATAGGCAGGCCATTAGCTGCATGGAGCTGCAACCAATGACGACATTGCAAACGGCCAAAGCCCCATGACTGAAAGTGAGTAATAAAGAAGGATTCAGTAATCGTTGACACCATAGAACCGGTGTACACATGTACCCCCCATAAGCACATCCAAATGTGGGCATGATGACATTAAACTTGTCCTGCCACCACTAGCACTTGAGCCAATCAAGCCCCCACCTAAACTGTGGCTCTGCAATTTGGTGGGAGTTAATTTCCTGCCGGCATGTAAGAAGACTGTCTATTCCCATGAGAAGGAGCTGTCAAGGGAAGCAAGGTGCGAGGAACAACCCATTCCCTGTCACATTCCCGAGCAAAATGGCTGGGCTTTTGGCACCTTTTACATATAATGGAATTACTACGGGGTGGGAAGCGAGGCCGTTGTAACAAGGAAACACTCTGTGAAAGCTGGTTCAACTGATGTTGCTGACATTTTAACAGCTCTTTTAACTCTGCCATTTCAGACCCTTAAGGGGGGGCACTAGGAATCATTCAGGGGCCCCCTGTACACCATATTGAATGACATATGCTGATGGGACTGAATGGCTACGCCCTCTGGCTCCACCTGGCAAACCCTCCTGTTCCCACCTGATTGCCTCAGCTCTTAATTCTAACATGGTGATGGTGGGCTGGCGCCGTGTTAGTTGCTTAAGCTCCCTATGTAATGCACCATCAACCACATGTTCAGCAAACTGATCACGCAAAAGAACCTCAAAATTTGCTAAACCATTAGGTGCGCACTTCTTAATTCTATCCATCAGCTTCATCAAAGCCAGTGAGAACTCCAACAAAGTCTCACACTCTTGCTGCTTTCTAGAGAAGAAGGCCTCCTGGAAGGCTACATAGGACTGGGAGCACCCATACAGTTCCTGTAAGACGGCAATGATTCGTTCAGGGTCACTCTTGTCAGCATTGAAACAATACTTAATTTCCTCCCTTTCCTCCCCTTCTAGATGATCATACAAGAAAAAACCTTGGTCAGATGTTGAGAGATGACGAGCCCGCATACAGGCTTCTACCTCTTCGACCCACTGAATTACATTTATTCCCAGCTTGCCATTAACCACTGGACACTTTCGGTCACGTGGCACAAAAAACAAATCGTTCAGTTATAGAAGGGGCTGTAATAGCACTAGTTATAGAAGCAGTTAAAGTACCAGGACCTCCAGAGGCTACTGCCTCAATAGCTGGTGGTGCAGAATCCACATGGGCCACAGAGATCCCAGCACCATTGCCCTGTGATGCAGCAGCTACCATTTCCTGTCTTCATTTTTCATTATCCGCTTTTAATTGTGCAACCAGTTCTCTTAACTCTGGTAGTTTATTCTCCATGGCAAATATTTAGACTAAAGACTTACTATAATTGAAGTGACGCCCAGTAGATCACAGCGCTTCGGCAGGCACCCACTGCTGTCTTGCTTGACCAACACACATCCCCACACACCAGAAAAAGAAATAAACAGTATTAAAAAAAAAAAAAAACCTCAATTAGCACAAAGCAAAATAAACTGCTCAACAATGAATACCATAGGATTGGAACACATGTTTCTGCTAATTTTGGCCATATCCTGCTGACTATGCCAGATTGTAGCGAAAAGGGGCGGCCAGAGGTTGATTGTAATATTCAGACTCCACCACTAGGGAATTTACCTAGACCAGTATCACCTTAACAGGTGTCTCAGTTATTACCCAAAGACTGTTCTATAGCACACAGGTTTATTGTACCTGCAAGACAAGAGATGTGCTTCCATCCATGAAATTCAATTTATTGAAAAGTATGAAAATATTTATAAAAGCACAGACTCCATACTCACAACCACACAATTATATGTACCACTTCAATTAAAGAAGGAAGGAAAAAAAATGTCTAGGTTGGGAGTTTACCCACGAAAAGGGCAAACCTTTGGCCTAGGAAAGATCCCAGGAATAAACACCCACTCACATGCAAACACAGCCACAGCAAAAGATATCCACTTAATCACACAACCACAGCACACTAAAAAAAGAAAAAATAACTGGAGGTGGACACAATTAACAAAACACACATCTACTCAACAAAATTGATATCAAACAAAATAAAATACAAGTTAAACTGAATTGACACAAAATTAATTCAAATGAAGCTACCCAAAACAAACAAACCAAAAAACAACTAATAAAAAATGTATACTGGTGATCCACAGTAATTTTAAAAAATCCTCCCACCAGTACACAAAGGAAAAGAAAACATGCAAAACAATTAACCCACACAAAGTAGGCCAACAGCAAACAAGATATAACAGATAAATTACGAATACAGACACTCTCACTCTCGCAGACAATCACAAACATCGCGAACAGAACAGCAATGCCACACAATTGCAGCTGACATGCAGCAGAAACTCTGTTCGCCGTAAGGCCAATCACACAAAATCAGGGCCAAGGAAAACAGCAGTAGGCACCACAGTGAATGTCGCATATGCCCATGATTCCTAAAATGAATCATAAAATATATCACATTAGTAAAAAAAAATATAAAAAAAAAATAGATGAAACAAGTTCATTCCAATGCTCTATCCAGCTACATACCAAGGAAGCAATATCAAGTTGCTTGTGATGCTGAATTCCACAGGTTCAGTCTCGATTCTTTAATACTGCAGAAAGTTTCTCAGTTACAATAAACATGGAACAAGCTGCCAAAATAAACTAAACGGGAACCTACTGGTACAGGATATGCAGTATATACGTGCGGCAAAATATTAACGCAGCTCACCAACGGAGGCTGCAGAAAGTAAAACATTACCCACAACACGAGAAATAAGCCACAAAAAAAAACCACACACACACACATACATACAAACAGGAACTCTTACCCGCGATCAGGCGGAAACGGGTATACGGGGAGCCAAGGTAGGACCAGGAAACGAAGACATTTTTCTTCGGCCAGATCTCCATGTCCTTATACACAAACTCCCAGCATACCCATTGGCCCATAATTGCCATTACCAAGAGCTTCGCCCATTCATCCCACTACAAAAAGATCCATTGAGGAGATTTGTAAGTCACTTGAAAGTGAAACAGACCAAATGGCAGAACAGGCTGAAAATTCTGCAGGATCCAAAATGGCCACCCTGATAAAGTCTAACATAATGAGAAGACGGGCCAAAGAGAAGCAAGAAGAGTTGAAGAGAATAAATGGAGAAATTGAGGACAAACTCTCTGAGCTAAAACATAAAAAAAGTTGTGCACTTCAATCTTATTTGTTATTTGTAAATGCCACTTTATTTATTTTTATATGTTTTTGTATGGATTTTTTACCATTTGCTATGGGTGTTTTACTTTATTTATGTACTTTGAGGTGTGCATTTTGACGTGATTTGAGGTGCAGGGGGGTATCGCTCTCTACATTAGGGCTCGTGTTATGCAGTTTGAATTTTCTCAAATAATGCCGGCTAAGGTTGTTCAGCTGGTTGTACTTGCCGTTTATTGTTTTAGTTTTTGATATGATTCATGGTGTTTTCTCCAGTAAACACCAGTCTTCTCCTTGCTGCTACAGTAGTTCTGCAGGCCCAAAACACACTTTGCTTCAGCTGTTCAGCTTCAGCTTCTGCATATCTAACAGCTGCCATTAGTGCACCCTGTTGTTCACCAATTTTGTGCATTCTTAAAGTTAGTAAAAACTATTGCACAAAACAGTTTTCAGTTGTCGTATTTTTCATTTTCTTTGTCATGGTACAGTCTTATTTTTTCCATTTAGAGGTCTTGAAAAGGTATTAAAAGTCTTTAAATTTGTACTTGAAAAATGTGCAGATACCCTGGTTTTAGAGTCCATTGTGGCCGGCGAGTTAAAAAGTTTGCCCACCCCTGTTCTATCAAGTAATATTATTCTGTCGGCTTTGTGCTGATGACAACTGGTTTATTTCATTCAACATGCTTTTATGCACCAGTAATTAGGCAGAAAATCCACTTTGTATTTCATTTGTAGTAACAGAGATACAAGTAGCAATTAAGGGGCCAAGCACTTTCTATCCCCACCTCTTAGTGATCGAGGAAGACCGGAAGCCATTGGTGTGATCTGCACATCCTCCCAAGATGATGTGCAAAAATTGAAGGCAAAGCATAAAGCCTTTGCTGAGATATTGGCCCCTTTTACACACAACCTGTTCAAGGCAGGGATTTTGTGCCTTGTTTCACCTCGCCTTTCTGTGTAAAAGGTCCAAATACAGAATGAGTGATCATTTTATTCCGCCTCTGAGGTGGAGCAGTTGGTAGTGCCAGAGCCAAAATTGATGACTGTAAAAGCTACAACCAGCGTTCTGGAACAGGGATGTCATGTTTTTAATATGACATTCTTCTTTCAGACACCAGTGCAAATTCAAATGTCTACGCCATCTAAGGTCCTTACACCTTTCTTCAGATTGCTTCCCACTTCTTAATTTCTCCTCCAACACATTTCTGATTATACAAACACAATGCTCAGCAAATTGCTTGTATTCGAAGAGTGGTATAAATGTGCACATGTAACTAAAGCACCTCATGTACAAAATAACGTGCACATTTATACCACTCTTCAAATTTTTATTTCTGAGTAATTTGCTCAGGGTATTTATTTTTCCGATGTATAGTATGTTATATGGATATGAGTGTTTTACTGGGAAATGTGCCACTTGTATTTTTCTTATGGGCTGTATCCAGGACATGGAGAACCAGAATCGTGACCTAAATATCTGTATGTCACTTGTGACGAAAGCGATGAATTGTTTTGATAAATTTGGGTACTTTGTGAATGTGTCCTATGTAATAAAAAAGAATATCACATGTTGGCTTGAACGTATGAAGTTTATCTTCTCATGCTGAAAATCTCGCATTTTTCATATGAAACATATCGCAGACCCGAGTGACACATATTTGCCAATATTTCACTCCAATGATGTCATTCCCAGAGTTTTACCGCTGACTAGATGCACATTGTCAAAATGTTAAACCTGTTCAGAATTAAATCTCTTTTGATTTAACTTCCTTTTTTGGGGGGATGTGTCCATATAATATAAAGAACATTATACAGTGGTGTGAGGATATGAAGTTTATCTTCGTGTTGAGAATATTTTTACTCGTTCATTTTCCTCACTCATGAATATATTTACTACTCAAAGATAAACTTCACACAACCATGATGGAGTATCTTATGTTTTCAGTAGACCTCCCAAGGTGCAAATACAGGCAAGTTGTGTTTCTTAATTTGAGATTACATTGCTTCATTTATGTGAGAAGTTTG
>JAPEKM010000009.1:1217560-1228713 GCA_027575975.1 Cathorops multiradiatus
TCGGATTTATCCACTCTGGGATGCGTTTTCAAAAAATACCGTTTTCACACCTCGAGAAAAATGGATTCGTCTGGACGCGAGGCCGAAATGATAGTTTTTATGTGGAACCATCAGAATCGTACTCTTGTGGACGGGGTTAGGATTAGCAGTTAATTTGAAAGTTAAATTAGTCAGGTGTTTATCATCCCATTGATTGAAATCAGGTGTGAGTGGGTGTCCTCTTTTATTTAAAGAACAGGGATCTATCAAAGTCTGATCTTAACAACACATTTGTGGAAGTGTATCATGGCACGAACAAAGGACCTCAGAAAGAGATTTGTTGATGCTCATCAGACTGACTTGGGAAAGATTAGAGTTTGGGCTCCACCAATCCACCGTCCGACAGATGGAGGAAATTCAAGATCACTTTTACCCACTCCAGGAATGGTCAACCAACAAGGATCACTCCAAAAGCAAGGCAGTTAATAGTCTGCAAGGTCACAAAGGAACTCAGGGTAACTTCTAAGCAGCTAAAGGTCTCTCTCACATTTGGGTAATGCTAAAGGGATCCTCTAGCAGATTTATTCTCAAACTTATTTTAAGTAAAAGTAGTCGCAGATTTCAAAAATCAAACTTTCATTTTCAGAGACCAAATACTGTTCGAGAAAAATTAATTTTCTTCAAAATGTCAGATGGGCTTCCTGCCATGGTGACGTCAGGTCACTGTCACTTGGAGCAACTCAGCTGTTTATATTCTCTGTTTACACCAGAGTTTTGCTAATTTTACAAGTATTTTATTGAATTTATCAGTTTTTAAATAAGCACGCCTTATTGTGTAGCACATAAATGCCACAATACTGCTAAAAAGAAAGCACAAGCTCGAACTAGACTGTGTTTCCACAGAGGAAATGCAGTGTGTGCTTGATCAGCTTGAACAGAGGGTCACCAACAGAAACTGGATCAGACACAAGACCTCACGCTGCTAAATATTTTTACATGATCTACATGGTGCTAGTTCTGGGTAGATTAATAGTGTGTGTGTATATGATAGGGTGTGCTTGTGTGCTGTAAAATCCTGGTTTAAAATGGCTCAACTCGCAGTGCAAAATGACACTTCGCAGTTTAAAATCTTTTTTTTTTTACATGAACTACAGCTGGTGCTAGGTAGATTACCAGAGTGTGACATGATTTAAAACCGAGACTTTAGAGGGCAAAGCATGCAGCGTTACATGACACTAAACGCTATGCAGCTTACAGACAATTCACTTGGTGGACTCATGGCTGCTTCGGGGAAACAGTAATGAGCTTTATTAATGTGCTTGCTCAGCACAAAGCAGTATGAAGCACACTATTGTTCTTAAGTTTACATTATTGTTGTTGATTTATTTATTCACCTATTTTTTGGCACCGTTATTCCTTCTACAGCTTTTGCAATATCCACACTGTTCCAACTCTGACATGTCTGAACTGAACCATGCTACTCTGTCCAGGAACACTGTTAATTTACCAGCACCAGCCTGTGATCATGTTCAAAAAAAAAAGACTTGAGTGTGAAGGGTCGTGTCGCACTGCGAGTTGAGCCATTTTAGTGTGCAGCTATTCATTTAGTGTGAGCCAGTTGAGTGTGCAGCTATTCATTCTCTCTCTCACACACACTATTAATCTACCCAAAACTAGCACCATGTAGATCGTGTAAAAAAAGATGTAGCAGCGCAAGGTCTCACATCTGATCCAGTTTCTGTCGGTGACCCTCTGTTCCAGCTGATCAAGCGCACTTGATATTTCCACAGAGAAAATGCAGTCTAGTTCCGGCTTGTGCATTCTTTTTAGGATAATTGTGGCATTTATATGCTACACAACGAGGCATACTTATTTAAAAACTGATAAATTAAATAAAATACTTGCAGAGCTAGCAAAACTATGATGTAAACAGAGAATATAAACAGCTGGGTTGCTCCAAGTGACTGTGGCTTGACATCACTTACATCACCACAGCAGGAAGCCCATCTGATAGTTTGAAAAATTAATTTTTCTCAAACACTATTTGGTCCCTGAAAATGAAAGTTTTTGATTTTTGAAATCTGCGACTACTTTGAGAACAAATCCGCTGGAGGATACCTTTTAATATTCAAGAGTCCGCCGTCAGGAGAACACTGAAGAACAATGCTGTGCATGGCAGGGTTGCAAGGAGAGAGCTATTGCTTTCCAAAAAGAACATTGCTGCCTGAGTATCGTTTGTTAACAATCACTTGAACAAGCCAGAAGGCTATTGGAAAAATGTTATGGATGGATGACACCAAAATAGAGCTTTTTTTTTTTCGAATGAGAAGCATTATGTTTGGAGAGAGGAAAACGCCACGTTCCAGCATAAGAACCTTTTTCCCCATCTTTTGAAACAAGGTGGTGGTAGTAGTGTCATGGTTTGAGCCTGTTTTGCTGCAGCTTTGCTTGCCATCATTGATGGAACAATGAATTCTGAATTATTCCAGTAAATTCTAATGGAAAAAATTCAGGATATCAGTCTATTACATGAAAGTGAAGAGAAAATGGATCATGCAGCAGTACAACGCCCCTAACAACACCAAGTCGTTCTATGGTTGTAGAATGGTTAAAGAAGAATAAAGTTAATGTTTTGGAATGGCCAAGTCCTAGTCCTGACCTTAATCCAATCAAAATGTTGTGTGGGCAATTCATGTGAGGAAACCCAACATCATCTCAGAGTTGAAGTTGTTCTGTACGGAGGCATGGACTAAAGTTCCTCCAAGCTGATCTGCAGGAGTGATCAACAGTGACTGGAAACTTTGGCTGCAGTTACTGCTGCAAAAGGGGGTCACACCAGATAGTGAAAGTGAAAGCCAAAGTACTTTTGCCATTCGCAGATGTGTAATATTGGATCATTTTCCTCAATAAATGACAAAATGTAATAATATTGTCTCACTTGTTTTAGTCTTTATCTACTTGTAGGATTTGTGTGAATCTGTTTTGTTTTTGAGATTTTTTTTTTAATCTTCTATTTTAGGTTGTATCTATGCAGTTAATCTAAAAAATCCTCAAGGGTCATTTGGTTATTTTGGTAAAAAGGAAATAAACAAGACAAACATTTGATAGGAGTCTTTCCACATTAAAGGACAAAATCAGTCCACATCTTTACATTTATAGGCCTGTTATTTAATTACTGTAATTTAACCCAAAAGCTTACATTTTATGTGACTTAAAATACAAACTTTTAAAGGCATATAGTTTTGTGGAGTTTATTCTTTGGCTTAGTCACATTTAAATACTAAATGTTATTGTAATTCCCTTTTATTATGGTTTGATATCACAAACATTTCTATATGGTTCTTATATAAACACTTGTATAGAACTACATATTAATAGGAAAGCTGAATAAAAGCAAACTTGAAGAAATCCACAAAATAAAAATAAAGTTGAATGATGTTAGTTTTCCATTAGCTACTCTGCTACCTTTTCTACTTTTCTTAGGGGACACGACTCAGAAGATGCGATCTGCACAGTATCCCACACCAGCAGAGTTGGATGCCTATGCTAAGAAAGTTGCGAACAACCCGCTGACTATAAAAATCTTTCCCAGTAACGTGAAAGTACCTCAGAGGAAGCACCTGCGCCGTACAGTGAACGGTCTCGACACTTCTAGCCAGCGCTACAGCCCCTACCCTACTCAGGTCAGCACCAGGACTGGCCTTCTGGCCATAGTCAAAGTTCCTGTTAAAAGAATCCTGGAGCGTCCTCAAGTCCGCTTCCTCCCAGAGATCACCATGAATCCACAGAATGGACCCTATGGCACTCCAAGCACTTTAAACCTGCCTCACACACTTCCATGCATGCAGGCTCTCTCCCAGCCACAGCTTTTGGCTCAGAAGAATGTCTCCCATTCTCAGAGCTTGCAGACTCAGAAGAACCTTTTTCATTCCCAGAGCATGCAAACCCAGAAGAACCATCCGTGTTCTCAGAGCTTGCAACCCCAGCAGGCCCTTCCACAGCCCCAGAGCATGCAGGAACAGAAGGCCATGCCTCACCCTCCCAGTTTACTACAGCAACAAAGCCTGGGCCATCAGCAAGCAGTCCATCTTGGCCTGCCAAGACAACAGACTGTGCAACAACATGCTCTCAACCATCAGCATGTTCTCATGCAACAGCAATCAGGTCCTCAGAACCTCCATCACCTGCCTGAAATGTCTCAGCCAACTGGCTTGCAGCACTCCCAGAGTTTTCCCCATTCTCAGCACGTTCCTCAAACCCCTGGCCCAGGCCTTCCGGCCCCTAGCAATGCCATACCTGGTGCCAAGCTCCCTGATGCAGACGCCCCACCCAATGTAACCGTGTCTACCTCAACCATCCCTCTGTCCATGGCAGCCAGCTTGCACCAGAAGCAGCCCAGCGACCTGAACAGCATTGTTCATCAGATCAGTCGCTTCTGCCAGGCACGAGCGAGTGCCAGTGCCACATCAGTGTGTGAAGGCCAGATTGCCAACCCAAGCCCCATCAGCCGTAATCTGTTGATTGATGCCAGCTCTCGTGTGTGTGCTCACAACCCTCTGCCCTCCTGTGCCCTTGCCAGCACTGCTGACAAAGCTGTTCTGACATTGCCCAATATGGCTCCCGTGAACATGAGAAATGCTTATCGTGATATGAAACAGCAGCCGGCTCAGCCCCATTTACCACAGCAGCACCCCTGGAATCAGCAGCTGTCTCACCTCCGGTCCCTTTCAGATGGCCCTCAGCAAGGGAAGAATCCAACCAGGGATGGTACAGCAGGGCCTGGTTTTCCCAGCAAGAATATGAGCTATACGCAGGATGTGTGTATGGGCCAGTCATTTAATCTGAAGCCTCCTATAGACAAGCCCACACCTTCGCCACCCGTCACTGCCATGTCCGGAGCTGTGAATTACAGCAACGGGCATTATGTGCAGCCACCATGGAATGGAATCTTGCCTACACCCAATAGTGATGGCTCAGGGTCTCAAGAGCTGGGTGTTCCATTCCACACAGGGATGTCAGGGGCATCCATAGACAGCAGGACTCGAGCAGGCAACACGGGCCAGATGATCCTGATGCCACACATGGAGTATGTGGGTGGAGATTATCAGGCACCGTGCTTTCGAGAGCAGAACACCGGCATGATGGTGAAGATGAGCAGGGCTCAAGATTCAAATGATAGTCGTAATGTGCACATTCATCACCCAGGGTACAGATGAGTAATGGTCTGCTCAGCAAGTCATCCTTCAGTGTTCGACTCAGTATAAGAAACACATCTCTGCTCCTCTTCCCTTTGTTTCCAGTCTTGCAAGTCATCTACTGTACGTTTTCCCCAATAAGTCATGGCCATCAGTTTACCCAGTTTAACTGTGTGCAAGGTTTCAAATGGCTCTTCTTTTGTGTAGATTAGATTATGAATCAGCCTGGGGGGGGTCTATATAGAAATCTGTGTAAATTCAATATTTATTTGCTGTCACAACTTTTGAAAGCAACATCTGTCTCTGTTTTTGTTTTTCTCAGTTTATGTTCTCCAGCTTCAATTAGACCACCTCATTGATCGGTGCAGTATATGTCTGATGTCTGACACTGCATTCCTTTCAGTTTATTTTGTAGTTTACTTGATTTTTATTTGAAGTGCTAATACTGATGGGCCACACACCCAGCTTACTGAAGGAATTATAGAGGTGCCATGTTTCTAAAATGTGAGACTGTTTCTTCTGTGCCATGCTCGGTCATTTCTGGCACAGGGATCAGACGTTCCCTTTCAATGTTTACATGTTAATTTGCACTTAACTTTGAATCAGTAAAAAGTGCAAATCAATGCTGGGTTATGCACCTATGACAAGACTGTTTCTTGAGGCTGATGTTCATAAATTGGCCTCAAGACTTCGATTGGACTGTTACTATAAGGTTTTCTCAGTGTGAAATATTTCCTTTCTTATTGTGTCAGCCAACAGTGTTTCCCTGTGTGATTTGGTGTTGGCTTTTTACTTTAAGTATGCCATAAGATTTAGTTATATTGTCCATCAGTCATGAAGTAGACCACCCTGGGATCCCTGGAATTTAATTTTAACCCTGTGCACATGGTGCATAGTTTGGTAGTTCTTCTGTTGTGTTGATTTGAAATACTTGAGTTTCCGAAATGTTATGTTAGTTACACTTCACTACAGGACTTTAAAACTTTTCAGGGTACATGAACCTGATCAGGATCTGCTTCTCCACTTCAAAACTCCATTGAAGTATGTATGTGTGGAAAGAGCAAGGTGATCTGCCTGCTGTTTGGTACATGCCCACCCAGGCCAGCCCTTTTGAAACCTTTCCTTTTAATGGTCATTTTTCAGTCTTGTCCAGGGAAAAACCTTACTTGAGCATTAACGGATCACTTGCAAAATTTATGGCAATATAAAAGAAGACCACAGGCTAAATATGTTTGACATGAACATGTGCCTCATTGCTGTACTACTGTAGTTGAGGGCTGTGCTAAGCCTTGTGTGAATGTGGTGATGGTGTGGACTGAACTGCGTTGCGTGTTTGCTCCGTCAGTAACCTCATCTGTCTAATAATCCACAAATGTAACCAACGTTGGTATTTGTTGCTGATTCTGGAGAGGTCTCAACTCAGGTGCCATTTGGTTTTTAACCTAAATGATTTTCAGAGCTAGAAAAGTACATTAATATTTGGGAGAAAAACTACAGCAGGTTGTAATTACATAATCAATTGATTATGTGGAACTTGCTTTACATGGAGTCTGCTGCTTTTGGGAATAGTCTTGTATGCTGAGTGCCTCCCTTTCTCAGGTCTACTGGTGCCTCCTTACACGTCATCTTCCCACTTCATGCACATTACAGTGTCTGTTCATGTTTTTTTCAAGTGACATTAGACTGTACGCATGCCAGCAGGCCATCTGGTAGCTGAGTGCAGGTATTTTTACACTGCAGACCAGCTTTGGTGTAACTGATGGAGCAAACACTGAGCAGTTTGAAGGTGATATGAATGATATGCAGTATGTTAGCCTTGCTGGTTACCCCTTAAGAGCCTTAAGTATTTATTCCTTGGACTGTCTTTGATAACGGGCATAGTGAAGATGACAAATTATGTTTTTAGCAGTTTTAATGTAAATTGATTTAATGCAATTTTTTTTAAAGAAAACTTCCTAAGATGAGGATTAACTTTTTGTATTTAGCAACTTAACTGTGTATTGCTGTAACAGCTGTCATTTTGCATTCAGACCAAAATTATGTACTTTCCACAGCTAGATCACTTTATTGTATTGGCTTTGTTATTGCAGCGCAACATTTCAAAGTCCCAGGTCTATCTCGGTCATTTGGCAACAGCAGCTTAAATGATGCAAGCTGACCTGAAGTGAGCTTTATGACTGCAAACATACAGATTGCAGTTACACAGCCCAGGTTTGTGTTAATTGTGAACAGGTTAACTAATTCTGGGTCGGTTTCTGCCACTTTCATTATGCATTTTTCCCCCTTCCCCAAGAAGCTGCTATTTTAATCCCATCCATATATTAAGTTACAGTGACCTTCAGAAGACAGATGTAATTTATGCTTTTCTTTTTACAATGCAGCATTGTTGATGGATAAGTTCTAAAGTGAATTAATTCATTTGCTTGTCACCTGATTATCATAAGACATCGTAAACTTGAAGATTAGACTTGACACAATCCTTATTTCTTGTGTTGTTACAGCTCCAGGGCACAAAGTCAGGTTGCTCTTTCTAAAAGTTCCTGTTTCTATGTGAAGTGCCTACACAGGGCGGATGTGGACTGGGTGTATATGTGACTACCTGGGGGTATAAATAGGAAAAGTTCTGGCACAAGTGCACACTACAAAGACCTGGTGCACTGTTCATGAGTGGGGGACCAAACTGCGTAAAACTACTGATGGGGAGAACGCTGCATGTGCCACCTCAGGCATAAAACGTATTTAAATTTGAATATTTGCTGCTGAATTTTTAGTCTAGGTGGATAAACCTACGCTGCTGAACTTCTAGTGCCCAAGAAACCTTCTAGGGTGCACTTTAGAAAGTTCTTTAGATCTTATAGAGCACATGTTCTCTCAATAGTACTTTTGGTTTTTTTTTTTTAAGTTTAGGACTCATGCCAAGGGTGTTTCATCTTGTTCTACCAAAGAACAAAATGTCGCATGAATGGTAGCAGTGTGCAACTGTAACTTAAATCTGTCATTCCAGATGCCCATGTTTTTCAGGAATAATGTGTTGCACAAACATTCCCCTGTAACCAAAATAAAGGTTGACTTGCATTTGAAGTGTGTGTTGTTCCATAGGTTTGTATCCTGGCATGAGGAAGATTTGACAGAATGGGACCGAGTGGTAAACATTTCAAAGTTTTAGCTGGGATGCTTCTGACTGAAGATTGCCTGACCAAATGTACATGGACTGTTAATATCCTTTTACTAATTAGTTAAATAGGCTTTAAAAAAAAAAAAAAGGGGGGCGATCACAAAGCTTAATGCATGGTAAGGCATGCTCAGTGTTGCCATGGTAACGTTAACAGTACCATGTGACATGACACAAGCCTATTGGATAAGATTTGTCTACTGTGTTCATGTTCTCTGGTATCTGGCCACATCATTCCAAGAGTAAGTTGTGTTCATTATTCTTCATCTATGGCTCACAGAACCTTCATATGTTTGTTCAAATATATTTGATACTTTTCATACTGCACATAATTTAAGCAAACCAAAAATCAAGTGTCTGAGGAATACAGAAGGTTGAAAATTCACTTTTGTTTCCATTAATCAGTCAGAAACACTGTGGCAACAAACTTTAACCAAGTGTGCATAGAACTCATAAAAACTGAGAATGGGATTCAAACCCTGAATTGATCCAACTGCAGAAAGCGACTCAAATACGCTGCGTATTTCAGGTTGCAGGCAGGCTTTTTTTTTTGTAGAGCTGCTAAACTGATCTACAAGCCGACAATGATGCCATCAGCATACTATGTGTTTATAGTACATATGATTATACACACTCACCAACCAACCTATTAGGAACACTTGTACACCTGCTTATTCATGCAGTTATCTGATCAGCTAATCACGTGATGGCAAGCAAAAAATCATTCAGATCCAGTTCAAGAGCTTTAGTTAAGGTTCATATCCATCAGAAGGGGGTAAAAATGTGATATCTGTAGCAAGGTAGTTGGTGTCAGACAGGCCTGTTTGAGTACGGTTAGAAATAGCCAAGCCCCTGGGATTTTCATACACAATAATCTCTAGAGTCTCCAGTGAATGGAAGTTCTGCAGGCAGAAACACCTTGTTAATGGGAGGAGACTGGTCAGACTAGTTTCAGCTGCCTGGAATGTGATGGAACTCGGGGAGACCAGAAAACCCCCTACTCTTTACAGCTGTGGTGAGCAAAAAGGTATAATCTACCTGAGGATGCCTTTCGGATGAGTGGTGAAACGTCAAGTATCTTCAAGCAAGTCCAGTTGCTCTCTTTTTTTTTTTTACTACAGTATCTCAGAATACATATCAAACCTTGTGGCAGACACTGGGCCCTACAACAAAGCACTATATCTTGGTTTTATTTACAATGGACATGAATGAGAATTTCAGGCTACAGTGGACACACAAACTGGATAGTTGAAGATAAAACAATCTCCATTTCTGTTGCCACAGAGAGATGGTAAGGTCTGAATCCATGTGCCCAATCTGCTTCGTATCAATGTTTCAGGCTGGTGACGGTGTGTAGAATGTGTTCTTGGGAAACATTCCAGCGCTAAGGAACTCATGGAAATGGTGCTTTATAAGTTTATCATCATCATCACTGGAACCCTGATTGCCAGTCAAGCAGCACTTGAATGCCACAGCTTATGAGCATCATCACTGACCACATGTTTTTTTATAATGGTTACATCTAGCATAATGTCATATATCCCAAAGCACAAGTTGTCTTCAACTGTTTCCATTAACATGAGTTCAGTGGTCTGCTCAGTCACCAGATCTGACTCCAGTAGGGTAACTGTGGGTCATCGGAGATCAGGAGATCCGTAGTGTGAACGTACAGCTGACTAATCTGCAGTAATTGTGGAATCCTTGCCATGAAGAATTGAGGTGGGACTTAAATAGCCAGTGAGTGTATATGACACTAAACAATGCATTTAATGTGGATTAGTTGGCTTGAGAATGTCTCAGGTTCCGCAGGAGGGGCTTGAATCTTTGGCTGAGGATCTTGACTGACCTCAGCCTGTTACCACTGCAACCCATATCAGGAAGAGTGGGAGGAAAATGAAAGGGTTGTACAGGGTAATGCTTTTGGGCTTATTATGCTATTCCTCCTGGATATACGTATAGTTCCCTCCACAATTACTGGCACCCCTTGTAAACATTAGTAAAAAAAAAAGGGTTAGAAAAATAAATCCACTTTTTGCTGAAGTAGCTTCATCTCACACTGAAAAATCCAACCTTAAAGTGAAATAAATTTATTAAGACAAAAATCCCTCATCAAGAAATAATTATTTCAATAAAAATGTGTGCCACAATTATTGGCAGCCCTGCCCTGCAGATTGTACAACCTCCCTTTGTCAGTAAAACAGCCCCAAATCTCTCCTATAACATTGTATAAGGTTGGAGATCCAGAGCAGAGCATCTGAGCCCATTCCTCTTTACATAATCTCTCCAGATCATCCAGGGTCCTTGGCCCTGTCTTGTGCTCTCTCTCCTCTTCAGCTCATCCAACAAGTTTTCACTGGGGTTCAGCTCAGGGGACTGAGATGGCCAGGGCAGAAGTTCGATTCTGTGCTCAGCGAACCTTTAGTGTGTTGATTTGGCATATGATTCGGATCAGTGTCCTGCTGGAAGAGCCAATGATGGCCCAGTTTTAGTCTCCTGGCAGAGGAGCCAGATTCTGATGTAAAATGTCCTGGTGTTTCATGGAGTCCATGATGCCATGGACCCTAAGAAGGTTTCCAGGGCCTTTGGAGGAAAAACAGCCCCAGAACCTCCACCATATTTTACAGTTCGGATTGGGTTCTTTTTATTATAGCCATCCTTCTTTTTTCACCAAACCCACCACGAGTGTTTATTGCCAAGAAGATCCATTTTTGTGACATTAGACCCAGTGGCGTAAGAGGGTCGCTGCGGGCCCCGGTGCGACATGCGGAATGCGGGCCCCCTAGTGGTCATAGTGACACTTAACATTA
>JAPEKM010000009.1:2401247-2414167 GCA_027575975.1 Cathorops multiradiatus
GGAGAACATGCAAACTCCGCACAGAAAGGCCCTCGCCGGCCACGGGGCTCGAACCTAGGACCTTCTTGCTGTGAGGTGACAGCGCTAACCACTACACCACCGTGCCGCCCTTGAAGCAGATGTCATTTTCATTTTTCTACACTATACTTTTCAAGATATTAAAGAAAAACTAGCAAAATGTTTCCCATTGAAATTAATGATCTGTCTGTCATACTTACTTGTACTTGGTAAGGTCACTCTGGGTCACCCCGAGTCTGCCTGCTCGTGTATAAAGAGGTTTAGGAGATTTCTCCAGACTTTTCTATCCGCTGCCAACTGACACACTGTAAGAAAATCTTGGTCCTCACCAAGAAGGGATTTAACATCATCTTCTAACAAGCAGATTATCCATGAGGATGACCCACAGAGCATGTCCCATGGGATGATCTCCAGCTGAGAATACCTGGGTATTCTTGCACTGTCCATGCATGCTATGTGTCCCAGGTAATGTAGGCGAAGTAAGGCAATCCTCAGGCTTAGCTGTAGAAAACCTGTCTTTACTCTCAGCTCACTGTTAGGTGTGAAGTCATACTGTACCAGCGAAGTTGTAAAATTCATCGGAGACATGAGTTCTGGAAGGCCTCTAAATGGTCCTGTTGCCACTGTTTCAGAGCCCAGGTCTGACAGCCATACAGAAGAATAGGCAGGATACCACCTTCAAAGATCTTAACCTTGGTGTCAATAGAGATCCTGGAATGATGCCAGATGTTGTTCAAAGAATTAAAGAGACTGGAGGCTTGCATGATCCTTGTGTTGAGTTCTCTATCTAAGGAGCCATCACTCGAAATTATAGAACGAATATATCTAAAATGGTTCACTTGTTCCAGAGGTTCGCCATTTATCATGAGTTCTAGCATCTCGTCTTCAGGAAGGGGGCATTGATTGTGAAACTTCCTGATGGTCATAGTTTGGGTCTTCTTGGCATTAATTCGGAGATCTGCTTCTCTTCCAAAGTCGGAGATCTTGGGGGTGACCTCTTGCAGCCCATCTTTAGAACTGTCAAGAACAGCAATATCATCTGCATAGTCAAGATCAGAGATATGCACTGCTACGTGACATGAATTACGGCACTTTTGGAGTAAGAAGCCTTTGGAAACAGATCTTTCCACCGTAGAATGTCCCATTACCCAGTTTAACACTATATTAAATATAGGAGGGGCTTGAATGTCACCTTGACCAGTTCCAGATTTTATGTCAAACCAGTCAGTTAGGGTGTCACATATGAGCACAGCGCTGATGGTATCGGAATAGAAAGCTTGGAAGATGCTGATATACTTCTTAGGGAATCTGTAATGTTGGAGGGCAGACCAGATGTATTTGTGATCAACAGCGAGAGAAAACAGCAAGAGAAACAGCGAGAGAAAGCTGCCTTGAAGTCAATGAAGTTGATGTATAATGAGAGGTTGTATTCCAAGGCTTGTTCTATTCTAAATCTACTCTATTCTATTGTTCTAAATCTGAAGCACAAACAGCTGATCTGTATAGGATCTACCTTTTCTGAAGCCACATTGATTCTCTCGCAGCAGGGACTCAATACCGTCTGACAGTCTTGTTATTATGATCGTCTGAAACAGCTTAAAAGCAGTACAATGTAGTGTGATACCGCGGTTGTTCTCACAATACGATGCGTCACCCTTTTGTCCAATCTTAGTGATAATACCCTTGAACCAGTCAGAAGGCACTTTCTCGAGATTCATCGGCCTCAGTGGAATCGGCACTTTGTTGTGGTGAGGCTGCTTGTGTGCTTCTGTGACCCCTAGAGCTGCACCGGCTGGAGTCTTTGACTCCTGGTAGGGCCTCCCATGCCGGATTGGTCGAAGGGTAGAGGCCCGACAAAGACTGATTCCCTGGTCCTCCAGGTTGGGGGTTTGGCACAGGGTTAGCTACTCTGCCCTGTAAAAACTAATCTAGCTACCGAAACTTGCAAAAAAAAAAAAAGATCTGTCTGTCTGTCTCTCTATTTACAACCCCAAATTAAAAAAAATAAACTTTGGATGGTATGGAAAATGCAAAAAAAAAAAGAGCAGTGATTTCTCAATTTACTTTGATTTGTATTTCATTGCAGGCAGAATTAACCCAAAATATTTAATGTTTTGTCTGATCAACTTCATTTCATTTGTTAATATCCATCCATTCCTGTGTTTCAGGCCTATAGCACATTCTAAATTAAAGCTGCAAGCAGTATTGAATGGGTCCTTGCACCCCTGTGCATGTCAAGGGTCAAGGCAGGATGCAGGTTGACACATCACATGTAGACCACATATTGAAAATGTCAGGTAATTTGAATGTTTCATGTAGCCAGTTGGTGGAAATGTTAAGTGAACTGCATTTGTGTAGTGCTTTTCTAGTTGTAGTGTTCACTCAAAGCACTTTCACAAATCAAACCAGAATTCACACATCATACACACAATCATACACTGGTGGCTAAGGCCAATATGTAAGGTGTTAGCTGCTCAACTTAGGAGATAAGCATTCTCACACACACACACACACACCAGTGGCACAGCCCTTAGGGGCAATTTTGGGTTTCAGTAACTTGTCCAAGGAAATTTCAACATGTAGACTTCAGAAGCTAGTGATCAAACCACAGACCCTGTGATTGCTCTACCAGCTGAGCCATAATTGCCTTGTGTAGCTATGATTGTGAAGGAATACAAGTTGTCGACTATTGTTGAAGTCATTCATTTTGATATCAGGAAGTTTACAGAGATCAGGTGCAGGACCTTGCAGTGTTAACAGTATTGCTTAGTTGATAATGTGATATTAAACAGCAACAAAGGGCAAAAAATGTACTTCAGACATTATAAAGTGCAGCATACCTTATTGTGTTCATAAATGGAGAAAGGCGAGAAGATTTAATTTTTTTCATTTTAGTGATACACAAAAGAGAATGCATACACATTGTGTCAATGCAGTGCTAGTAATGGTTTTACTGCATTAGAAGACATTTCAAATATGTGTTATCTGTCCAGAGTTACAGATATGACAAATTGTGTAGCCCTGTTTGATCTTAAGCTTAGAGGTAGTTACTGCTTGTCAAAGTTTGGACCAACAGATTCAGGAACAGTATGTCTTTCCCATACTTACAGCAATTAAAAAACTGTATTAGTGGCAGTTTCACAATGGAAATGACAAGGTATGTGTAACATTGTATGTGTAACATTGTAGTTACTGACATTATTTAACAGTGCACATGTAATGGAATAGATTGATTCTGCCTCTCTCTTTCTCTGCATTTTGTGATTTACAGAGATGCCATAACCAGGCTGGGTCTGCTGTATTTTACTGCTATTTAAAATTTTATTTATTTTATTTAAATTCTATTTATTTTATTTAAAGAAAAGAAAAGACAAAGTCAGGCACAAAGCAAGCAAGCCACATCACAGCTCCTCTAACACTAGCCAGTAGCAAAAGAGCACCAATATAGATCAAATAAGTAGAACACAATAAAACAGAATGGCATACCATTCAAAACACAAAGTCAGGCATGAAGTGAGCAAGCCACATCATAGCTCCTGCCAAATAAAACAGGTACTGTAAACCACTTCATCCCCCACATTAAATCCCTCACCGAGACTGCTTTCTTCCACCTCTGGAACATTGCCTGCCTTCACCCCTTTCTTTCCACTAGTGATGTTCAAATGTTGGTCCACTCCTTCATTATATCCCACCTAGATTACTGTAACTCTCTTCTCATTGGTCCCCCTACTAATCCCTTCAAAGATTACAATACATTCAGAACTCTACAGCAAGATTCCTCACCCATACCAAACCATCTGCTCATATCACCTCTATTCTTTCTCAGCTTCACTGGCTACCTGTTCTGTCCAGAATTATATTTAAAATCATACTACTCACCTTCAAAGAGCCCCATAAACTTGGTCCTTCTTACATCTGAAATTTCTTACAAAGAAAGCCATAGCCACATTCCTGTTGTCATTTGAGAGTATATCGTGTGCATTCTGGCTGCCACTTCTCACCAGAGCTTTTTATTTTATTTTCTATCTTTTTTAAAAATGAATTAACTTATTTATTTTTTGTGTGTGTTTGCATAGTCTGATGTTTGGTTTTGTTTGAGGGTTTTTGTCTGCCAGTTGTGGTGTAGCTCCAGACCCAGTTTTGGGCATCGGTTCCCTCCAGGCCTTGGTTCACCATGGGTGATGCCTGTGCTCTGAGCTATGGACTACAGTGAGCTCATGGCTCATTCTAACATCATGGTTGTCCAGCGCTCTGTGCAGTAGTGCTTTAGTGCTTGGCATGATGTTCCAAGCGATGTTGCTCAGTGGCATTGCGGCGGCTATGCAGGCAGTTTGGGACATACCAGCACTCTGTGTGGCAGTGCATCTGTGCTCGCTTTGTGGATCCATGGCATGGTGTTCCAAGTGATGTTGCCCGGTGGCGTCGTGGTGGCTGTGCTGGTGGTGTGGGACTTGTTTTCGTTTGCCTTTTGGTGGGACTGCTACACCATTGGAATGACATCCTGATTTCTATTTGGTGGACTTTTGTTCCCTCTCTTTATAATTGTAAAGTGACCTTGGATTTTGAGAAAGGCATTATATAAATTGAAATAATAATTATCTGTGATCTCCTGACCCCTTATACTCCATCCTGCTCTCTCAGATCCTGTAGCTATAATCTCCTTGCTGTTCCTTGCACTAGATTCACCTGGGTGGCAGGTCCTTCAGTGCCATTGCCGCCAAGCTCTGGAATCCCCTTCCTCAACCCCTTCATGACTGCTGTTCTCTTCCTTACTTTAAATCTCATCTAAAAACTTTTCTTTTTCATGAACATTTCTCCACCAGTAAATAAACTCATCACTCTTTATTTTTTTTTTTAAAGATTTTTTGGGGCTTTTTTCACCTTTATTGGATAGGACAGAGTAGAGACAGGAAATGAGCAGGATAGAAAGGCAGGGAGAGATCAGGAAATGACCTCTGGTCAGAATTGAACCCAGGTCCCTTGATTTATGGTATGGCACCTTATCCAACTGAGCCACGACATCCCGACTCTTTTTTTGTGGTGTATTTATGATTTGATTTATGTAAAGCGACCTTGTGTTTGAGAAAGGTGATATATAAACATAACTTCTTATTATTATTACTTATTAATAATACAGTAAGTTTTTTTTGCTACAAACAATATGAGTTCTGTTCAACATCAATTCAGTTAATGTTCAGACAACCAACCAAATTGATGAACTATGCTAACTACCACACACCTACAGCTAGCATGTTACAGATTGCAATGTGGGATTACCAGTGTGCACAAATTAACTTTACCATACATCGATATCATTTAGCAAAAACAAATAGCTCTTGCAGCATCTGCATAATCCAAGATGAAACTTAAAAATGAACAAAAAGACAGCCCAGGCTCTCCCTCTGCACCAGTGTTATGGACATCACTCACCTGAAGGGGAGGAGAAACAGACAAGGAAAGGGGAAATGTGAGGACACCACAGGTGCACCGGGCCGGCTGGGGGGGAGCTGGCCCCCGCAGTGGGGGAATGGGGCGAAGACAGGTAACAGAGGGAGAGAGAAGAGAGAGGAAAAATGCCATTCTGCCATCGGAATGGCTGCCATGTGGTCCTCTGCCAGCTCGATTGCCTGGTCCAGCAACACCAGGTGAAGACACTGGACCCACTCCGCTGTTCCTTCCAGAAGTCGCACAACAAATTGTGCCAGTGTCACCACGTCGATCACTCCCTCAGCATCATGGTCATCTGTCCTCAGCCACTGCTGGCAGGCATCCCAGAGTTGCTGCCCAAATGTGAATGGCCGGTCGACCTCCTCCAAGTGCAGCAAGCAGAAGCGCTGCTGTTGTTGTTCTGGGGAGCAGCCAACATGCTGGAGGATGGCTCTTCGAAGGTCTGTGTACAGAAGCTGGCTGTCAGCAAGGAGCTGCAGAGTGGCCAGTTGTGCCTCACCTGTCAGCAGGGGGAGGAGGTGCACCGTGTGCTGGTCCACCGGCCAATCCCACACCTCCACTGCCTGCTCAAAGAGCACGAAAAAGGCTTCCGGGTCAGTGTGAAGACCCATCTTTATTAGTGTGAGGTGGGGAGGGTCCGCTCCAGTGGCGGTCGTGGGCCCCGCCAATGTGAGCAGGTGCCAGAACACCTGGCGGTCCTCCTGAACTTGTCATGAACAGTTTTGCATTCAAGTTTCTATCAATGAAGAGTTACAACACCAATGAAACTGTCTTCATGTTAAAACTGTTAATATTATAGTCATGCTGTCTGTTGTTGGACAAATGAGGATGGGTTCCCTTTTGAGTCTAGTTCCTCTCGAGGTTTCTTCCTCAAGTCGCCTGAGGGAATTTTTCCTTGCCATTGTCGCCACCAGCTTGCTCATCGGGGATAGATTAGGGATAAAATTAGCTCATGTTTTAAGTCATTAAAATTCTGTAAAGCTGCTTTGCAACAATGTTTGTTGTTAAAGGCACTATACAAATAAACTTGACTTGACTCAACTCCTGTTGGGCCAGCATCAAGGCTTCAAACCATTGTTCTTGCTGCTTTTGGAGGGCAACCAGCGCTTGGTGCTGATTCTGCTGGGCTGTGGCGAGGGCATGGATCAGCATATCTCTCACTCTTGTACACACACAGGCTATCATCGAGCCCTCGGCGCCATCCTCCCCTTCTCACTCTCCTTTTATTGGGCACAGTCACTGAAGGAGACACACATACACATGTTAATTGATAACAGGTGTAGTGACATGACCACTCACTTTCCCTGACTCCACCCTCCATTCACAGACCGATGCTCAGCCATGACCCTGCTGCCACAGTTTTATTTTGCTGTGCACTGTGGGATTACACTGCTCTTTCTGTTGGATTACTTTTGCCTCTTGTTTTTTGTGGTTGCAGGCACATTTCTCCTGCCATGGAAGTGCTCTGGACTTTTAAATCTTGTTTTTGCACTGTGAGCTCTTTTCCCATTCTTTTCCCAAAAAACTTAAGGTATTGAAGGTAAGGTATTACTAGAGTAAGTTTTATATTAACTGAATAACTGATTCAGTACCTTAAGTTTTTATTTTTAACACCCTGTAGCCACAGGGCAGGTTTAAAGAGTTACATCTTTGTTGTTTTGCCTTTTTTCATTTTTTAATCCTTCAGAGTCCTATTTTATTAATAATTATATTGTATTACAATTATTTCAAGAAATCAAATAAAATACAAACACATAATAATGAGTTGTCAAATATAAACCATTATATATCTCTACATACCAATGGTTTCTTTCACTGCATTCCTACAGCATTTACATTTAAATATGCATATATGTTTAAATCATATGTAGCAATTATTGCAAAATGAACCCTGTGGCAGCAGGGGCATGGCCAAGCATCAGTTTGTGAATGGAGGGTTGGTCCAGGGAAGGTGAGTGGCTAAGTCATTACAGTTGGTGTCAATTAGTGTGTGTGTGTGTGTGTTTGTTTGTTGCAGGAATGGTGGAGCATAAAAGAAGGGGGAGAGCAGAGAAGAGATCTCTCCTGACCAGAACATGTGTGCGTTATGTGTGAATGTGTTTGAGCAGTGAGTGAGGAAAGCTGAAAAGCCAAGAGAAATCACTAAAATAAAGAGTGTGTGTGAAATCAACTCCCACTTGCCATGCTTCTGTGCTCCACCCACATCAGGGATCTGTTACAGTGGTGCCAAAATCCAGGAGTACAGAAGGGAACCACCCCATGGAGTCCTCTCCATTCAAAGAGCTCATCCATGTCCTCACTACTACCCAGCATAACCAGCATCAAGCACTGATCGCCCTCCGGAAAGAGCAAGAGCAACGCTTTGAAGCCATGATGCTGGCCCAGCAGGAATTCTAACATCTGTTTGGATCGGCAGGGGCTTCAAACATCACAGCAACAGGCACCCTCATGAAGATGGGCCTGCAGGACAATCCAGAAGCATTCCTCTTCCTCTTTGAGCAAGCGGCCAAAACGTGGGGGTGGGCACTCGTGCAGCACGCCTCCTCCTACTTCTAACTGGCGAGGTGCAGCTCACAGTGCAGCACCTCCCTGCTGACAGCCAACTGATGTATGCCGACTTGAAGAAAGCCATCCTGCACTGTGTCAGCTGCTTCCCAGAAGAACATCACCAGCGCTTCCGGACACTGGCTTTGGAGGATGTCGGCTGGCTGTTCGTATTCAGCCAGCAACTCCAGGATGCCTGCCAGCAGTGGCTGAGGGCAGAAGACCACAACACTGATGGGATCATCGATCTGGTGACACTGGAACAGTTCATCTCTCGACTTTAGAAGGAACGGCAGTATAGGTCCAGTGTCATTGCCCGGCCTTCCTAGAACGAGTTATCAATTTGGCGGAGGACCATCTAGAGGTGGTTCCAATGGCAGGCAGATGAGGTGCCTCTCCTTGCTTTTTCTATCTCTCTCTCCTTTCCCCCCTCTGTCTCTTTTTCCATTCTCCACCTTGTTTCCCCACCATGGAGGCTCCCCCCCAGCTGGCCCATTGCACCTGTGGTGTTCTCCTGTCTCCCATGTCTGTGTTGTCTCCTCCTCAGGTGAGTGACGCCTATAATGCCAGTGCAGAGGGAAAGCCTGGGCCAGCATGCTGGCGCGACAGGGAGTCGGAGCATCTCCAGAGTCAGAGCCCTGCAAAGGAAGTGGAAGCTGTGATCTGGATCCCCAATGTGCCATACACTGCCCCTGATCGGGCCGGAATGTACTGCATACCGGTAAGTGTTGAAAGGGAGACATATCATGAGTTGGTGGATTCAGGTTGTAATAAGACCTCAGTCCACTAAACCCTGGTGAAAGGAGAGGCATTGGGGATAGCACAAGTGGTGAAGGTGTTATGTGTGCACAGGGATGTTCACAATAACCCTCTAGTTTCTGTCCATATTCTATTCCGGGGCCAAATGCATAGAATTATGGCAGTGGTTAATCCTCGTCTCACTCATTCACTAATTTTGGGAACTGATTGGCCAGGGATTAAAGAATTGATGGAACACATAATGAGAGGTGGATGCTGCATAAATATATCATGGGAAGATTCCAGTGTGGCATTGACTGAGGAAGCTGTCAAGGAACCTTATATGTCAGCACCACATCAGGGCGATACGAGAAGTGAGGAGCAACTCACCCCTCCTCACTTTCTCAGGGACTCCCTTGAGGATTTCCCATTAGAGCAGTCATGAGATGAGACTCTGCAGCATGTGCTTGATCAAGTGAGAGTAATCGATAGTCAAACTCTCCAGCCGAGTGTGACACCAGCCTTCCCTGATTTTGCTATTATTAAGGATAGGTGATGCAGGACACTCAAACTGGCAAACAGATAACCCAGTTGTTAATCCCAAAGATCCGTAGGAAACTTGTATTTCATGCGGCTCACTTTATTCCCATGGCCCGACACTTAGAGCAAGATAAAACACTACCCTGAATTCTAAAGCCCAGTTCTATTGGCCAGGGATTCATGGGGATGTCCATCGGTGGTGTGTGGTGTGATGCAAATGCCAATTAGTAAATCCCGCAGCCACTCCAAAAGCATCTTTGTGCCCTCTCCCTCTAATCGAGACCCCTTTTGAGAAAATTGGCATAGATCTCATCGGGCAATTAGATTGGTCAGCACAGGGATATCAATTAATTTTAGTTCTGGTGGACTATGCAATGTGATAGCCAGAAGCAGTGCCTCTCCGTGATATTTCTGCATGCAGTATTGTGGAAGCACTCTTCTGTATTATCTCCCAGGTTGGGATTCCGAAAGAAATCCTGACAAACCAAGGCACTAGATTCGTCATGCACACTGTGCAAACTGTAAGGGTTATTGGAGATTAAGTCTATCCACACCAGTGTCTATCACTTACAAATGGATGGCTTAGTTGAGTGTTTTAATTAAACACTCAAATACATAATTTGGAAATTTGTAAGTGAGCATGCACGTAATTGGGATAAATGGCTTGAGCCCCTGTTATTTGCAGTATGAGAGGTCCCACAAGCCTCCACAGGTTTTCCACAATTTTAATTATTATATGGGCATAAGCCACATGGCATTTTGGATGTGCTATGGGAAAACTGAGAGGAGGGACCTTCACCTAGCAAGAATGAAATTCAATACATTCTCAACATGCATGCAAAACTCCAAACACTCACGCACTTAACCCAGGAGAATTTACGGCAGGCACAAGAACATCAAATGTATGACAGGGGCACGCACCTTAGAGAGTTCACACCAAGAGACAAAGTGCTCTTATTATTGCCCATGTCTAAATTTGATGCATATCCAATGCCCCACTTTGATGAGCTGCTTGATCGGTTAGGCACTGCTCACTTTTATTCGACAGTGGATCTAATGATCTCTGTAATAATTTCTCTTCTATCCCAAGAGAAAATGGCCACACCGTTTGGATTACACCAATTTGTCATCCTTCCTTTTGGATTATTTGAGGTGCCTGCTATGTTATAGTGGCTCATGGACAAGATCCTCTGCCCTCGTGCTGCCTACGAGGCCGCATACCTGGATGACATAATTTATATTAATGACTGGCTGTGGCATCTGGAACACCTTAGCGACATCCTAGAGTCGCTGAGGTGTGCAGGTCTCACAGCTAACCTGAAAAAGTGTGCAATTGGGCAGGTAGAAGTACTGTATCTGTGTTTCCACATGGGTCATGGGCAGGTGTGGCCCCAAATTAACAAGACAGCAGCAAATGCAGCCTGCCCGAGATCCAAGACAAGGTGAGACAGTACCTGGTGCTGGGTGGCTACTATTGTAGGTTCATATCTAATTATTCAGACATTACCAGCCTGCTGACTGATCTCACTAAAATGGCAGCACTAGATCTGTTCCAGTGGATGGAGCAGTGCCAAAATTATTTCACCAAGGTAAAGGCTGCACTGTGTGGGGGGGGCATTTTTACACTCCCCTGGCTTCTCTCTCCCTTTTATTTTACAGACAGATGCATCAGACAGAGGGCTGGGGGCCATTCTGTCCCAGAAGGTGGAGGGCGAGGAGCATGCTGTGCTGTTCATCAGCCACAAGCTCTCAACACGTGAAAACAAGTACAGCACCACTGAAAAGGAGTGCCTGGCCATCAAGTTAGTGGTCCTCACCCTCTGATACTACCTGCTGGGGTATCCTTTCACCCTCTGTTTGGACCACATGCCCCTCCAGTGGCTCCACGGCATGAAGGATGCCAATGAGCAGATCATCTGTTGGTATCTCACCCTCCAGCCATTTAAGTTCGAGGGGGTCCACAGACCAGGGGTGCAGATGGTGGTAGCGGACTTCTTGTCCCATCGGGGGGGTTCGCTGCAGGCTGGACAGCTCCCTGGCCTGAGTCGGGTGGTGGGGGTATGTGGCAGCAGGGGCATGTCCAAGCAACAGTTTGGAAATGGAGGGCGGGGCCAGGGAAGGTGAGTAGCTAAGTCATTACACCTGGTGTCAATTAATGTGTGTTTGTTGCAGGGATGGTGGAGCATAAAAGTCAGGGAAACACAGAGAAGAGGTCTCTCCCAACCAGAACACCAGTGTGTGTCATGTGAGAATGTGTTTGAGCAGTGAGTGATGAAAGCCAAGAGAAATCACTAAAATAGTGTGTATGAAATCAACTCCCACCTGCCATGTGTCTGTGCTCCACCCACATCAGGGATCTGTTCCACACCCATTACATAATAACCTAATGTAACAGTTTCTGATGTGCGTGAAGCAAAGAAGCACGGCAGGCGAGAGTTGATGTTTACACACAAACACTTTATTGAGCTTTTCAGCTTTCTTTCACTCACTCGCTCACTCACACATGCATTGTGGTCAGGGAGAGAGGCCCTTTTCTCTGCTCTCTCTCTCCTTTTATGCTCCATCGCTGTAACAAACAAAGAAACAAACACATATACACACACAGCAGGTGGAATGACATAGCCACTTACCTTCCCCGACCCCACCCTCCATTCACAGACTCCTGCTTGGCCACACCCCTGCTGCCACATACCCCCACTGCCCGACTCAGGCCGGGGAGCCATCCGGCCTGAAGCTGACTCCCCCCCCAATGGGACAGGAAGTCCGCCACCACCATCTGTGCCCCCAGCCTGTGGATCACCTTGAATTTAAATGGTTGGAGGGCGAGATACCAATGGGTGATCTGCGGATTGACATCCTTCATGCGGTGGAGCCACTGGAGGGGCACATGGTCTAAACAGAGAGTGAAAGGGTACCCCAGCAGGTAGTATCGAAGGGCAAGGACCACCCACTTGATGGCAAGACACTCCTTCTCAATTGTGCTGTACTTGCTTTCGTGCATCGACAGTTTCCAGCTGATTTACAGCACGGGGCGCTCGTCACCCTCCACCTCCTGGGACAAAACAGCCCCCAGCTCTCTGCCCGATGCACCAGTCTGCAAAATAAAGGGGAGAGAAAAGTCAGGGGAGTGTAAAAATGGCCCCCACACAGTGCAGCTTTTACCTCAGAAAAGGCACTGCTCTGTCCACTGGAACGGATGTGGAGCCCCCTTTATAGTGAGATTGGTTAGCAGGATGGTGATGTCCAAATAATTAGGTAGAAACCTATGATAATAGCCAGCCAGCCCCAAGAACAGTCTCACCTCCTTTTTGGTCTTGGGCCTCGGACAGGCTGCAATCACTGCAGTCTTGTTAATTTGGGGATGCACCTGCCCATGGCCCAAGTGGAACCCCAGATACTGTACTTCCACCCACCCAATCGCAAACTTTTTTGGGTTAGCTGTGAGGCCCGCTCACCTTAGCGACTTGAGAACAGCCCTCAGGTGTTTCAAATGCCGTGGCCAATCATTACTGTAGATTAGGATGTAGTCTAGATACAGTGGGGCTTGAAAGTTTGTGAACCCTTTCGAATTTTCTATATTTCTGCATAAATATGACCTAAAACATCAGATTTTCACACAAGTCCTAAAAGTA
>JAPEKM010000009.1:2657525-2671036 GCA_027575975.1 Cathorops multiradiatus
GAGGGGTGGGCTCAAGGGAGAGGCAAGGCTGTGTATTTTCGAAAATATAGCTGGCAGGAACCGTTTATCCAAGATCTTATACCCCACCTTTAAGGCTCCATAGAAAGTCTAGATGATGTTGTGCCCTTTTTAACAGAATGGAGGAGTTGAGGGACCAGGTGAGCTCATCGGAGATGTGGACACCAAGGAACATGAAGCTTGACACACACTATGAAAGTTCTATTGATGAAGATGAGAGTGTGTGCATAATGCCTTACCTGCCTGAAGTCCACGATGATCTCTTTGGTCTTTTGTGGGTTAAACACCAGGTTGTTATTGTCACCCCATGAGACCAGATGCTGCTTCATCCCTAGAGGCTGATGCATCATTACCTCGTGTCCACTGCAAACTTGGTTATGCTGTTACAGCCATGGACAGGAACTGTGTCCATGTATTAATCTAAATGCAGATTTAGCAGATTGGTGCATGTGTGTGTCTATCATCATCTGATGTGGGCATGTATGGCTGCCAAAGGAACTGGTTCCCTTTTCTTTAGAAAAGTAGAATGTTCACAGTGCAATGTCAACCATCTGACCTGAATCCAATTGAGCATCCATTTACTTATCCCCCCTATTCAATTCACATCCACTGGATATGAGCAAACGAATGCTCTGATTGGCTACTTCTAGGCTATCAGCTCATATACCGTGAGTAGAGAAAAACAAAATGGCAGAGTGTGTTGTTGAACCAAGGACGAAATAACTACTTGAAAACAAAACCCCCCAAAATAAAATAAAAAAAAACAAAATATGGAATAAAAGTATTTGATAGTTAGAACATATCTTGATTTTTCAATAATTATAGCATTTTCACAAATTACTACTGTTATTTCATGAACTTGTCAAAGTTGCAAAAAAATAAAAATTAAAAATGTTCCATTCCTTAAAATCCAGTGAATGTGGATATAATAAAGCAGTTATTCCACTCAATCTTGTCATACATGGCTTATAGCCAACTTGGCACTACACACCTAATTGGCCATCAGCTCATATACAACTCGATTTTATGGAGGAGTAACTGTTAAACATTGCCTGTATTTTGACCATTTTCTACATTGTAGACCAGTACTGAAGATATCTAAATAGTGAAAGAATTTTTTTTATTATTTGGTATTATGTGGCAAAAAAAAAAAGTATTTCATATTTTAGATTCTTCAAAGTAGCAGCTGTTTACCTTGCACACTATCTTAACTAGCTTCATGACATTGTCAGCTGGAATGCATTTCAATTAACAGGTGCACCTTGTCAAAAGTTAGTGGAATTTCTTACCTTCTTAAATGCATGAGACCATCAAACAGTAAATAACAAAAATACAGCAAATGGCCCTATTCGACAACTGTAGTAATCCATATGTCAAGAACTGCTCAACTAAGTAATGAGAGTCCATCATTACATTAAGACATGAAGTGTTTTTTAATTAATAAAAATACCATTGAATTAGAAGGTTTGTCCAAACTTTTGACTGGTACTGTATATATGCACTCAAATGGATGCTCAGTTGGATTCAAGTTAGATGGTTGATACTGCAGTGTGAACATTCCACTTCTTTGCCACAGAAAAGGGAATCGGTTTCGTTGGCAGCCATACATGCCCATACCATCAGATGATTTGCTTTGGCTCATAAGCAGTTCCTTTCCTTCTCTACACTGTTCTCTCCTTATCATTTTAGTACTATCAAAGTTTATCTACATATTTCTCATCTGTCCATATGATGTTCCAGAACTGTCCAGGCTTTCTGATGTTTTGGCCAAACTAATATGGTCTTCCTGTTTTTGAGGCTTACTGAGGTTTACATCTTGTGGCAAACCCTCGGTTACTCAAATATACTGTGGTCAACAGTTAAAATAATAACACTGTTGAATGTCCAAGTAGTAGTGACACACACACCCTTCAGAAACTATGCTTTAACAGTTATTCCTATCATGGTTGCCAGTCACTGTAAGATGCTAGTGTACAAAAATTCAACCCATTGGCATCGTCTTATTCCAGAGAATATTCCCTATTAAATGATAAAACTTTCAGCCAAATCTTACATTTAACTTCTGTCAAACATAACTCTGATCCTTAACCTATGAAAAGGATAGAATATGCCATGCATACACTTTGCTGTTGTCTATTAGAGAAATTTTCCATGACAACACAATGGGTCATTGATTGTAATTAATTTTATGGGTCGCTGTTAATAGAGTCTGAATAGAACTCTTCACCTGAGTTGAATAAGGCAAGGAGAGAGAGAGAGAACACACACACAAGAGGAATAATTACAATTCAGACAATTTTAGTTGCGACTGATGATAAAAATGACGCCAATTACACATTCATACAGAACTATAATGACAGGGATTAGGCCAAGTTTGTGGATTTATAAGTGGAGAGCTCCTGTAATGGGCTTCTGTGGGTAGAAAGCATGGTTGAAGTGTTTCAGTCACTCAGTGAGAGCCTGTTGAAACGTTTGAGCCAACTACTTGGATCATGTCCCATATCTGTGGAAATAAATCAGATAAGTGAAGTTAGGCCAATGTTTCTTTATTCCACAGTATGTTATGGTGTGTGAGGCTCTTGATGCAAGTTACAGACAATTCCAACTCAAATACGTCTCCCCAGTTATATCTTAACAATACCTTAACAATACGGTCACTCCCACAGGTGACCATAAGGCCCCTAGAAATGTCCATGTCCATGTGAGAGATGTTATGCTTCCCTTCATGGAACATAGCCATAGGTATTCGGCTGTGCAAAAAACAAACAAACAAAAACATGCATGAGTACATACACAGACATACACCAAGAGGTGTTTAAAACATGGTGAGGAGTGTGTACGAGATGAAATGGAAGTGACAATGATTTTTTGAATACTTACTCCTCTTCTTTGATTGTATTGTAGCAGTCATCACACATTTGCACCTGGAACTCAAAGCCCATGATGGGGTAGGTTGAATGTTTAGAGCTACACTTCCCACAAATTGCCTGACCGCATTTCCTGCAATGGTGCTACAACACAGAAAAAGTTCAAGGGGCACCCCAAAACATCATTACTGCATGGAGACAGCTACTGCTACATTAACTCTTGTTTTTCCAGAATATGTTTTAAAAAATTGTAGCCAAAGTGTAGTGAACTAAAGAAAGGAAGGAGGACTTGGTGGTGGAATGAGGAATTCCAGGGGAGAATAAGAAGGAAGAACTTGGCAAAGCAAAACTGGGATAAAAAGAGATCAAGAGACCAGACAAGAATACAAGGAGATGTGAGGGAAAGCAAAGAGATCGGTGGCAAAGGAAAAGGCATATGAAAGGTTAGACACTAAAGATGAGGAAAAGGACCTGTACCGAGAAGAAAGACAATGAAATCAAGCTGGGAAGGATGTGCAGCAGGTTAGGCTGATAAAGGATGCTGATGGAAACATACTGAAAAGAGAAGCATACATTTTGAGAAGGTGGCTAGAGTACTTTGAGAAGCTGATGAATGAAGAAAATAAAGGTGAGAAAAGGCTGGCTGAGGTAGAGATAGTGAATCAGGAAGTACACCAGATAAGCAAGTAGGAAGTAAGGAGAGCTATGAAGAGAATAAAAAAATGGTAAGACAGTCAGCCCAGATGATATACCAGTGGAGGCATGGAGATGCTTCAGAGAGATGGCAATTGACTTTTTGACTAGATTGTTTAACAAAAAATCTTGGAAAGTGAGAGGATGCCTGAGGAGTGGAGAAGTAGTATACTGGTACCGATATTCAAGAACAAGGGTGATGCCCAGTGCTTCAGTAACTATAGAGGCATAAAGTTGACCAGCTACAGCATGAAGTTATGGGAAAGAGTAGTGGAAGCTAGGCTAAAAGGAGAGGTGGAGATATGTGAGCAGCAACAGGAGTTCATGCCACGAAAGAGTATTACAGATGCAATATTTGCTTTGAGAATGTTGACAGAAAAGTATAGAGAAGGCCAGGAGGAGCTACATTGTGTGTTTGTGGATTTAGAGAAGGCATATGACAGGGTGCTGAGAAAGGAGTTGTGATACTGCATGAGGAAATTAGGAGTGGTGGATACATGTGTGAGATTGGTGTAGGATATGTATGAGGACAGTGTGAAAGCAGCGAGATGTGTAGTGGGAATGACGGAGGCATTTAAGGTGAACGTTGGATTGCACCAGGGCCCGGCCTTAAGCCCTTTCTTGTTTGCAATGATCATGGACAGGTTGACAGACAACACAAGGCAACAGACCCCATGGACAATGATATTTGCAGATGATATTGTGATCTGGAGTGAGAACAGGGAGACATAGAGGTATACACTAGAGAGGTGAATGAAAGTCAGTCGGAGCAAGATGGAGTACGTGTGTGAATGAGGGTAAGGACAGTGGAATGGTACAACTACAAGGAATAGAGGTGGTCAAAGCAGAGTTGTTCAAATATCTGGGGTCAATTGTAAAAAGTAATGGCAAGTGGGGAAGAGAAGTTAAGAAGAGAGTGCAAGCACGTTAGAATGGATGGAGGAGAGTATTAGGAGGGATTTGTGACAGAAGGTTGCCAGCAAGAGTGAAAGTGTATAAGACAGGAGTAAGACCAGCTACATTGTATGGTTTGGAGACAGTGGCACTGATGAAAAAGACAGGAGGCTGAACTGGAGGTAGCAGAGGCGATGTTGATATTTTGATTGGGAGTGACAAAGTTGGACAGGATTAGAAATGAATATATTAGGAAGACAGCACATGTAGGACAGCTTGGAGACAAAGTGAGAGAGGCGAGATTGAGATAGTTTGGGCACCTACAGAGGAGAGATCCAGGGTATATTGGGAAAAGAATGTTGAGATGGAGTTACCAGGTAGAAGGAAAAGAGAAAGATCAAAGATGAGCTTGATGAATGTGTTGAAGGAGAACATGAGGATAGTTGGTGTGACAGAAGATATGGAAGAGAGGAGGGGATGGAGGGACACTACCTGCTGTGGCAACCCCTAACGGGAACAGCCAAAAGAGGAAGACATTCACCATGTAAACTCAAACTTAAATAATGGTAACAATGCACAGAAATATACAACAGAATAAAATGATGTGTGATCATAACAGTTGCTCAATCTCTTGTATTCTGGAAAAAAAGGGCCTCACTACTACTACCAACACATGATAATGTGAAATCGGTTTTATACAAATTTTGTGAAACTAATAGGGCTTCTAAACTCTGTACAAATCAGGACTTCATTTTGCTGAAATGTTGTTCAAAAAAAATAGTATAAAAAAAGGAAAACATGGTGAATTGTTATGCAGATCATGGGGATCATTGTGCGCATACATCCTTAGCAACAGTACTCTTAGAAACAAACCTGTCGGAGACCCAGAGTCTTGGTGTCCCACATTTGCTTAATGTTCCAAAAAAATGGCTGTTCACACTTCTGACATGAGTCACTATCCAACCACTGTGGAGCCTGTGTGTAGAGTGAGAGAGAACAGTAAACCGTCATCAAAACGTGGGTGTAATTTCATTAATTAGGAGCTAGTTTAAAATCGTACTGGATCTTACAACGTTGTTTCCAAAAAAATTTGGGATGCAACAGAATGTGATTTGCAAATCATGGAACCCTTAATTTTATTTTGGGGAGGGAAAAAAAAGTATAAAGCCAAGATATCAAATGTTGAAACTGAGAAATTGTATCACTTCTTGAAAAATATATCATTTTAAATTGGGAAGGGGTTCATTGCTCTCTGAAAGACTGCATGGGCAAATAGGTGAACAATTTAAGAAAAATGTTCCACAATGTAAAATTGCCAAGAATTTGGGAATCACATCCTGTCAGGCAGATGGGGGTTTGAACCTGGGTTTCTGATTTGAGAGACTGTGTGTAATATCCCCTGAGCCCCCACAATGGATGAACTGGCCCAATTGCAGAGACACACACAGCCACAAGAAAGTAGCTGCAGAACTTTACTTTAGATCTGGCAAATTCTAAAGTAATGCAGGTCTTGCACCAAACAGGGCCCATACAATGTCTCAGTAACAGAGCTCACAAAAGGAAGTCCAAAAGGCAAAATCCAAGGAAAAACAGGCCAAAGGAAAAAAAACAATCTAAAAAAAAAAAAAGGCAGATAGAATTCCAAAAACAGAGCAGAAAAAAAGAGCACTAAGAAACGAAGACACAGTGTCAAACAAAACAGTTAAAAGGCCTCAAACTCGATGCTAACATTCTCGGGAGCACAGCAAACTGTAGAACTCAGCAGGGAGCACAAAGCTAGGTACACAATATATACTTCCTAGACACAGGTGTAAAATGGACACAAATGGGCAAAATGGGCCATCTAATGGTGGAAGAGAAGAACTGCAACGTGTGAAAAATCCCAAATCCTGACAAGAATTCTGGAGTTGGAGAAACTCCAGAATTCTTAAGGATCCTGGGTGCGCTGTTAGTTGTGAAGCATTGCCCCACTGGAGAACCTTAGCTTGCTTGAATAGACTTGGGGACAAAACCGGTTGGTAGGCCCAAAACCTGGACCAGGGTATTTTCTTAAAGGTCTCGCTGTACCTCAGTAATAATGCCCCAGTGGACTGGTACCATGACACTGGAGCTGGGTAGAATGGGCTTGGGCTGGATCTCGGTAGAATCTGAGAGAAACTGTCAGGAAAGGGCATCAGGTTTCTGATTCTCGGTCCCTGGATGATAGGAAAGGGTGAAGTCAAACCTGTTGAACAGAGCCCAGTGTGCCTGTCTTGGACTAAGCCGTTTGGCCTATTGGATATATTCCAGATTTTTGTGATCAGTCCAAACTGAGAAAGGATGTTGAGTTCCTTCCAACCAATGTCTCCACTCCTCAAGCACCAATTTTACAGCCAGTAATTCCCAGTTCCCTACATCATAATTTTTTTGCCATGGCCATGAGCTTGTGGGAGAAGAATGCACAGGAATGTAGTTTCCCCATCACTTGCCATCTGTGACAAAACTGCTCCTACTCCCACATCAGAAGCATCCACCTGCACAATGAAGGGTTGGTCTGGCTCAGGCAGACAGAGAAGGAGAGTTGTGGTGAACTTCTACTGGTGGATGTTAAAGGTCTTGTCTGCCTCAGGGGACCAAGAAAAGGGCACCTTATTCCTTCCATGTCAAAGCATAAGTAGGCGCAACACTGGAACTAAACCCCAAGTAAAATGATAAAAAATTTGCAAAGCCCAGGAACGTTTGGCTCTCCTTAACTAAACTTGGGGTCAGCCAATCTCAAACAGCTTGGACTTTCCCAGGCTCCATCTGAATGCTACCTTCAGAAATGATGAACCCAAGGCCACCTCCTTAACATGAAAAAGTCATATTTCTCTGGCTTTACAAATGCACCATTCTTCAATAGACCACTCAAGACCTGGCAAATGTATTGGATATGCTCGTGTAAGTTCTTAGAAAAGATCAAAATGTCAAGGTACAGAAAGACGGATTGATTTAACATGTCGCTAAGGACATCATTAATAAGAGCCTGGAAGACAGCTGGTGTGTTGGTGAGGCCAAAGGGCATAACCTGGTATTCATAGTGCCCAGTAGGTGTGCTAAGGGCCATCTTCCACTCATCGCCTTGTTGAATTCGTACCAGATGGTAGGCGTTTCGCAAGTCCAACTTGTAAAGACGATGGCACCTTCAAGAAGTTCAAAAGCAGAGGCCATGAAGGGTAGCGGGTATCGGTTCTGATAGTGATTTCATTTAGACCTTGATAATCGATGCAAGGCCAAAGACCTCCATCTTTCTTCCCCACAAGGAAGCAGCCAGCCCCAGCAGATGAAGATGGGGGACAGATGAAACCTGATGCCAGAGCCTCCTTGATGTAACTGTCCATAGCCTGTCATTCAGGGGCAGACAAAGAAAAGATGCAGCCTCTAAGAGAGGTACCCAGCAGCAGGTCAATGACACAGTTGTAGGGCCTATGTGGTGGGACGGCCGTTGCTCTCTTCTTGCTGAATGCTTTATGCAAGTTGTGTTACTGAGAGGGAACTCGGGGCCATTCTCCACCGCAAAGACAGACAGATCTAGGGGAACCTGAGGGCTAGTCCTTTTGAGACCTTTAGCTAGGGAAGACTATTGTCCTGAAGACTATTGTCCAGACAGATGATCGGGGCTATCAAAGTCTTCAAATCCCATCTCTCTTCCCAAGAACCTAACTCATCTTTAATCCAGTCAGACAGTCCCTGGTCACACAGAAGGGCCTCCTGGCCCCAGTGACTCTCAGCCACGAGGGTCCAGAAACAGATGGTGTAGTCTGCAGCCCGCTGGACTCCCCTGGCACAGCAGAAGCAGTTGGTTAGCAGCATACTAGCCACTGGCTGTTGGCTTGAAGACCCTCTACCTCTCCTCAGAGAAGTGTTCAAAGGAAAAACAGATGGGATCTTGCTGGTCACACAAAGCCATTGCCCAGGCCAGAGCTCTGCCTGTCAGAAGAGTAATGACATAAGCAACTCAGGAAGACTCAGTGGGGAAGGTGTTGGGTTGTAGAGTCAAAGGACACTGTCATCAGGAACCCACAGCACTCTCCTGGGTCTCTACCAAATCTCTGTGGGTTAGGCAGGCGAGGCTCCAATGCACCCCCAGGAAAGACTTGAGGTTGGGGAAGAGCAGGGGCTTGAGGTGGAGTTGTAGAGAAGACTTGAATTTGCTGGAGAATTTCCTTCAACATAACCCCATACTGAGTCTTCTCTGCCCGCTGAGCACTCAAAACTTGTTTGTGACACTGCATAGTTTCCTCTTGGCTATTTACAACAGATACAAGATGAGTAACTGTGCTCAAGAAGCTGCAGGACGGCTTGGGGTCTTTGCTGGGTCCATGATGGCAGAGTTCTTCTGTCAGACAGACAGGGGTTTGAAGCCCAGGTCTCTGGGTTGAGAGACAGTCCCTGGAGTAAGTGTAAGATCCCCTGAGCCCCCACAATGCCCCAACTGCAGAGAGACACAATCACAAGAAAGTAGCTGCAGAACTTTAATTTAGATCTGGCAAATTTCAAAATAATGCAGGTCTTGCACCAAACAGGTCCCATACAAGGTCTCAGTAACAGTTCACAAAAGGAAGCCCAAAAGGCAAAATCCAAGAAAAAACAGGGCAAAGGCAATCAAAAAAAAAAGGCAGATGAGATTCCAAAAACTGAGCAGAAAAAGGAGCACTAAGAAACAAAGGCACAGTATCAAAAAAAAAAAAACAGTTAAAAGGTCTCAAACTCAAGGTTAACATTCTCGGGAGCACAGCAAACTGTAGAACTCAGTAAGGAGCACAAGGCTAGGTACACAATATATGCTTACTTGCTAACTAGACACAAGTGTAAGCAATAGCAAAAGAGACACAAATGGGTACATCTAGTCATGGAAGAGAAAACTGCAATATGTGAAAAGTCCCAAATCCTGACGCATCCTCTAAGGTACATAAATAAGATTCAGAGAATCCATAGAAATCTCTGTTTGCAAGGGACAAGGCTGAAAATCAACACTGGATGGCTGTGATGTTCGGGCCCTCAGACATGACTGTATAGTGGAAATAACCGCATGGGCTCAGGAATACTTCCGAAAACCACTGACTCATGTCAGTCTCCTATGCTGGATTGAAACAGTTTGTCCTCAGTAATTAAAAACACATTTCAGAGAACATTTAAAACTGCAACAAAGTGAACTATGAATAAGACAGGTCACTGAAGCACAATGAGTGTAATCCCAAGGAGTATAACATGTTAGTAAATACTCCCAGGTTATTTTTAATTTGCTTTTTTAAAATAAGTGATGGATCAATACCCATCTATCAATACTTGTAAATAAAGATACAAATTTTATTGTCTGGTGGCCAAGTGTTTGAGATATGTTGCCTTGCACTTATGATCGAGTCTCTCTCTCTCTCGAAGTGCCATATCATGTGACTTTGGCGATCATGTTGTGCCACAGTTCTCTGTCTCTTGCCATGTTCAGTAACTCCACTTCTTTTGTGTTCACACCATTATCCTGAATCCATTCAGCTATGCTGGCCAACCAAGTCACTCTTTTTCTTCCCCTGCTCCTTCTTCCATCAATCTTTCCAGTCAATGCCAAGTTCTCTAAACCTCCTTTCCTCAACACATGCCCCATGAATCTCATCTGTCTAATCCTGATATCCTTCAGTAGTTTCCTGCACACTCCAGCTCTTATCAACACATCTTCATTGCTAACTCTATCTGTCCATGGAATTCTCATCATTCTCCTCAGAAACCACATCTCACAACTTTCCAATCTTTTTCTAAGGTCAGTTGTTATTGACCAGGCTTCACTTCCATACATCAGCACAGGATAGATGTAGCAGTTTAATACACGCAACCTGGTTTTCATGCTCATTGCACAGTTTTTCAAGATGTTCTCCAGTTTTCCAAATGCAGATTTCGCAAGGACTATCCTTCTCTTTATCTCCGTTACACATCTGGCATCCTCTGTTATTGTGCTCCCTAGATAGTTAAAAGAGGACACTTGCTGAATTATCTGGTCTCCTACTCTAAGGTTACATGTTGGACTCTCCTTTTTAGACACCACTAAACACTCTGTCTTGCTACAATTTATAGACAGACCTTTCTTTTCACTCTCTTCTACAACAACATCCAGCAACCTTTGGAGATCTTCAGCCGACTCTGCTAGTAGAACTGTGTCGTCTGCATATCTGATGTTTGTGATATTTCTCCCACATACTCTCAAACCTTTTTCATTCTGTAGCTCCCTCAAAATCAGCTCACTGTAGTAGTTAAACAGGTCAGGTGACATTACACACCCCTGTCTCACTCCTCTACCAATACTTGTGTAGTCACTGCACTCTCCATCTACCCTAATGCATGCAGTCTGATTCCAGTACAAATTTTGCAACAATCGAAGATCCTTTCCATGTAGATCAAGCTTGCTAAGTTCTTGAAATAGCTGCTCATGCCTTACTTTGTCAAATGCCTTGGTGTAGTCTATGAAACGCACATATACATCTTTCTGCATCTCCACTGCTCTTTCAGTTATCATTCTTTTCACAAAGATGGCATTCCTGGTGCCTGAATCCTCTCCAAAACCGAACTGCTCACTTCCAATCATTGGTACATGGGTGCCAAAATCCAGGACTGAGGGTCAGTGCTGCCATGGAGTCCAAACCAGCCAAAGAGATCCTCCAGACTCTTATCAGCAACCTCCTGAGACAGAATCAAGTCCTCATTGAACTGTCCCTAGATCAGGGAAAGCACTTCCAGGTCCTGCTCAAGGCCCAACCTGAAGACTGGCAGGTGATTTGGTCCAATCATCAGGTATGTCGTCGGTCATTCCTGTGGCCAACTTCCTTGTCCAGCTGGTCAAGATGGGGCTGCAGGACAACACAGAAGCATTTATGGAGCTGCTTGAGCATGTTGTGGAGAAATGCTCTTGGCCAATCTCAGAGTGGGTGGCCCACCTACTGCTGCTCCTGTTGGGGTAGGCCCAGCTTGTGGCTTGGCAGATCCCTGGCACTAGCATGCTGGAGTACCCAGACCTGAGTTGGAATATACTACAGCAGGTGGGCCGCGTGCCAGAGGAACATCGCCAACACTTCTGTACTCTGACATACAGTGAGATCAGCTGTCCATTTGCCTTCACCCAGTGGCTCTGAGATGCCTGATGATGGTGGTTGCTGACTGCTGAGTGTGCTGCTGAGGGCATCATAGATCGAGTGGCACTGGAGCAGTTAGTCTTGCAACTGCCGAGTGAGATGTCAGCTTGGATCCATTGTCACCATGTGGCATCACTGGAGGAAACTGTCTGGCTGGCAGAGCATCACCTGAAGTGGTTCCATGAGCAGGTGCTCCTGCAGCTTTTCTCCCCTGGTCTCTCTCTCCTTCCTCCTCCTCTACCACAATCCCACATAAATGGGGACCAATTCCCCTGAAACCCATTCCCTGCACTCATGTCTTCCCTCATGTCTCCTCACTTTCTTCTTCTTCTTTGGTGTCTGTGCTGCCACTAACCCCTCTGTCTCTCCATAGGTGGACTCATCAATGTCCACCAGAACTAGAAGACAGTCCAGGCAGGCCTGTCACCACAGTGGGCAGGCTGGGATTTCCTGGAGTCAGCACTTCTACAAAAGAGTGGGGATTCTGATTTGCATTCCTGATGTGCCATGAGCTTCCCCTGATCGAGCAGGAATGTACTATGTCTCTGTGAGTATTCAAGTGGGTACACATCAGGCTTGGGTGGATTCTGGACATAATCAGATCTCCATGCATCAAAGCCTGTTTCAGTGCAGGGCACTGCAAAATGCACAATTGGTGAAGGTGAGGTGTGAACATGGGGATGTTCACAAATATCTGCTAATGCCCATTACTATTCATTTCCAGGGAGAAAATGGGAATCCTGCCACAACATTGGCTGGAGAGGTGGTCTCAGGGCTGTCTGTCTCAGTTCTGAGTCATGATGACAGGGGATTTCTTGTTGGAACACATGCATGATGAGTCTCTGAAACAAGATTTTGACCAAGTGAAAGTAATTGATGGCCAGAAACTCCAGCCTAATGTTGCACTTTCCTTTCCATATATTTGTATTATTAAGGATAGGCTATATCAAGTGATGCAGAACATTCAAACAAATGAAGAGATAACACAGTTGTTGGTCCTGAAGAGCCATAGAGAGCTTTTATTCCATGCAGCTCATCATGATCCCATGGATGATTGTCTGGGTCAGGACAAAACACTAAATTGTCTCATGGCTCATTTCTATTGGCCAGGGATCCATGCTGACATCCACAGGTGGTGTGCAGTTTGTCGCAAATGCCAGGTGGTAAATTCAGCAGCCATGCCAAAAATTTAATTGTGCCCATTACCATTAATTGAGATCCTTTTCAAAAGAATTGGCATGGCTCTCTTTTGGCCATTAGATTGATCTGCACATGGGTATCACTTTGTTTTAGTCTTAATCAGTGGTGGAGTGGTTCCTGGAGAAGTGGGTATACTCTAAATTCACGCTCTTTTTTAGGTAGCCCATACAGCAAAGGATAAATGCTTGTTTTGTAAACAGTGACATGTAAGACCTCTATTTAATTTACCCAAAGATAGGCCAGTAGTATTTGCACATTGTCACATAATTTCTGCTGCTTGACCTCAGGGAATAAGAATTATGACATTATGAAATTATTGACCCAATACTGCCCCACAGTCAGTGAGAGACAACTACACAATTATGTATTTTGACCAAACTATTACTTCCTTACTCAATCCACACATGAAAATCAGACAACTATTCTCTCACCTTGCAGTCGTCCAGATAGACCAGCACTTTCTTTTGTAAACTGTATCTTGGAACAGCTGGTTTGCAACAGATAGTGTAGGTCAGAGTGCCACTATTATAATACTTAACCAGGAGCAGTTTGCACATATTACTGCTCCAACACAGGTGGCCTAATGCATGAATATAAAATATTCACCATGAGGAAAACATGATATTTCATCTCTAGCCGCTTTATCCTTCTACAGGGTCACAGGCAAGCTGGAGCCTATCCCAGCTGACTACGGGCGAAAGGC
>JAPEKM010000009.1:6355005-6368154 GCA_027575975.1 Cathorops multiradiatus
TTGGCCACGGGGCTCGAACCCGGACCTTCTTGCTGTGAGGCGACAGTGCTAACCACTACACCACCGTGCCGCCCTGTGTATTTTTTTTGTTAGAAAATTACACTTATACTTCCTCTGGATAAACTAAGGGTCTTTTTTTGGTGGTGGTGGTGGTGGGGGGGGGGCAATATTATATTCTTTCATCTGGCTCAAAATTTCTACTGGCGCCCCTGGTTGGCATTATTGGTTAGTGTTGGGCCTGGGGCTTGGGTTTAGATTTAATGTTACAGTTTAGTGTTTCAGCTTAGAGGTTAGTGTTTATATTTGGTTTAGTGTTTAGACTTGAGGCTAGGGTTTAGGAGCAGATATTCAGTAATCCTGTAAATAACTGATGTAATTACTCAATTTTCTGCATAATTTTAATGAAACTTTACAAATATGATTAGAAATGAGAGGCACTTTATCAATCAGCTTCATTCCTTAAACAACTCCACTGTAATGATCTGATTCGAGCGGTAATTTATTTATTTAATGTTATGGTTGAATTTCAGGTCCAGGACGGCCATTCAAAGCCATCGATTTTTCCCATAAAGGCCCTGCTTTCATCACCTGGCACAGGTACCATCTACTGAGTTTGGAGAAAGACCTTCAGGTGAGTAAAACTATCACTCCAGAGTCAGAGGTCAGGTGTCATGATCACCTGGAATTTAATGCCATTCGGTTAAATCTGAATCCAGTGGTTTGTTTGTTTGTCTGTCTCACAATCTTGACACTGATCATTGAGTAACTACAGGTGACAGTACTGAAGGGTTAAAGTAAGTGTTCAGGGTTAGTTAGTTAGTTAGTGTTAAGGGTTTGGAATAACACCTGTTTGATTGACAGCACAAGTACTCCTGCTGAGTAAGGTTACTCATGAAAGAGGGGTCAAGGGTCAACAATCAGAGTAAGGGTTATAACATTTAAAGATTTCTACTGTACAGCCACTCTCAGACAAAGAGAACAAATCAGGACAAACTCAGGCAACCTTTTTTCAAAGAGGAAAGATTGAGGATCAAGATTAGTGAATAAGCTTCAAGGGAATATTAGGAGTTGGCAACTTAAGCTCAAAAGGGATATCGATATTTACCTGTTTTTTTTTATTCAGAGTCAGGATACACATGTGCTTAATTTGAATTTCTGGGCTCCAACATTAGCCAACAAAATGCCTTCCACACCCATTATTCAGTGGCTTATAAAATAGCACTTGATCCAGCATATGGCATGTTATCTTGCTTTTTTTGTATATAAAGTGCTGACAGTTAACTGTGCAGACAGCTCAATGAAACCACAAGATTGTGAAATCATAATGTTTCTGTGGGATATAATCTATTTTATGAGACTTTCTTTCACTATTTTGATATCTCAAATAACATCATTGTTTTTGTTAATTCGTTGTGCTCTCACGTAATGAAAATGTCTCATTGCTTTCAAGGATAAATTGACTGACTGAACAGTCATCTGCTATGAGGTCCAGCACAACATTGCGATGTTAATCATTTAATCTGTGAAAAAAATTATATATATATATATATATATATATCCATTATCTGTAGCCGCTTATCCTGTTCTACAAGGTCACAGGTAAGCTGGAGCCTATCCCAGCTGACTATGGGTGAGAGGCGGGGTACACCCTGGACAAGTCGCCAGGTTATTGCAGGGCTGACAAAAAAACAAAGCAGTGATTTCTAAATTTACTTTGACATTTATTTTACTGCAGAGAATGAACCCAAGATATTTCATGTTTTGTCTGGTCAACTTCATTTCATTTGTTAATTGTAACACTACTGCAGTTTAGGGAATGAGGAAATGGGAGACAAGCTTGACAACTCAAGGTGCATTTTATTTTTGAGTTCAGAGTTCACTTTTCAGTGATTCTACTGCTCTCTGTACTTCAAGCACACAGATGCATACACACACGATGCTCTATTGCTTGGCTCTCTCTAGTTACTGGCTTCCTTGAAAGAACACAGAAGACCCACATAAGTAAAGTGCCAGTAATCAAACACAGGTGAAACTCATCATGTGTTACCTGCTGGTTCTACCTGACTCCTTGCTGCCCACAGATGATGCTCAATCGTGCCCCGCTGCCACATACCCTCACCGCTCGACTCAGACCGGGTAGCTGTCCAGCCTGCAACTGATTATTCCCCCCCTCCTGGCAGGAGTGGTAATCCGCCACCATCACCCAGCCACTGAACCATATCAAACTTAAAGGGCTGAAGAGCTAGACACCAATGAGTGATCAGTGCTTTGGTGCTTCATGTGGTGGAGCCACTCGAACAGGGTATGGTCAGAACAGAGAGTGAAAGGGTGTCCCAGCAGGAGAGTGAAGACTGCCCATTTGATGGGGAGACACTCCTTCTCAATCATGCTGTACTTTGTCTCTTGCACCAAGAACTTGCAGCTGATGTAGAGCATGGGGCACTCCTCCCTCTTCACTGCCTGGGACAAAACAGTCCCCAGCCCTCTGTCTGACACATCGTTCTGCAAGAAAAAAGGAAGAGAAAAGTCAGGAGAATGCAACAGCAGCCCCCCCCAAAAAAGGAAAAAAAAAACGCTTTAACCTAGACAAAAGCCCATTCGCATGGCTCCGTCCATTGGACAGGATCTGGTGCCCCTTTTTTAGTGAGGTCAGTCAGTGGGCTGGTGACAGCCGAAAAATTAGGTACTGTACCAACCTCCTGTAATAGGCAACCAGCCCACTGAACTGTCTCACCCACTTTCTGGTGAGGCCGCAATTGCAGTTTGGGCAGGCCATAATCACTGCAGCCTTATCTATTTGGGGATGCCCATGACCCAAGTGGAAACCCAGATATTGTACTTCTACCCACCCGATTGCACAGTTCCTTGTGCTTCCCTGCATGGCTCAGTGATTTCAGGACAGCCTTTAGATTTTGTAAATGACACTGCCAATCATTAATGTAAATAATGATGTCATCTAAATATCCAGTGGCATATGCATTGTGTGGGAGGAGTAGTCTGTGTACATGAGATGCTGAAACATCGCTGCGCTTCCAAGAAACTCAAACATAAGGGCAACAAACTGGTGTAACCCAAACTGAGTGGAAAAGGCTATTTCTTCTCAGGATAATGGTCTCAAGGGTATCTGACAGTATCCCTTAGACAAATCCAGTGTTGAAAAAAAAAATCCAGCCATACCTAACTGATCAAGCAGTTCATCAATGTGAGGCATTAGATATGTATTAAATTTAGATACTGCATTGATTTTTCTAAAGTCTACACAGAACTGGACCAACACATTGATTTTGGGGACTAAAACCACTGAGCTGCTCCAGTCATTGTGTGACTCCTCAATTATCCCCATGTTGAACATCGCCTTGAGTTCATCCCAAACCACATTTTTTTTTGTGTTCGGGGAGCTGATGAGGACAGCCATGCATCACCACCCTTGTAGGAGTCTCAGTGTGGTGCTCTATGAGATTAGTGTGCCCAGGCAGATGCAAAAACACACTGCAGAATTCCTCCTGCAACCTATGTTCTCTCTGACAGTGAGAGGTGGTCTCCACAGGGGACTGGGGTGAATTGCACTTTTTAGACTGACCTCTGGTCCCTGCTCCTCACTTTCAGGAACCACTATTGCCAGAGCCATAGGAACCTCCCCTCACTGTGGTTTCATGAGAATGAGGTGGTAAATTTGAAGTGTATAACCTCTATCCATTTGCTTGATCTCATAGTTGACTTCTCCGACTCACTGTGTGACCTCAAATGATTCTTGACACTTTACAAGTAATTTAGAGCAGAATGTGCATAGTAAAATGAGCAATTTGTCTTCTGATGAAAATTCGCATAGACGCACCCTCCTATTATACGGATGGGATTGCTGTTCTTCTACCTGTAACAAATTCTTCTGGGTTAGGTGATTCAGTGTGTTGAGTTTTGTTCTCAAGTGAAGAATGTACTGAATTTCATTTTGCTTTTAGAAGGCCTCCCTACTACTTTTCCCTAATGATGTTTAGGATGCCATGAGGTTTGCAACCATGCAATTATTTGAATGGGGAAAACCCTGTGGAGGCTTGTGGGACCTTTCACATTTCAAATAAAAGGGGTTTGAGACAGTTGTCCCAGTTTTTAGCATCCCCATAAACAAACCTATGAATCATGTTTATAAGCGCTTGATTACATTGCTCGACCAGCCCATTGTGGATGGTAAACACTGTTATGAATTGATTTAATCCCCAATAATGCATACAGTTCGTGAAGTGTGCATGACATAAACATTTTGCTTTGATCAGTCAGGATTTCTTTTGGAATTCATGTTCCCCCAATGTGGAGCTGGTGCAGATGGCTCTGTAACCACCTCCCCGGATAACACTGCACTGGAATCCCTCTGAGGGGGGCTACAGCAGGATCCATCCACAAATAAGTGCTTTATTAAGATTTTAAACCCCACCCAATTTGTCCCCGGGATTAGTGGATGGGTGAGGTGAGGACTAACTGCTGCCTCCATCTTCTGCTTTTTGCCCCTGTACTGGATAGTGGCAGGCACCAACAGATACTTGTGAACATTCCTGTGTACACACCTTACCTTCACCAACTGTGCACTTCCCAATGCTGTGCATTGTATCAGGCATTGATGAATTGTGGTCTGATTACAACCTGAGTCCACCAAGGCCTGATGTGTACCCCCTTGAATACTCATTGCCACTTGGTATGCTCCTGCTCGATTGGGGGAAGCCTGAGGTATGTCAGGAATGTGGCTCATAATCCCTGCCTCCTTAAATGCAGCCTAATCCCAGAAATGCCCGGCTTTCCCGTCATGCCTGAAGACCTGCTAAGACGTTTTCTCAGTCTTGGTGAGCATAGATGGTTCCACATATGGAGAGAGAGGGAGTTAGAGGCAGCATTGGCAAGGGGGTGAGGGAAAATGGGGAGGGACATGGGTCTGGGGAGCAGGCTTTGGATGAATTGGCCCCTGTTTCTGTGGTGCCAAGGTTGGAGGGATTGGGGGGAGAGAGAGAGAGAAAGGGAAAAGGGATGGAAGTTCCTGCTCCTAGAAACACTGCCAGCTGGTCCTCTGCCAACCAGACTGCCTCCTCCAGTGATGCTGCAAGGTGGCAGAAAATCCAGGCTGATTTTCTTCTTAGTAGTTTAACAATGAACTGCTCCAGTGCCATTCAGTCGATGATGTCCTCAGCATTGTCCAGTCAGCAGGCGTCTCGGAGCTTTTGAGCAAAGGTGAATGGGTGGCTGAACTTACTGTATGCCTGTGTATGGAAGTGCTGGCAATGTTGTTCTGGGGTGTGACTGACCTGCTGCAGGATAGCCCGCTTCAGGTCTTGATACTCCAGCAGGTTGGTGGCCAGGAGCTGTTGAGCTGGGCTTCCCCTGACAGGAATGGCAATAGGCAGACCAGCTACTGCAAGATTGGCCATGAGCACACTTTAGCGATATGCTCAAACAACTCTACAAAATGCTTCTGGATCATCCTGTAACCCCATCTTGAGTAGTTGGAAGTGTGGTTTGGTTGCAGTATCTGCAGGAGAAGCTGTTGGAGTATCTGCTAGCTGGAACAGGCTCCAGATCACCTGCTGGTCCTCTGCCTGGGCCTGGAGCAGAGCCTGGAAGCACTGCTCCTGATCTGCACACAGTGCAATGAGGGCCTGATGTTGAGCTTTGTGGTTGCTGAGGAGGGTCTGGGGGACTTCCGTGACTGGTGTGGACTCCATGACAGTGCTTTCTTCTCACTCCCAGGTTTTGGCACCAGTGTAAAACTCTTGCTATTTAGGGAATGAGGAAATGGGAGCCAGGCTTGACAACTCAAGGTGAATTAAATTTTTTATTTCAAAGTTCACATTTCAGTGACTCTGTTGCTCCGTGTACTTTAAGCACACACACACACACACACACACACACACACACACACACACACACACACACACACAGATCCGTTGCTTATTTTTCTGTCTTTCTGGTTACTGGTTTCCCTGAAAGAACACAGAAGACACACATAAGTAAATTGCCAGTAACCAAACACAGGTGAAACTCATCACGTGTTACCTGCCAGTTCTACCTGACTCCTCACCACCCACAACTGATGCTTGACCACGCCCCTGTTGCCAAATTAATATGCATCCATTCCTGTGTTTCAGGCCTGCAGTACTTTCCAAAAAAAAGTTGGTATGGGTCAATTTAGGGCTGGTAATGAGGTAAAATGTCAGTAAACCCACTGAGAATGAGCAAACTACAAACATGGACACTCCGGACAACAGCACCCAGAATACACAGCACCCTCTGTCTCCCACCTACTGAATCAGCTGACGCTCATTTCCTCAATCACCAGTCCCTCTATTTAAGCTCACTTCACAAACACACCATTGTGAAGTATTGTCCTGATCATCCATTTCGCACCAAGCCTTGTATCTTTCTGACTGCCTCTTAGATTTCTGATCCCTGCTATTTCCTTCTTGTTTTCTCACTCTTTGTCTTTCCTATGTTACGTTGTTCGCTGATTACCCAATCCTTGCCAGTTTACCGACACCGATTCCAGTCCCTCGATTTGGCTTTGTTGACTTTGTGTAATCTGTCTTCCTCCACACATACATCTGTAAGTGCTTGCATTCTCACAGGATGCTTTGCCAACATGGATGTAGCGGAGGACTCTAAACAGACTGCTCTCAACACGCAGGGGCGTTTGCTGGAAGAACATCAACACGTGCTTGCCGATCTCAACACCAACACCAGGATGACACAGCTTGTAATTGTGATGTCGCAGGCCCTCCTAGTGCACCCCGAGCCTCCTCCAAGCCCGGCATTACAACTCCCCACTCTGGAGAAGTTCGCTGGAGACACCATCGCATGTAAAGGTTTTTTACTGCAATGTTCTATGTATTTCACCACCATGCCCAACCTATCAGATGAGCTTAAAATCGCTATGTTTTTGTTTCTTCTCACTGGCAAAGTGCTCTGCTGGGCTACTGCTATCTGGAACAGGGATGGTGAACAAACAAAATCATATGAACAGTTTCTCTCTGTATTTAAGAGAGTGTTTGACCATGAACCTGAGGGGATAGAGGTTGGAGAGAGCCTACTCGCCAGTTCTCAAGGTACTTGAAGTATCACTGAATATGCCTTGGACTTCAGGAAGTTAGCAGCTGCCAATGGATGGAATGACCCAGCTCTGAAAGCAGTCTTTCGCCAATGTTTACGTCTGGAGATCATCAGCAAACTGGCTTGTAGAGATGAGAACCTCTCTCTAGAGTCCCTCATAGATCTAGTGATTCGTGTCGACCAACTGTTAAAGCACAGATCCTCTATCAACAATGGTGCCAGGCCTGTTCAGCTGTCGGAGGACAACTCACCCATGGAGGTCTCCTGCACTAGGTTAACCCGTGTTGAACGTGCTAGACGACACAAGGAAAGGTTATGCTTCTACTGCGGGAGCTCCGAACATAACATCTGGCACTGTCCGATCCGACCAGCCTGTGAAACCCCAGCAGAGGAACCTGTAAGATCTATGAGTCAAGTGAGAGAGCTCAACTCAAAGTCCTTCAAAATACCAGTCTTACTATAGGTTGCATCCTCCACTCACGTCCTGTCTGCCTTTATTGATTCAGGGGCAGAGGGGAACTTTATCAGTAATACTATTGTGCAGAAGCTCAACCTGCCAAATTACCCCTCTGCACAGTGCACTCAGCATCAGGACCATTGATGGAGGACCCATAGGTGATGGGCTGGTCACTTAATGTACCCAACCAGTACATATACAAGTAGGAGCATTGCATAAGGAGATCATCTTGCTCTGTGTAATGACAACCGTTAATCATGACATTATTCTTAGATATCCTTGGCTACAACTTCATGACCTTCTCATTTCTTGGCAAAGCAAGAAAATCCTCCAATGGTCACCCACGTGTTTTCAGAGCTGTCTCTCTTATCCCCAAATCTAGGTATTCTCCACCTCTGTAGAAAGTCCTCTACAAGACTCCATGGACAACGATCCTGACTGCTATCAGGACCTCGCCGAAGTTTTCAGTAAGGGGAAGGCCTGCGGGTTACCACCACACAGGCCGTACGACTGTACCGTTGACTTACTGCTAGGTATGTCTCCGCCTCGAGGTTGCATCTATCCCCTATCCCAGAAGGATCACACTACCATGGAGGAGTATATTCAGGAGGCTCTCAAACAGGGATATATCCACCCATCTAAATCTCCTGCATCTGCTGGTTTCTTTTTTGTGGAGAAATGAGGGGGTGGACTGAGGCCCTGCACTAATTACAGAGGTTTAAACGAGGTAACCGTCAAGTATTCGTATCCTCTCCCCTTGGTTCCAGCAGTGCTGGAACAACTCTGATCCACAAAAGTCTTTTCCAAGCTTGATCTGTGCAGTGTGTACAATCTGATCCAGATTAAAAGGGGCGATGAGTGGAAGACTGCTTTCAGCATGATTGCTGGTCACTTTGAATACTGGGTCATGCCTTATGGCCTTTCTTTGGCACCCAGCATGTTCCAATGCTTCATTAATGACATGCTAAGGGACATGCTGGGCAAATATGTCATCACCTACATTGACAACATCCTGATATACTCCTCAGATGTCTACAGTCACCAGAAACACATCAGAGCAGTTCTCGGGCGAATACTGGAGAACAACCTCTATGTGAAGGCTGAGAAGTGTGAGTTTCATTGAAGCAGGATCTCCTTCCTAGGCTACATAATCAGTGCTAAAGGAGTAGGTATGGACTCATCCCAAGTCTCAGCTGTAACATCCTGGCCAACACCCAGATCAATCAAGGATCTTCAACGATTCTTAGGCTTTGCAAACTTTTATTGCCAGTTCATTTGGAGCTTCAGCACTCTGGCAACCCCTCTAACTTTGTTGCTGAAGAAAGGTCCCAAAGGCCTTCATTGGAACCCCGTGGCAGAGGAGGCAGTCAACCAGCTACTGTAAAGCTACTGTAGCTTTCACTTCAGCTCCAATACTCCAGCACCCAGACCCTACAAAACCGTTCATCGTAGAGGTAGATGTGTCTGACACTGGAATAGGGGCCATCTTGTCCCAACATTTTGGGGAAAAACAGAAGCTACACCCAGTGGCCTTCTTTTCAAAGAAACTAAACTCAGCAGAAATAAACTATGACGTGGGAAATGGAGAACTGCTTGCTATAAAACTAGCTCTTGAAGATTGGCGGTATTGATTAGAGGGAGCCACTCATCCTTTCATAATCCTCAAAGATCATAAAAACCTAGAATATCTCAGAAAATCCAAAAGGTTGAATCCACATCAGGCCAGGTGGGTATTATTCTTCACAGGGTTTTACTTCACCATTTCATTCCATCCAGGTTCCAGGAATACCAAGGTGGATGCTTTATCCAGGGCATTCAGGTCTTCCCACCATGACACAGGTTCTCATCCCATCATTTCACCACAGTGTTTCGTATAATCAGTCACCTGGGAACTGGACAAGGAAATAAGCAAATCACAGCCTCAAACTCTGCCCATTCACCTCCCACCTGGCCTTCTCTATGTGCCAAAGCATCTGTGCAGCAGACTCATCACCTGGGTGCACACATCTCCTGCCACTGGACATCTGAATAGCCAATGCACTCACCAGATGTTAAAGAACAGGTACTGGTGGGAGAATATGCTTTCTGAGATCAACCAATTAATTGCCTTCTGCTCTGAATGCGCTCAAGCAAAGGTTCTGAGAGTGCCCTCGCTGGCAAACTATGCCCTCTACCAGTTCCCCAAAAGGCCTTGGTCACACCTTGCAATCGACTTTATCACAGATCTCCTTCCCTCTCAAGACAACACCACAATAATGGTAACCATAGACTGATTTTCGAAAGCATTGAAACTCATTCCGTTGCCAGGCATCCCCACAGCCTCTCAGACTGCAGAGCTGTTATTCCAGCAAGTCTTCAGGTATTATGGCATTCCTGAAGATATAGCTAGTGACCAGGGACCCCAATTCATTTCACGGTTTTGGTCAAGCTTTATGGAGAGGTTTGGAGTATCCGTGAGCCTCACTTTCAGCTATCACCCCCAGTCCAACGGTCAAGAAGAGAGAGCAAACCAGGAGATCGGCTGCTTTCTAAGGATATATTGCATATGCAACCCGGGGGACTGGGAGCACTTCCTGCCCTGGGCCGAGTATGCACAAAACTCACTAAAACACTTTGACACCCATCTGACATCGTTTCAATGCATACTCGGCTACCAACCACCCTTGTTCCCCTGGGACGATGCACCCAGCCAGGTGCAGGCCATTGGTGACTGGTTCAAGCGCAGTCAAACCATCTGGGAGAAGATTCACCAACGGCTAGAATCAGTCTGTGCCAAGTACAAATAATATGCAGATAAGCATAGAGGAGAAACTCCCAACTTCCTCCCTGGTAACAGAGTATGGGTGGCCACTAAGAGTCTGAGAGAAACCAACACCTGTAGAAAACTCCAGCCACGCTACATCGGGCCATTTAAAGTCTTAGGCTGCATCAACAAAGTCTCTTACCATCTGGAACTTCCCCCTCACAGCCAAGTGTCACCCACGTTTTACATCTCAAACCTAAAACCTGCCATCCCAGGGCCTCTTGCCAGCAACACACCAAACCAAGAACACCCTTCACTTAATCTAGAGGGAGAGCCCATCTACCAGGTCAACAAGATCCTTAAGTCAAGACAAAGAGGAGGTCAGGTTGAGTACCTGGTAGACTGGGAAGGATACGGACCAGAAGAACAAAGCTTGGTCAGTCCAGAGACATCCTCAAACCCCTTCTTAAGCAAGAATTCCATGCTCAGCATCCTAACAAACCAGCACCCAGAGGTAGGGGTTGTCTCAGAAAGAACCCAGAGGTAGCTCCTCGGGGGGTAAACCCACTAAGAATGAGCAAAATACAAACATGGACACTCCAGACTACAGCACCCAGAACACACAGCGCCCTCTGTCTCCTGCTTACTGAATCAGCTGCCACTCATTTCCTCAATCACGGGGCCCTCTATTTAAGCTCACTTCACAAAGACACCATTGCGAAGTATCATCTTGATCATCCAGTTCATACCAAGCCTTGTATCTTTCTGACTGCCTCTTAAATTTCTGATCCCTGCTATTTCCTCCTCGTTTTCTCTCTCTTTGTCTTTCCTACGTTACATTGTTTGCTGATTGCCCGACCCTTGCTAGTTTACCGACACCGATTCCAGTCCCTTGATTTGGCTTTGTTGACTTTCTGCAATCTGTCTTCCTCCGCGCATACATATGTAAGTGCCTGCATTCTCACAAAAAAAATTAAATAATGATATGATTTGAAACAATGGATGTCAAGGAAATACAATGGTGATTATAATCATGATTTGGTACAAAATCAGTATCCAGGAAAGACCCAGTCTTTGAGGAGAAATAATGGGCCAAAGATCTTCAGTTTGTCAACAAATGCATGAGAAAATTATTAAAATGTTTATAAAAATGTTCCTCAAAGAAAATAGAAAGCGATTTGGATATTTCACCCTCTACAATGTATAATATAATCAAATGATTCAAGGAATCTGGAGAAATTTTGGTGTGTAAAGGGCAAGGGCGCAAGCCTAAGCTGAACACCCAGCATTTCTGATCCCTCAGACAGCACCGCCTCAAGAACTGTCATTCATCTGTACCTGATATAACCACATGGGCTCGGGATTACTTTGGCACACCTTTATCAAGCACTACAATACAGATTTACATCCACAAATACCAGTTAAAACTTTATTGTGCAAAAAGGAAGCGTTATGTTCACTGTGTCCAGAAGCACCATTGACTTATCTGGGCTCGAAGGCATCAGGGATAGACCATCACACAGTGAAAACATGTATTGTGGTCAGACAAATCAGTATTTCTGGTTTTCTTTGAAGAAATGGACATTGTGTGCTCCAGACCAAACACAGAAAAGGATCATCCAGACTGTTACTAGCAACAATTCTAAAAGCCAGGGTCTGTCATGGCATGTGTCAGTGAACTTGGCAAAGGTAACTTACACTTCTGTGATGGCAACATTAATTCAGAAAAGTATATATGGTAGTCTACGATGATCTGGCAACTTGTCTAGGGTGTACCCCGCTTCTCGCCCGTAGTCAGCTGGGATAGGCTCGAGCTTGCCTGCGACCCTGCACAGGATAAGCGGATACAAATGATGGATGGATGGATGGATATACAGTATTCCAGTGTGAGAAGGGAGCATTTGTTATATTTGTTTTATGTAAATGTCATCAGCAAGGTCAGTGGTAGCTTTATTTTGAGTTTCCAAGTTTTCTTTTGCAGTTTTTGGAAATGCCTCTCTTACAGCACTCTCATTGGTAATTCAGCTGAGCTGTAGTATCCCTCAGCACACATCACTTCTGGAATTGCTCTCTCAGTGGGAAAGGTGCTGCAGCAGGGCCTGGCCTGCCATTAATCAAAGCCACTTCTAGTGGCCCACTCCAGAAGCACAAGCTCTCAGCCGTGTCTCGAAGAGACAGTTCAACGATTTGTCTGCTTAGAGAAAGTAGACATTTTAATGTCTGAATTTTAATAGGAATGTGTAACAACGGCCTGTAGAGACTAATGGACCATTATCTTTTCACATTTGTTTTTCTCAGTCCAGCTGGAATTGTTTTTCCACCGAGTGATTGAATGAACAGTCAGCGCCATGTGTATTCATAAGCTTTGTGCTCTCCCTCTTACATTTATCCTTGGATTGTTTTTATCTAAATAATATTTTTGCAGCGTATGCGGATCTCCATTCTAGGTAACTGAACCTTTGTTGTATTTTTATTTTTTTGAATGGCCACTGCTGGGTGAAAAATATACAGAAATAATATTGGATTCTGCTGAGGATGTTAACAGGTATTTCTCTGTGGCTTCGAGCATCGATTTTGTGGCATTAGATGTCTTTTGCTTAAGTAGACCCTTGCAGAGTTTTTTAAGCCTTTAAACTGCTGTGCTTTCTGTGGCTGAGTAAAAATTGTTTATTAGGGGAAGTGTCGGACAAACTACTTTAGTTTGTCTGTGCTTTCAAACTACTTTAGTTTGTCATGCTGTGGCATAGTCGCTGCCAGTCGAAAAATTTTGAACACTCTATATTTTAACATCTCATCTCATCTCATTATCTCTAGCCGCTTTATCCTGTTCTACAGGGTCGCAGGCAAGCTGGAGCCTATCCCA
>JAPEKM010000009.1:7511923-7524006 GCA_027575975.1 Cathorops multiradiatus
GTTTACAGTAGCGATCTTGTGCTGCCTTGTTTAAGACTTTTTCAAATATATCATGGGAAAATCAAATCATGATCCCAATATAGTGAATGACATGGTGAACTGGGTGAATCATTCCATGCCTACATCAAAGATCATCAAAGATGTACATCAAAGAACATCAAAGACGGTTTGAGGAGTAGGTTTAAAGTCTATCAGCCGAATCACTGGATGATGCTTAAACATGTAAATTCTGACACGCACACAAATAACACGCAACACTGTTGTTCACAAACCTGTTTATTCTGAACTGCAAGTTAGCTTATGTGTGGTCACAACGATGAGCCTATATGTAGAACTGGCTGTCTAAAGAATGGTATTTGGCAGCTGGAAATGCGATTATGATACTGTAACACATTCATGATTCTTTTTACTATTCATAACAAATATTGCTTTTAATTCTTTTCAACTGTGTATACTGATCGACAAATAAAAATCACTGTCTATTAACTAAATAAAAAGCGCCAAACTTCACATGGTGGCCTTGTACAGGGAAACTTCAGAGAGGACTTTGGTTTTGTACCTTTTAAAAAATACCCAAAAAAACCTGGTTCTACTTCAATCCTGTTATTTATTCCAGACCAGCAAGAGAATCAAACCAAAAAAGAATTATTTGGATCTTAATTTCGGAAGAATAAAGAAAAGGCACACTGAACACTATCGTAAGGATTCCTTATGTTGCGAGAGCTCTTCGGCGGCGCCTTCGACCCTAATCGAGTGGCTTGCTGTTTACGTAACTGGCGAGAGCAGGATTTGACATCTCTTGGTTTTAGCTGGCAGGACTAGCAGAGCAGGTCGGACTGCTACATCCACATTCGCTACATTTCCTTTTGCGTCCTTTTTTTGGGGGGGGAACCACAACAAAAAACAGAAAGTGCTCCAGGAACCTGTTGGCCAGAAGCTGCAATGTTTACCGACCATCTTTCTCCTATTTACCAGAATTCTGTAATCACATCTCCTATTCAATTCAAGTAGATTTGCTAAGTGCTGAAAAAAGAATGAACATGATCAGTTGGCCATAATCCAGTGTCGAGTGACTAAAATTTCCAATGGAACCTTTTATATTAACACATTCCTTCAGATATCCATGTAGTGTCAATCATAATTGGAGGAGTTCAAAGAAAAACACTATTCTCATGTAGTGAAAACGCTCACGACGCAGCTCCTCCCAGATAATCAGCAGTGTAAGAAGGATATTGTGATTCATCCCATGTTGCTTTTGTTGTAATAAAGCAGTGGCGAGTTTGTTTGTGCACCGTTCTTCCACCAAGTAACAATACTACAGGATAGATAATGTATACTTATGGATTATGGGATGAAACCCAAGTGGGCTGTGACACATGACCGTCATTCCCACCATCTGATGTTTAAACTGCACCTTGTCCCAAAGTATGGCTTTGTTCAGCATGTTCCAGCATGATTCTATTGCTTCAGTATTGCTGTAAAAGTTCTAACACTGCTCTTAACAAGCGTGCAAACTGAATGAGTTTCATCTTCAAAGATAGCCCACGGACTAAAGATGACGAGTGAAATGTTTATTCCATGTCAATACCAAACGTGTCATGAGTTTGGGCTCTTGTCCAGGCTCCGCTGGGTGTATCTCAGCTGTGTTTGCTACACAAAAAAACCATCCAGATTGAGCTATGGCTGTTTGTCAGACCAGGACGAGAAGAGAGCTTTCACAGTTCCAACCATGCTCCTCCAATAACTTTTTCCTGGGAGAACGCAGGCACTGGAGAGCGTTCGAAGGGTTCTGAGGAATCAGGTTGAGAAGAAAAAAAAAAAAGAGAAAAGAACATGACCGAAAAGTTCTTGTTTTACGCAAACTATGGTCAAGTACTGTACCTGTATCCTTTTCCTCCATTCTCCCTTCTCCAAAATCAGATCTCAAGGTAATACTGTGTACCTCTTACAATCGATCAGGCCTATTTGACCAGTACGAAGCCGTGCTGCGAGTCCACCGTCTCCATCATCTCACTGTCTGCCATTTTGAGGTCTTCGTACCCCGGTGCTGGAGTTGGCACCCCTGCTGCTGTGCACAGAAGTGGAGGCTGGCCAGGTTCCAGCAGGGGATCAAACTGCTCCTGGTACAGAACCTCACTCTGCTGGCAATGGCCTGGCTCATGTGGTTGGTAGCTGTAGGGTTGCTGACTCTGGAGTTGGGTGGCAATGCCAGGGGGAAGAGTGGAGTGATGCAGCTGGGGGTAATGACTCAAGTAGGGGTCATAGGTCAAGGTATCGCTGGCAGGCTCCATCATAGGAACGAACGGCTGTGTATTCTGCTGCTGGTGTGATATCGAGCTTTGGGCCTGACAGTCCTGGTGGCTTATTGGTGGGAAAGAGGCATAAGACTCGTCCACTATGTGCATCTGGTTAAAATAGGCCTGCATTTGGGACTGCTTCTGAAGATACAGCCTCTTCTGCTGCAACCTAGGGACATACAGATTTTATATTATACACTCACTGAACACTTTATTAGCAACATCTTGTGATGAGCAGAAAAGCATTTTAGCTTTTCACAACATGCCAAACATTGAGACCACAGCAGAAGACCACATCAAGGTTCCCAATGCTCTCAGCCAAGAACAGGAATCGAAGGCTACAGTGGGCACAGGTTCACCAAAAGTGATGTTGATATTCAACTGTCCAGTTTTGGGAAGCTTCATCTGCATGATGTTATACATTTTCCTGCTGATTGGTTGACTGGACAACTGCATGAATGTACAGGTGTAAAGGTGTTCCTAATGAACCCTCTGGGGTCAAGAGCTTCCCCGGTGAAGCTCGGCAGGTTTAGAATGATTAGGTCATGTATTTAGATAAATATCTTCACGAGGCTTTATCATACAAGCATGATAAACATATTGACAGAAACTTTATACTTTACACTTTATGTGCCCACTGCCAAATATCATAGTTTTTAAATTACCGAAATTCGATGAAACATAAAACTTGTCACCTTACTCAGTCACACCGGAGTCAGAGCACTGAGCGCCCAATTTCGCATTCATAAAAGACGATTCACATGGTAATAGCATGATAATCACTTTCACACTTTCAGTTTCGATTGGTTTCTCTTTCGCCTACAGTAAACAGGATAAAATCTGTCAGCCATAGTTTAGGCTACCTGTTTGGAGGTCAAACCTGTTGCAAGATGGTACGTGGATTTGTGAGATGGCACTTCAGATGATTCAGGACAACGATTCAATTCATAATTCAGGACAGCGATTCAGCGGATCTTGATAACTACGACACTGAAAATGAGCGGTGTCATTTTGATCTTCGAATCGACCCAGCCGAAGAGCAACTTGAGTAAGTGTAAATATTTATTGTGAGCAGATCGGTTGATATGCGTGCGCTGTAGTGCATACACAGGAAATATGGCTGAGCAATTTTTCCAGAGTCAAAAGTATTTTCCTCTAAAATACTTAATTTTGCTTTATTTCGGGTTTGGAGAGTAAAATCTGGAGTTGGAGTGGGAGCAAAATTACAGAGTAGTTGTGTAACAGAGTTGGTTGTAGTTCTGAACTGAGTAAAATAGTACAAGAGTTCATTTCAAGACACACTGAACAGAGTCAAATACTAAAAAAAAGTTAAATATCAGATAAACTGTGTTTAAAACTGTGTTGGAATGTGTAAAAAAACATGACCTTACCCATTGTGACGAACCGTTTTGATCACATGACCTGATGGGATTAAGAGTTGGCAGTGAGAGGGGTTTTCGCTCTTCTCATTGAATGGAATGGAATTTTTTACCCTTCTCATTGAATCCCTCTCCCACTGCCAACCCTTTATCCCAAAACAACAGGACATACATTTTTGATGGCCAGTTAATTGTCCAAATCAATGGAGCAGATGTAAGTTTTTGTGCTTGATCCATTCCTCAGACTGAACAGAATCATCTCAAGTGATCAAAACGGTTCGTCACAATGGGTAAGGTCATGTTTTTTTCACACATTCCAACACAGTTCTAAAACTGCTTTTTACATCGTCATTTATTTGTTATTAAAAAAAAGTACAGTCATGACATACTACAGATATATTATTGTAGCTGAACACAAAAAAAAGGTCATATGACTGAAAATACTGCTTAGATTTGTTGAAAATGACATCATCCTCTGAGCATGCCAAAATCATTAGAGTGCCAGAAAATACCCTCAGAACCCAGAGGGTTAAGTGGTCAGTGAGTGAGCATAAGAACTCCAGGACTTGTAAAAGTGTGTTAGAAGTAGCGAAGTGAAGTGTGTGTACCTGTGCTCAGCCAGCTGCTGTTCTAGGCTGCGAGGAGTTTCTTTACAGAACATATGGCAGCTCCCGGGGCTTGCCATCAGGTTCGCTTTCTGTTGAAGGGTTAGAAAATAAAAGGATGTAAACTTTGTCATCTGAAAACCTTCAAGGAATAATTCAGGTTTTGTTTTTTTCCAACCTAATCTAAAACACATAGCATACAAGTGATAAACACAAGAATTTAGACTGGTGAGACCAGAACAGAAAACTTGTTTGCTCAGAATATTTAGGGCAGTCGCTGGGGCGTTAATAACAGTTTATGGAAACACATTTTTGTAGATCACTTTCATGAATTGTTAATTCAAAAGGTATCTATAAATGAAACTTTTTATCAGGGATGGACAAACTTTTCAGAAAATAATTTGGGAAAATTATAGTGTGTTGGCAGCACTGAGCTCTATATAAAATCTGGAGAGGCTTGTCAGAGTGAGCCATCTGGCCACCATCTTACCACTACCATCACGTGTCTTTGGCTTGTGTGTTAAAGCTCATAGGCAACAGTTTTAATTTTATGCACATTTGACACTTTATATGTTAAAAAAACCCTCTGTAATTTTCTTCTGGTCCCAAGAAGTATCGTTAATAAGTAATAATTAACATAAGTTAGCGTGGATTGTGGCGAGTTTCTGTTCGGCTATTTTCATGACCACTCGGCGCGTGACGTCATTTAAGCCAAACAAACCTCTTGAGTTGAGTCCACTTCCGTTTACTCACATTGCCGTTCGGCTTGAGTGCAGACGTGCGTTCAGGAATTTCCAAAGAAAAAAACCCATGCCTTATTGTTGTGCAGTGAACTGTAACAATGGGACCGGTTCAGGAAGAAGCTTTTACCTTTTTCCGAGAGAGGAGAAGAGGCGGAGCAAGGGGATTGGCTTTTTCCAAAAAAAGGAAAAGAGGCGGAGCGAGTGGGTTGGCTTTTTCTGAAAAAGGAGAAGAGGCGGAGCGAGTGGGTTGGGTTTTTTTCCCGAAAAAGGAGAAGAGGCGGAGCGAGAGGGTTGGCTTTTTCCTAAAAAGGAGAAGAGGCGGAGTGAGTGGGTTGGCTTTTTCCGAAAGAGGAGACGAGGTGGAGAGAGTGGATTGTGTGCGTGAAGCCAGAGGGTTGTTTTTTTCTGGAAGAGGAAAGAAAGAAAGTACAACTTTATTCATTACACACTTGTGAAATTTCCTCTCTGCATTTAACCCATCTGAAGCAGTGAACACACACATGCACACACGTGTGAGCAATGAGCACACACACATACCCAGAGCAGGGGGCAGTACCTGGGGAGCAGTTGGGAGTTAGGTGCCTCGTTCAAGGGCACCTCAGCCCAAGGCCGTCCCGTATTAACCTAACCTGCATGTCTTTGGACTGTGGGGGGAAAACGGAGCACCCAGAAGAAACCCACGCAGACACGGGGAGAACATGCAAACGCCACACAGAAAGGCCCCTGCTGGCCACTGGGTTCAAACTCAGAACCTTCTTGCTGTGAGACGACAGCGCTAACCACTACATCACCGTGCCGTCCACGGTGCTTAAAGTGCTTTAATTATCTGATCAGGAAGATAGACTGGTTATGAGGACATATAAAATTTGTGTGGTTTTTTTTTTAGTTGGGCACCGTGTCTCTTGCTCTCTTCCGCACTCTGATTGGTCTGTATTGCGAGGATGTCATGCTTCAGCTCATACTCAAGTGAGTACTTTTTTTTTTCTTCTTCTTTTTTTTTTAAATGTATCCGAGACGTTTGTTTTTTCACAGCCATTTTTTTTTTTGAGTATCCTTACTTCAAGTCCTGAACTTTTCTTTGGAAGTTAAGAACATGTGTCCTCTGTAGTGAAAAGGGTGTGTGGTTTGGGACACGTTCACACTGGCCTACTAATGTTGTTTATGTGGACTGTATAGTGAACAGGGTGTGTGATTTGGGACAGGAAACACCGGATGGTGAGACATTTGTGACCTGTGTGCTGTTTGGTTGTTTAGTATCCACTAAGTTGAGTTCAAGTCCATATCTTGGAAGGAATCCAGACAAATCTGTCAAGTGATAAAGATAAAAAGAATAGACATGAAACTTTAGTTTCAAAGTCCAAAAGTCTCTATGTGTTCCATTTTAAAATTGCAGACGGTGATTTGTGTGTGATATCTGGCAGGTATCTGATCCCGTGTAATCACATGATGCTGAGTCAGCGATGCGTCCTGAACGAGAGAGATTTATATTCCATTTCTGCAGCCAAATTCCTCGCCCTTACTCCATCCTGCTGCTCTCCAGACATCATCGCTCCACCAATCCGACAGCTCGACTCCATCACCTGGTCAAAGGTTACTGATGAAAACCAATCAGGAAGTATGGGTAATGGAGGTTTTTTTTTTGAGGGAGGGATTAACTCATTTTTAATGTTTTTGCTCAGCATGAGAACACACTGAATCCATTTTAAATATCATCTTTTGAATATTAAGATGGCGTGATGGTGGTTGTTATATTTTTGAGTGTTATTCTCAGTGGTTATTGAAATACAATCCTTTTAATGACTTGGCAGCAGGCAGTAAATACAGCATTGTACTTTTCTTTTATCTCTTGCTAGTGTTTTGGAACATGACCTTATACATCTTCCTCAAGAATTATGAGTAATATGAAATGTATTCTCTAAAGAGCAAAGTTTGTCTTGATAAAGTCCTGGGTTATGATTCCTTTTTTTTAATCAAATCTAAATGGGCCATTTCACAGTCAGGGTATACTTTTGGGGTCCACAATAGTCCAAAAATCAAACCTCAGATTTTTGTGTTTCTTTGCTGCCCAAAATGACCTTTTGAGATGGAAATGAACTGTGCAGAATTTCAGAGCAACAGGTCATATCATGCTGTGCAAAGGCAAACTACAATATCTGCACATTTTGTGAAATTGAGTAATCACCTTTTATTGTGCCCCCCCTCCCCCCCGAGGCGAAAACCTAAAATGCCATTTATCTCAATTCCGTGATTCTGCAGATACTGCAGTTTGCCTTTGTACAGCAGATAAACTGGGCGCGTTACTTGTGGTGAGAAGACTGCATATACGTGGTGTTTCTAAAACCAACCACCTTTCTTATAGTCAACAAGCGTAAGATATACAAAGTGGAAAAACTGTTTAAATGGATATGATGTATGCTAAGTACAAGTTTTTAAGTGCATACCATGCAGAGATTTTTTTACACAATGGTAACTGTAATAACAACTGAAGTGGTGACTACAATCCATGTGGTTTTCCAGAGAGGACACTTTTTTTTTTGACAGATTCTCTTTTCAACCACATGTGAAGCTCTGCTGCAAGCATGTCTCACATCAGTTTCAAGTCCTGTTTTTACTGTGGGGGAGTATTCTGCTTCCAAAGAGCAAATATTCTCTTGAATCATTTACAACCTCAAGATATGACAAATGTTTTATGGAGAGGGCTTTTTTATTTTTGATGGCCAAAGGGTCCTGTCGGAGGCACTTGGTTTACAAAAAAGTACAACTTCCACTTAAATCTCTTTCGATTGTGAATGAAAGTACTGTATACGTCCCAAAGTAAAACCGAGTTAGTAATAAAAAAAAATGCAATTCTGAATGTAAAATCTAAGTGTAATAAATAAAGTAGAATTAAGTAAAATGAAACTGGGCCCACATTTGACTCCTGAACATATTTATAAGAACTTGTAAGAGACGTTAGTGCTGTATGTCGGGCTGGTGTGTCCCTGTAGAGTAGCGTATAAGAAACTCCAATTTATAAATACTGGACCTAGTTGCAGGAGTCCGTTGGTGGTGTTCAAAAAGACAACTATGATTATGAAACAGCTTGTGTATAATGAATTAATTTCTAAAGGTATATTTCAATAACATTTGGCTGGCTTTTTTTCGTGGTATGTCAGATGTATTCTGATAGATAGATCTGATATACCATGAAAAAAACCTTATTATTATTATACATTCCTTTCGGGTGTTCAATGCATTTTTCTCTTTCAAAATTCTCTCAAAATCTTCTGCATTTAATGAAGCAAACCTGACGGCCATGTTTGTTTACAAATTGTCACAGTCGCTCGCTAGCGCGGAAGTTTTACATTTCCGTGTGACGTCATGTTGTCTTGACAACCATGCAATATCGTAAACCATATTCAGCGCTCATTCTCCATTGGGTAGAGTGACGTAATACACGTAGGAAGATGCTAACAATATTGCATGCTGTCAAACCAAATAAAATGAAACCTGCTAGAAGGGAATAGAACACATTTTTATTCCATCGAAAAAGTGTCCTGTATATATTGTGTGTGTGTGTGTGTGTGTGTGTGTGTGTGTACATACTGATGTAGAACTGTGGTTACTCAAACCACAACTCCTCAGTGCACGTTTTTCATTTTAAACAACATTTGCATCATTTGCTCTCATTTGCTTTTCCACCCTGTGATCATGTGGGAGAGAACAAGGCCTCAGTGACACACTTCTCTCTCGCCTTTACCACAAATCACATGATGCTGATTAGAACGACATGACTGAACTAATTAGGATCTGATTTTATCCTGAAAATATTGACACAGAGCCGGAAAAAGGGATAAAAATATTAGTGTTGAAGTCTGTTCCCAACAATGAAGTCATTATTTAGAAATGCAACACAGTGATGAGATTTAGCAAAAATCCAGCTATGAACTGAAGGAGATCTGGAAAAGGGTTTCGAGGGATGTGGCATAAAAGGCATGTTGGTCATTTTGATAAAAAGGAATGCAAAAATTTTTTCGTTGTATTGTTTGGAAGTCAGGGAATGCAAACTTTTGCACTCACTTGTATTTCTCTACTGTGAATAATTTCAACAATAGGATTTTATTCTCAGGGTATTTCGCTGACCTGTTATTAGAGTATTATTTAAGATACTTAAAATGTATCTGAAGCACAGCTTACCCAGAATGCCTTGCGATTGGATTTCTTTATCACAACAGTGAGAGAAATCTGTAAATGTTCATATACGAGAACCGAATTTGAGCAGCAGTGACCTTTTTATACATTGTACAACAAAATATTTTTAATGTGGATGATTCTGAAGTTATTTAAAGATTATTGAAATGAAGCTAATATTATATTATTGTTTCCGATTTCAGAAATGGAGGTATGTTCCTCGGAGCAGGATGATTCCAGTCACTCGTGTGTGATTGGCTCAGAGATTCACCTGGACGTCAGTTACCTGCATTACCTGTATGACGCACGTAACGGTATCGGCAGCTGCATGCGGGCGTGTCGCGTCTGGTCCGCTCCTTATGACGGTGTGACCCCGCCTCCTGAGGACAAAGCTCGCTCTCGTGTGACCTCGCAAGCTCTTCCCAATGTCACTTCCTCTTCCGGTGTTGAACTTGAGTGGGACGACAGCTATGACGCCGGGTCTGCACGAGCGCAGCAGGAAGAAGAAGAAAACCGAGCTGTTGCTGCAGCCCCAAACGAACCACCGCAGCACATCCAGGAACTCCGAAAGACAGCCACTCTGCTCGTCAATGGCTCCTACGTGGAAGAGTCTGAATTTCAGGACGATGTCATGGTGTATGATCTGGTGGCGCAGAAGGACGCCAGCGAGTCCACTGATAGAAAGCGAATCATTTCCAATCCCGTCACAGATGAGGCACATGGAGAAAAGAAGGAAGATTCCGATGAAAAATCAGAAATCCAAAATGGTTCTATGCAACCAAACACGGGGAAACAAAATGACGGCCAGATCGAAGCAGAACAGAACTCGCACGACCATCACGCAGACAAAGATGACAACTTGGCGACCGAGTACGAGGACTTGATCCGCACTCTGGTTGTCGAAGCGAAAAGTCCGACAAGGACACAACAAGAGTTGAGAAGCTCCATAATGGAGGAAGAGGACGACGTGGACTTCAGCTCGTTTTCAGCTGAGATGCCAGAAGCGGAGAAATCTCCATCGCCGTTTAGGACTAAACCTCACAGCGGGAGCGTGAATCACGCCGTTCCTTTTACAGGTGAGACCACGGCTACATCTCAAATCGCACCACTTTTAAGTTAATATCGTAAATTGTTTGCACGTGCAAGTGTTAGTTTATCAGTCAGGAATTCAGCAGTATGTGGTGTCATGCATGCTTCTGATTGGTCCTCATCAATGCAGGTGCTTTTTATTGGAGAAACCAAAAAGGATGCTGTAGTTAACTACAAGATGATGATAAAGATACTACAGTATTAGCTCTTCACCTGCACTTGGAGAACCATTTTGAAGGTGTTTCGAAAATAGTAATACTGATAATTAAAGGTTAAGACCAATTTCTAAGGCTAATCACATAGCATTTCTACATGCAGTCATGTTTTAGTTTTGAAATTTAAGTTTTAGAAAAAAGGAAAAAAGTAGTTCACCGAGATATTATACTCACCAGCTACTTTATGTGGAACCACCATTCATCTGTCCAACTGTTTGATGTGGTTCTCTAATCAGCCAATCCCTCGACAGCAGCACAATGCATCAAATCACGCAGATACAAATCAAGAGCTTCAGTTAATGTTTACTTCAAACATCAGAACGGGAAAAATTGTGATCTCCAAGTGTGACTTTCTTTCACTGTGGCATGGGTGTTGGTTTGAGCCAGATGGACTGGTTTGATTATTTCAGAAACTGCTGATCTCCTGGGGTTTTCACACACAGCAGTCTCTAGAGTTTACACAGAATGGTGCGAAAAACAAAAAACACTGAGTGTTTTTACTGACAGTTCTGTAGGTGGAAACAAACGCCTTGTTGATAAGAGATGTCAGAGGAAAATGGACAGATTGGTTCGAGCTGCCAGGAAGGATATAGCAATTCATAGCAACTATTTACAATCGTGGTGAGCAGAAAAACATCTCGGCATGCAACAACAGAAGATTACATTGAGTTCCAGTCCTGCAGCCAAGAACAGGAACCTTAGAATCAAGAATACTTTCCTATTAAAGTGGCCGGTGAGTGTATACGACATATTTGTGTCCTTTAGCCGAGCCGGCTTTTCGGGGGAAAAAAGTCTGTCACAGAAAACTGTGCTCGTAAACAGAGAGAGAGGTAACGAAGAACAAAGGAGTGGAGAGACTTGTGTAAGTAACATGTATCAGAAATATTTTGAGGAGAAAGTGAAGTAGGAAGTGATTTGAGGCAGAAAGGTGCTCGAACCTTATACACCATAGACAGAGACGTTTGAATTTGTGCTGGTCTTGGAAGGAAGAATGTCAATGTGAAAACGTCACCCCCCTGTCCTGCCATGGTGGACATCGATCCCAGCTCTGTTACTAGCAATCATTCCAGCTCAGACGCGGAACAACACAGAGATGCATTCGGATGTTTTACACAGAACGTGAGGTGGAATAAAGATGTAAGATTTCCGCCTTGAAGAGGTTGTGTAAAAGGGGCTAAACTGGCACTGTTTCAAATCTGTAAATCCTTACACTCCAACTAAACGCAATCCATGTAAGAATGTTACTGACACCATTTGCCATGTAATGTGAATAACTGATGCAGAATGTGTTTTCAGGGAAACCATGCGAAATTCCATACAGACAGTAAGTAAGGGATAATATACAGTGAGCCAGTCATTATTGTGAATCACCCTCTAGGGGTTTATTTAAATAATATTGGCTGGCATTGAGTCAGATATATTCCATTCAGTTGGCATGATACTGAACGAGTCGAAGACGAGTAGCTGAATGGAATATATCTGATATAGCACAAAAAAACAGCCAATAATATTATTATTATCTCATCTCATTATCTCTAGCCGCTTTATCCTGTTCTACAGGGTTGCAGGCAAGCTGGAGCCTATC
>JAPEKM010000009.1:10807766-10818885 GCA_027575975.1 Cathorops multiradiatus
ATCTGCTGTGAACCCTGATAAGAGTTTTATGTCCACTATGATCATGTTAGTGCTGTTAAATGACCCAGTATATCTGAAATTTAAAAAAAAGTTTTTCAGTAACTTCAGGAGTATCAAGAGCAATAAGGATAGTCAGTAAAGTAATAATTATTGTCAGTGCAGGGTAAAGTGTCATAAGATGATGTGCAGTCATTAATCATTATATTTAATGGTTTTACATATAAATCAGGTTTTTAATATATATGTAAAGCATTTACAGCAACTTTCTGTAAACTTTTAAAATAATGACTAAATGACAGTATTTCCTTATACTCTGAAGACATTGTTTACCAGTTTTCTGATTTTAGGACAGTGATTTATCACACATTCATTCTTACCCAACAGTGAACTTGATGGACAAAGTTTGTCCAAATGATTTCGTGCAGTTTCCTTCAGTCTTTGCTGTGATGCTCAGTGTATTGGATTCATTAGGTATGGGGACATTGTAGAAAAGTGCTATCTGCAAGCAGGGGTTTAAAAAACAAATGAAACCATGAAGTGATCAATAAACAATGAACAAAAATCAAGCAATAAAAAGAAATAGTAATTTGTTTAGACTTGCATGAAAAGTAATTGTTGGGGAAACAGGGCAGTCAGTACTTATACAATCCCTTGCAGACTCGCAGGACTGCATTTTACTCTGAATAGAATAGATTCATTTTGACACAAGGTTTGTTAGATAGGAACAGTTAGATGCACTGACCTGTACTGACACACAGGTTGAGCCCTTCACATCAATGCTGTATTTTCCAGGAACATTCTGCAATGATCTTTCTTGGTACAGTAACTTGTTGTTTTGGTTCACATCAAAGTTGTGACTGTCTCCATCTGCTGACTTTACAGTTACTGAACTAGAGCCATCTGAGCTGAACACTTTAGAGGAGTACAGCGCCAGAGCTTGGAGGGCCACAACTGTGTCCTGTTTGAAAAAAATAAATAAGGCCCTTTAAATAATGCTGCAAAAGTTAAACATTGATTTATCATTATCCCGACTAAATGCAGAACAACCTAAAGGGAACAATGCAATTTAATTGAGTACCTGGGTGGAGGAAAAGCCTCCATAAGGATTTTGCTGTTTCACCAGCCAGCTGACTATCCTATTAGCATAACCCAAATCAGCAGCAGTGAGCTGACCTTCAGTGAGAACAGCTAGAAGAACATAAGAGCTGATTTCCACTGACAATGCGCCAGAGTCATCTGATGCTGACTGAGACCAATGAAGATGACCATCTAAAAGGAGATGAGATCATTAAGAAAGGTACAAACAACCATAATAATGCTTCAACTGCACAAACTCCATTATCGCTTATTTAATTTTTCCAAATTTAGATTTTCTTTACTTTGATTTTTTTTTGAGTCAGTAGAAAATGCACTAAGACATGATGCTCCTGTCCAGAGCGTCCCTGAGAGAGTCTGGCAATCATATATTTAAATAGAATTCAGTCTGGTTTTAATTAAGGGAGTTTTCAAGTGCACATCATATACTAACTCAGATGTGTCTGGTATCATTACCTTGTCCCTGTGCTAGCTAGCAAACATTGGCCACCTACAAAATCACCTACCACTGACCCCAGAGATCCGCAGAGAGCACACAGATAAGAAAATAAAACTCCTTAACAAAGCTTTGTTTCTGACTGCGAAGTTAGCTTGATTTTAGCTGGCTAATTCACTACTATTGGCTCTGTGTTGTCTCCTGATCTTGCAGAATAAACAGAGTTGACTCCTTTAAAATTATTATGAGAATTTAAAGATCACTGTGTGCCAAGCTGACAAAAGTACAAAGAAAATATTTTCAGTAGTTTTACTGACAATTGTATTTTTTTTATATATATATAAATGAAGTTAGAATTTGATGCCTGCAACACACTCAAAGTTGGGACAGAGGCAAAATAAGACTAAAAGGTTTATAGGATATTGAAGTAATGCCATTTTGGAAGATTCCTCAATAAGCAGGTTAATTGGTAACACAATTAGGTATAAAAATGCACCAAAGGCTCAGTCTTTACAAGCAAGGATGGGTTGTGGCTTACTACTTTGTGCCAAAAATTCATAGGCAATTGTTAGTCAATTCAAAAATAACATTTCTCAACACAAGATTTTAGGTCTTTCATAATCTCCAGTACATAATATTGTGAAAAGATTCAAGGAATTTGGAGACATATTGGTAAGAAAAGGCTAAGGTCAGAAACCACTGTTGAATGTGCATGACCTTCAAGCCCTCAGGCGGCACTGCCTGAGAAACCAAAATGTTAATGTGACAAATATAGTCACATGAGCTTGGAGTACTTCAGAAAACTGTTGTCACTTAACACAGTCCACCACTGCATTCAGAAATGCAAACTGAAACTGTATTTCAGTTTCTATGCATTATTATGCATTATTATGCATTATTATGCATTATTCTATACTGTATTTCAGTTTCTATTAATTCTATGCAGAAATGCCACTGATTTCTCTGGGCCCGAACTCATCTCAGATGGACTGAAAGACAATAGAAACGTGTGCTGTGGTCAAATAAGTCCACATTTCAGTTTGTTTTTGAGAAAACCAGATGTTGAGTTCTCCGTGCCAAAGGTGAACACCACCATCTAGCTTGTTACCAAAGAAAGGTGCAAAAGCCAGCATCTGTGATAGTATGGGGGCATCAGTGCCTACAGCATGAGTGAGTTGCATGTGTGTGATGGTACCATTGATTATATTGAGGCATATTCATCAAGGCAACGTCTCTTTCTGGGAAGTCCATGCTTATTTCAGCAGGACAACACCAGGCCACATTTTGCACAGGCTATGACAGAGTGGCTTTGTAAACACAGAGTGTCTGATTGGCTGGCCTGATGCCAGTCCAGAGCTGTCTCCTATTGAGAATGTATGGTGCATCATGAAGAGGAGAATCAGACAATGGCGACCACAGACTGCTGAAAAGCTGAAGTCTTGTATCAAGCAAGAATGGACAAAAATTCCAACTGCAAAACTGCAACAATTAGTATCTTCACTTCCTATATGATTAAAAAGTGTTATTAAAAGGAAAGGTGATGTAACACAATGGAAATAATGCCTGTCCCAACTTTGAGTGTGTTGCAGGCATCAAATTCATACTTTGTTTTTATTTACAAAATACAATTAAGTTGGTCAATAAAACTATTGAAAATCTTTTCTTTGTACTTTTGTCAATTAAATAAAGGTTCATGTGAATTAACAAATCCCAGGTTTTTGCTTTTATTGCATTTTGGAAAATATCCCAACTTTTCTGGAGATGGGGTTCGTAGTATTCAGAATTATGTTTTCATTAGTGTATAATCACCTGTTACTATGAATCATTGTAGTTACAAGCTTAGAATGAGCCATTCATATCTACATAGGGAGCAGGTTCTCTTCCATGGAGCCTCTCTTGTTGCACCACCATGTTTCTACAGTAGCTCAGAAAGGACAAACCAAACATTGGTATCCTTGATATTGTTTGATCCTTGGTATCCTTGATACTGTTTACTTGATGACACTTTGCACACTATTGGCATTATCTTAATCAGCTTCATGAGGTTGCTGAAAAGTTGGAATGCTTTTCAATTAACAGGCATGCCTTGTCAAAAGTTAGTGGAATTAGTGCAATTTCTTGCCTTCTTAATGCATTTGAAATCATCAAACTGTCAAGTCAAAGTCCCTCTTATGCCAGAATCTGGTCTTCCCAGGCAGTCTTCTGTCCCAGTACTAACCAGCTCTTTGAGGTGTATGGGTGCAGCACCAATCTGTTTCGATAGTCCTTGGCCTCTTGCCTATACAGCTAGGGTTACAGTGGGGGGCTAGTCCTTTAGTAACCATGGAAGTTTGACTTCCCCACTCTCATCTGTATGGCAGCATGCCTTGCCAGATGGTAGTAGGGACCATTTTTATGATGGTCTTATGACCCAACCGTGAGTAGAATTCGTGATCTCCCAAATGAGAGACACGCTAATCACTAGGCCAACTCGTGGTCCATCAAACAGTAAATAGTAAATAATAAAAATACAGTAAATAGCCCTATTCCACAAATGTAGTAATCCATATTATGTCAAGAACCACTCAGCTAAGTAAAGAGAAACGACGGTCCAGCAATACTTTAATATATGAAGTGTCTTTTAATTAATAAAAATAAAGGGAAAAAATTGAATGAGGTGTGTCCAAACTTTTGACCAGTACTGCATTTGCATACCTTTATCCTTTGCATGTTTCTCTTCTGATTTTACTAATTGCATTTGTCCTATACAAAGTTATGATAATAGATGCCCCCAGTCCTCCTACCTCTGGGTTCAGGTAGGGAAAACTGAGGTCAGCCTACCTCCCCAACTCATACTTCTGAGTGGGAGACCAGGAAGTAACCTGCCTAGCTCACAAACTAGAATCAGGATGCCCACTCTGACAGGTTAATTAACCCACAAGAAATGAAATGGCGGCCTACCTGAAATAGCGACATTATCCAACTCTTTTAGTAGCTGTTCCCGAATTTTATTCTCTCCAGCCAGACTGAAAGTGTAGGCCAAAAGTGCAGTGGTGTAGGTATTTGTCAGGTTACCAGTAGAAGACCTGAGGCATAACAGCCCATTATTTACAACAGGATCCTGCAATTCAAACGTATCATTATCATGTAGAAGAAAAAAAAATTATGAAAGTTTACTTGAAGCCAGGCCTTATCCATAAAAATGCAGGTACAATTTTAAAATTTAACCGCAACTTTAAAAACACCTCTAAAAAAAATCAGTGTGCTCCTCATTGAATTTCCCAGTGTGATTGAGATTGGATGCATTTTACCAACCTTATATAGATTGTGAATGCATCAAAAACATTGTGAATGTTTAACGGTATCATCCTCTTACCTGGACAGTAGTACCCAATTCAAGCAGTGATGCAGTGATGTAGGCAGTAATAGTCACATCATCATTTACACCACCCTATAATACATTAGAATGATGTGCATGAAATGTTGATAAAAACAGAAATTCAATAAAATTTATTCAGAAATGTATTTTGTAGTAAAGGGTTGCCTGAGATGCATACATACCTTCATTCTGTTATTGAAGAGACGCCCTTGTTGTATAAAACAGCCATCTGGTCTCCGCTTACTTATAAGCCATTGCTTTGCACTATTGATGCTTTCTGGATCAATAAAGATATAATGTTGTGCTTTGCCAAATGTCCTCAAGACAAAAGCAGTTAACCTGTGAAGATTTATTTGTAAGCAATAGTTTTGTACACAAATGTCATAATAACTAACCAATACTGAGGAAAATAAGTCTGTATACAAGTTGAATCTTGTGTAACTTGTATCATGAATACTACCTGTTTACCTCATGACTTGCTTTAAGAAATTCTTACCATGTGTTCCCCTCTCCCCTGCCAAATGTGGTATATGCACCATTTATAGTTTTATAGTTAAGTTGCCTCTGGTATCCTGTGTAAAGTCAAATGATTTTATTCTGGTTAGTTCAGAAAAAAAATCTATTTAGAATGGCTGTTGTTGGCCTTAAAAGATTAAAAAGCTAAAGATAATTGCACAGACCACTCTTAAGGAAGCCAGTAGCCCTCTCACGGATGGCTGTGGTGAGCTGCTCAGTGTTCTCTAGATACTGAAGAATGTAGATATTGGGGGCAAGGAGAGCAATGTTTTGTTCTCCACAGCCATATGGCATCCTTAGCAATCCATCTAGATTCTTTAATGCATGGCCAAGTATGTCTCCTACAAAAAGAACATAATAATATTCTTTATATATTTCACTAAATGATGTTGGAACTGAAAAACATACAGTAAGGGGCATTTCTATGGACTCAAGGGGCCCAAGTCAAAAAGGACTCTGGAGCCCCACCCCACTCCCATGCTCATCTAAGGCACACCATACATTAATTAAAAAATTCTACAGTCCTGGCCAAAAGTTTTGAGACGGACACAAATTTTGGTTTTCACAAAGTGAAATAAGTTGCTGCTTCAGTGTTTTTAGATCTTTTTGTCCGATGTTTCTATGGTATACTGAAGTACAATTATAAGCATTTCATAAGTTTAAAAGGCTTTTATTGACAAATACATCAAATTTATGCAAAGAGTCAATATTTACAGTGTTGACCCTTCTTTTTCAAGACTCCTGCAATTCACCCTGGCATGCTGGATACCAGCTTCTGGGCCAAATCCTGACTGATGGCAACTCATTCTTGCATAATCAGCGCTTGGAGTTGATCACAATTTTTACACAAACTGATTAATTCCGTGCCCAGACGTTGTCAAGAAACCCATAACCTGCTTGCTGTGATGTGAGGGTGATAACCACTGCACTACCATGCCACCCTACATATACACACACACACACACACACACACATATATATATATATATTATATATATATATATAATCATAGTTGCAAGATTTTTTTTTATTTACCTTAATATTTTCTGTCTTACCAAGTACTGAAACAGAAGCTTGTGCTGATCCCTTTATTACATCTTCAGGAAGAATCAGCTCCAACTTTTCAGAGACACTGTTGCCTGTGAGAGAGATGAAAGGCAGCTCCATCATTACTCAGCAGTAGAACATAGTATGTGCATCAGTTTTAAAGCAACCAGACTTGATAAGAAGATAAAAATATTTGCAAGCCTAACCCTGCGGACATAATAACCAGCTCTTGCTCTTCGTCTTCTCAGTTCCTTCTGGCTAAAGGGAAAATATAATTATTAGATCATAGCATAATAAAAACACAGGTTTAAATTTTTAAAGTTATGCTTATTTTCAGTACACAGACCTGGACAATTAGACTCCGTGTAACTGTGTCAATACGGCCTCTCTCTGGGACACTCACAATCTCATTATCACACACAGTCTGGGATTGTTCTGCCTCTGCACTCACTGTCACATTCAAGACTCCTGTAGAATATTAACAGGTATTCAAAGGTATTAATTACTATAAAGAAAAACCCATTGCGGCAGACAACTCAATGTCGTATATCCTTCATATTTACATGACAAAGCACGGTTGCATTGTAAAAACAGGTTTTTTTAGAATACTTAAGCAGTATGATTAGGTGAGTTGCTGCAATATCCAATCAAATCAATATTTTTCTTTCTGTTTAGGAGAGGAGTGTGTATACAGACAGTGGGCCTCAGTTATCAAGCTGGATACTGTCGGTAACAGCACTGAAAACCTGAGTTTGGACAGCCTCCAAACATGCCCGTTCCGGACTACATTTCCCATGATACACAGCACCCCTATCACCAGAGTTCTAACTACATCACCTGTCTCCAATTATCCTAAAATCACCTTCCCTACATAAGCTCAGCAGTCACAAACACACCTTGGGAAGTATCGTTCTGTGTCCAGTACCGGACTATACCGAGACATTTGTTTTCCTGACTGACTTCCTGATAAGGACCACTGTTCTCATTACTTGTCGACCTCACTTCCTTGTCTCTCCTGCATTACCCTGTTTACTCATCGATCGACCTCCACCTGTTTCCTGACTACAATTTCTGTCTCACGATTTGGCTACAGCTGAAGTTTACGCCACAACCACTCTCCCCTGCACCTGCATCCGTAAGTGCTTGTGCTCTAACAGGATACTTCACCATCATGGATGCAGCAGAGGAAGCTAAGCAGACACTTACCAGTCCATGCACAGGGGTGACTGTTAGGGGAACACCAGCAGATGATAAGTGATCTCAACACCAGGATGACACAACTCATTGCTGTGGTGTCATAGGCCATTCTCGCATACCACCCTCTCCTATCAACATGTCCTGAAGTATTCCTCTACCAGAAAAGTTTTCTGGGGAAGCTTCCCATTGTAAAGGATTTCTTCTTCAGTGTTCCTTGTATTTTTCTTCTCTCCCAGGGGAAACAGATGAGCACAAGATTTTCCAGTTTATCAGTCTTCTCACCGGTAAAGCTCTCCAGTGGGAAAGCACAGTGTGGAAGTATGGGGGCGAATGCACCATGTTGTATGACTATTTTCTAGAGCTTTTCACGAGTGTTCGACCATGAGCCAGCCAGAGGGGATCAAAGTTGGATTGAGCCTGTTAACTATCCATCAAGGAGAAAGGAGTGTAGCAGAGTATGCACTGGACTTCCACACTTTAGCCACTGGCAGAGGCTGAAGTGAGCCAGTCCCGAAAGCCACATTTCGCCAAGGTTTGTGTCCAGAGTTATTCCATGAACTGGCATGCCATGATGAACATCTTTCTCTTGACTCACTTATCAACCTGGCCATATGTTTGGATCATCTCCTCACTCTGACTACCTCCTACTCCCTCTCCTAACGCTAATTCTGTGACCCCAATGGAAGTCTCCCGCACTTAACTTCAATGATCCAAAAGAGAGAGAAGGCAGAGAGAGGGCCTCTGCTTTTACTGCAGAGAAGCCAGTCACCTAATCTTCCAGTGCCCTACTTGACCCCCATGAGACCACCAGCCAAGCAGGACTGCCAGCTCAACTAACCTGGTGAGTTCTAACATGTCTTATAACTCACAGTCATTCCAAGTGCCTGTATTATTAAATCTACCAGACTTGACCCATGTGCTCTCTTCTTTTATAGACTTGGGGTGGAGGGAAACTTCATAAATAGCACAATAGTTCAAAAGTACCATCTAACCACCCATGCACCTATGAGACCCAAAAAAACATCAATAGGGGACCCATAGGAGAGGGACTGGTCTCAGCATGCATGATGCCCCTCAAGATTCAAGTAGGAAAGAGTTATACAGAATGCATCTCTCTTCTTGTCACTCCTACCTCACATCACAACCTAATATTGGGTTACCCATCGCTCCAGTTTCATGATCCTCTGATTTCCTGGCAACATGATATTCTACAGTGGTTTCCTTCCTGTTTTCAGAACTGCATGAAACTTCCCCAACTCCCTCTCTCATCTACTTCTGTAGAGAGCCCTCAGCCTGAATCCCTCAACAACATTCCAGCTTGCTACCTCAATCTCAAGAAGGTATTCAGCAAAGGGAGGGCCTGTGGTTTGCCTCCTCACCATCCCTATGACTGCGCTATTGACCTCCTCCCAGGTACTCCTCCTCGAAATCATATTTGCCCTTTGTCACTGACTGAACAAGCAGCCATGGAGGCGCACATACAAGAAGCCCTGCAACAGGGGTATAACAGACATTCTACATCTCCAGCTTCAGCGGGGGTTTTCTTCATTGAGAAGAAAGGAGGAGATATCTGGCCATGCATAAAATATCAGGGCCTGAACCAGATCACAGTAAAATACCCACCAGTCTCAGTGGTGCCTTCAGCCCTAGAACAACTCAGATCTGTCAAAATGTCTTGCAAACTTGACCTGCGCAGTGCTTAGAACTTGGTCAGGTTTTGTGAGGGTGATGAGTGGAAAACTGCCTTTAGCACCACCATGGGCCACTTCGAATACCTCATCATGCCATATGGCCTCTGTTGCGCTCCTTGTGTCTTTTAGTACCTCATCAACAACATGCTCACGGACATGTTGGGGAGGTTTATCATCACTTACATCAATTACATCTTGATTTACTCCCCAGATGAGGACATCAGATCATGAGCACCATGAGCACATCAGGTCAGTGCTTTCTCACCTGCTCCAGAACCACCTGTACATTAACCCTTTGGGGTCAAGAGCTTTGCCAGCGAAGCTCGACAGGTTTAGAATGAGTAGGTCATGTATTTGGATAAATATCTTTGCGTTTTTCCATCATACAAGCATGATAAACATATTGACAGAAACTTTACACTTTCCTATGTGCCCACTGCCAAATAATATAGTTTTTAAATTACCTAAATTAGATGAAACATAAAACTTGTCATCTTACTCAGCCACACCAGAGTCGGAATGCTGAGTGTGCACTTATGCATTCAGAAAAGATTATTCACATGGTAATGGAATTATAATCACTTTCACTCTTTCGCTTTCCATTGGTTTCTCTTTCACAGTGGGGACGCCCACCGTAAACAGGATAAAATCTGTCAGACATAGTTTAAGTCATTTGGAGGTAAAACTTATTGCTAGATGGCATGCGGATTTTATGTGCTTCGGATGATTCAGGACAGTGATTCATTTCATGATTCAGGACAGTGATTCAGTTCAATCTTGAGAACTGTAACATTGAGTGGTGCCTTTTTTCTATTTTTTTTTTTTTTACTTCAACTTGAGCCAGCCAAAGATCAACTCGACTAACTGTAAATATTTCTTATTTTTATTATGAGCAGATTGGTTGATATGTGTGCACTGTAGTGCATACAAAGGAAGAATGACTGAGCAATTTTTCCAGAGTTAAAAGTATTTTCCTCAAAATAGTTAATTTTGCTTGACTTTGAGTTTAGAGAGTAAAATTTGGAGTTGAAGTGGGAGCAAAATTACAGGGTAATTGTGTAACAGAGTAACAGAATTGGTTGTGGCTCTGAACTGAGTAAAATAGTGCAAGAGTTCATTTCAAGATACATTGAATAGAGTCAAATACCAGATAAACAAAGATGTTGTAAAAAGCAGTTTAGAACTGTGTTGGAATGTGTGAAAAATACTACCTTATCAATTGTGACTTGACCTGATGGGATTAACAGTTGGCAGTGAGAGGGGTTTTCCCTCTTCTCATTGAATGAATGGATTTTTTACACTTCTCATTGAATACCCCTCCCACTGCAAACCCTTTATTCCAACAAAATAGGAATTTTTTTTTATTTATGGCCAGTTAATTGTCCAAATCAATGGAGCAGGTTCAAGTTTTTGTGCTTGATATATTCCTAAGACTGAAAAGAATCACCTCAAGTTTGCAAAACAGTTCAACATAATGGGTAAAATCATTTTTATTCACACATTCCAACACAGTTCTAAAACTGCTTTTTACAACATCTTCATTTATCTGTTATTTTTTTTAAAGTACAAATCATGACGTACATACTGTACTACATAGATATTATTGTAGCTGAACTTGTGCTGAATACAAAAGTCACATGACTTTGAAAATACTGCTTAGATGTCAAAATTGATGACAAAATCAGAGTACAGGTAGTCGTCAACTTACGACTGTGTTTGGTTACGACTGACCGGTCGTAAACCAATCTGGTCGTAAGTCGGCCTATGTTAAATGAACGC
>JAPEKM010000009.1:10981515-10994088 GCA_027575975.1 Cathorops multiradiatus
AAAGCCCGCTGGCATTGCTCCGTCCACTGGACCGGATCTGGTGCCCCCTTTTTAGTGAGATCAGTCAGCGGGCTGGTAATGTCCAAATAATTAGGTATAAACCTACAATAATAGCCAGCCAGCCTCAGGAACTGTCTCACCCCCTTTTTGGTCTTGGGCAGGCCGCAATCACTGCCATCTTATTAATTTGGGGACGCACTTGCCCATTGCCCAAGTGGAAGCCCAGATACCGTACTTCTACCCGCCCAATCGCACACTTTTTCAGGCTGGCTGTGAGACCCGCTCGCCTCAGCGACCCAAGGACGGCCCTCAGGTGTTCCAGGTACTGCAGCCAGTCATTACTATAGATGATTATGTCATTCAAGTACACGGCCGCATAGGTGGCGTGGGGGCAGAGAACCCTGTCCATAAGCTGCTGGAACGTAGCGGGTGCCTCAAACAACCCAAAAGGCAGCGTGATGAATTGGTGTAAACCAACCGGTGTGGAAAAGGCCATTTTTTCTCGGGATAAAGGAGTCAAGGGGATCTGCCAATATCCTTTTGGCAAATCCAGTGTCGAAAAAAAACGAGCCGTGCCTAGCCGATCAAGCAACTCATCAATACGAGGCACTGGGTACGCGTCAGATTTAGACACTGCGTTGACTTTTCTATAGTCCACACAGAACCGGACCAACCTAGCCAAGAAAAGTTTTGGGAACCAAAACCACCGGGCTGCTCCAGTCACTGTGGGACTCCTCAATGATGCCCATGTCGAGCAGGGCCTTGAGTTCTTCCTGAACCACCTGTTTTTTGTGTTCAGGCAACCTATACGGGCGGCTACGCACTACTACCCCCGGGCGCGTCTCGATGTGGTGTTCTATGAGGCTGGTGTGGCTGGGCAGGGGCGAGAACACGTCCAAAAATTCGGTCTGCAAATGGGCAACCTCTGAGCATTGGGTCGGGGAGAGGTGGTCTCCACAGGGGACCGGAGAGGTACACGATGCCAATTTACCCTTTTGAACCTCCGGCCCCAGCTCTGCCTTCTCCGGAACCACCGACACCAACAACACGGGAACCTCCTCCTTCCAGAGTTTGAGAAGATTGAGGTGGTAAATCTGTAATGCCCCACCCCTGTCCGTTCACCTCACCTCATAATTGACATCCTCGACTCGCCGTGTGACCTCAAAGGGTCCTTGCCACTTGGCGACTAATTTCGAGCTCAACGTGGGCAACAGTACGAGAACTTTATCTCCCGGTGTGAACTCCCTAAGGCTCGTGCCCATCGTACAGGTGGGTTTGTTGTTCTTGGGCCTGCCACAAATTCTTCTGGACTAAGTTTTGAAATGAAATTCAGTACGTTCTTGACCTGCACGCAAAACTCCACACACTCTCACGTTTAGTGAGAGTGTGTGGAGTTTTGCATGCAGGTCAAGAATGTACTGAATTTCATTCTTGCTCTGTGAAAGTCCCTCCTCCAATTTTCCTGTAGCACGTCTAGAATGCCAAAGTGGCTTACGCCCATATAATAATTCGAACGGAGAGAAACCCGTGGAGGCTTGTGGTTCTCGCACTGAAAAGAGCAAGGGCTCGAGCCATCTATCCCAGTCGCGTGCGTCTTTGCTCACGAATTTTTAAATTATGTTTTTAAGGGTGCTGTTAAACCGTTCTACTAAGCCATCCATTTGTGGGTGATAAACGCTGGTGCAGATCGGCTTAATCCCCAGTAACCCATACAGTTCGCACAGTGTGCGTGACATAAACGTAGTGCCTTGATCAGTCAGAATCTCCATGGGGATTCCAACTCAGGAGATGATGTGGAAGAGTGCTTCCACAACACTACGTGCTGAGACATTGCAGAGAGACACTGCTTCTGGGTATCATGTTGCATAATCCACCAGGACTAAAATAAAGTGGTATCCTCGTTTTGACCGATCTAATGGCCTGACGAGATCCATCCAAATTCTTTCGAACGGTGTCTCAATTAATGGAAGAGGGGCAAAGGCGCTTTTGGAATGACCACTGGATTTACTAACTGCCATTCGCAGCATGCCGTACACCACTTACGGACATCACCGCAAATCCCCGGCCAATAAAATTGGGCCATTATTCGGGCTAGTGTTTTATCCTGCCCTAAGTGTCCAGCCATGGGATTGAAGTGAGCCACCTGGAATACCAATTCCCAGCGGCTTTTTGGAATTAACAACTGTGTAATGGTTTCCTTAGTCTGAGTGTGTTGCATCACTCGGTATAATCTATCCTTAAAAATAGAAAAATAGGGGAAGGTCGGAGTGGCGTTTGGCTGGAGTGGTTGACCATCAATTACTCTCACTTGGTCAAACACATGTCTCAGAGTCGGGTCTCGCGTCTGCTCCAGCGGGAAATCTTCCCCGAGAGAGGGAGGAGGAGCCGGCGGCTCCTCACTTGGATGCGATGATGACGCAGACGGCTCTTTGACAGCTGCTCCCGCCAAAGCCACATCAGGCCCCTCCCCTGATTGACTGCGGCAAGACCCACTCTCTACTTACTGCGTCAATAAACCCCGAAATCCTGGCCAATCAGTCCCCAAAATTAAGGAGTGGGTAAGGCAAGGATTAACCCCCACCTTTAAACTAAATTTCTCCCCTCGAAAAATAATGTGGACCAACGCCAAAGGGTACTTGTGAACATCCCCGTGCACACACAACACCTTCACCACTTGTGCTCCCCCCAATGCCTCGTTTTGCACCAGGCTTTGGTGGATTGAGGTCTGATTACAGCCTGAGTCAACCAAAGCCTGATACGTATCCCCTTGGAGACTCACCGGTATGCGATATGCTCTGGCTCGATCGAGGGCAGCCCCTGGCGCGTCGGGGATCCGGATCACTGCGCTCACTTCCATCGCCATGCACTGATGTTGAAGGTGCCCTGGCTCCCCGCAGCGCCAGCAGACCGGCCCGGGCTCTCTCCCTGCACCGGCGTTTGGGGGCTCACTCACCTGAGGAGGGGGAGAGACAGACACAGAAGTGGGAGACAGGAGGACACCGCAGGTGTGAAGAGCTGGCTGCGGTCGAGCCAGCCCCCACCTCCGCGGTGGGGGAATGGGGCAAGGATGAGACCCAGAAGGAAAGAGACAGAGAGAGGGGGAGAGAGAGAGAGGAGAAGAGGAGGCACACTGTCCTGCCGTCGGAACCGCCACCAGATGATCCTCTGCCAGTTCGATCGCCTGATCCAGCGATGCTGGGCGGTGGGACTGGACCCACTCCGCTGTCCACGTGGGTAGTTGGGCGATGAACTGCTCCAGCACCACCGGGTCGAGTCTTTCCTCGGCGTCGCCGTCATCAGCCTTCAGCCACTGCCTGCAGGATTCTCAGAGCTGTTGGGCGAACGCAAATGGCTGGCCGATCTCCTCTAAGCGCAGAGCATGGAAGCGCTGCCGGTGTTGCTCCAGTGTGCGCCCCACATGCTGGAGGACGGCATGGCAAAGATCAGCATAATGTAGCCGATTGTCAGCGGGGAGTTGAAGCGCTGCCAGCTGCGCCTCGCCTGTTAGCAGGTGGAGGAGGTGCACCGCGCGCTGTTCCACTGGCCACCCTGAGGTCTCTGCTGCCTGCTCAAAGAGCACGAGAAAAGCCTCAGGGTTGTCATGCAGGCCCATCTTGGTGAGGGTGAGGGGAGAAGGGCCCGTGGCAGTGGAGGTGGTGGATCCCGCCAACGCGAGGAGATGCCGGAACGCCTGTCTGTCCTCCTGCTGTGCCAACACCAGGGCCTTGAAGCGGTTTTCCTGCTCCTTCCGGAGGTTGACTAGTGCCTGGTGCTGGCTCTGCTGAGCCGTAGCGAGGGTGTGAATAAGTTCTGCGAATGGGGAGGATTCCGTGGAGCAGTTCTGTGTTCCAAGTCCTGGGTTTCAGCACCACTGTAGCAACTCAGGTGTGGGTGGAGCACAGAGGGGCGGCAGGATGAACTAAGTTCCAAAACTCTTTATTTATAACACTTTTCTGTGATAAATTACTTTTCACCCACACACACCTACACACACACACACAGCGTCTGGTCCGGGAGATAGGGAGAGATCCGCTCTGCTGCTCTCTCTCCTTATAAAGGGTGCAGTCATTGGGAAGACACAAACACATGTTAATCCACATCCGGTGTAGTGAATCTGCCACTTACCTTACCCGACTCCGCCCTCCTGTGACAGACCAATGCTTGACCATGCCCCCGCTGCCACAGCTACCTTGAGGGATTCGAACGCCTCCTGCACCTGGGGGTTCCATGAGAGTCTCTTGGCCGGTCCTTTCAATAAGGTGGTAAGGGGAGCTGCTAGACTACTGAAATTGTGAATGAAACAACGATAGAAATTAGCAAACCCAAGAAATCATTGGAGCTCCTTTATGGACGTAGGGACAGGCCAATTCGTTACAGCTTTCACTTTCTGATCGTCCATAATGACACCTTCCGGACCGATGACATAACCCAGTAAGGAAGTAGAAGGTAGATGAAACTCATGTTTCTCTCCTTTGACATATAGCTGATTCTCAAGCAGACGCATAAGGATGGAGTGGACATGACGAATATGAGTTTCAAGATTAGGGGTGTAGATAAAAATATTGTTGATGTAGGCAATGACATACTTGCCAAGCATATCCCGGAGTATATAATTTATGAAAGCCTGGAATATGGATGGAGTATTGCGCAACCCGAAGGGCATTACCAAATACTCATAGTGCCCCCTCGTGGTAAGAAATTCTGTTTTCCATTCATTATCTCCTTTGATACAGGCTTGGTTGTATGTGCTTCTTAAGTCAAGTTTTGTAAATATTAATGCTCCACAAAGTTGTTCAAGCACTATGGGGACTAAGGGCAGCGGGTAGGAATAAGGTTTCATGATTTGATTTAACCCACAATAGTCAATGCAGAGCCTAAGTCCCCCATCTTTCTTGTTGACAAAAAATAACCCTGCAGCAGTGGGGGAAGTAGAAGGACAGATGAAACCCTGTTCTAAGGCCTCCTGAATGTACATAGCTCTATATAGCTCCATAGCTCTCTCCTCTGCCTGAGTAAGTGGGTAAATCCTAGATTTAGGTGGGAAAGCATCATCTCGTAACTCAATGGAACAGTCATATTCTCTGTGAGGGGGACGTTTGGTAGCACTTTTCTTGCTAAATACTTCTAACAGGTCGCTGTATTTGGGGGCATGGAAACTATGACATTGTCACTGGGGCTTTCTATAGTCGTAGATGACATGTGGACTGTGGGAAGCATGAGACAATGATCATAGCAGTAACTGGACTGCAAGAGTATTTCTTTGTCAGACCAGGAGATAACGGGGTTATGTTTTCTGAGTCAGGGCAATCCTAAGATTATGGCATACTCACAAGTGTTCAGTACAAAAAAAACAATCTCTTCAGAATGCAAAGCACTGACAGTCATATAAATGGGTTTTGTGACCCAGTTAACAAGTCCTTCTCCCATGGGATCTCCATCGACAGCAGTCAATCTCAGTGGTGCCTCCAGTGGCTCCACCAGCTCGGTGTGAATAAAGTCCCCCTCAGCTCCGGAGTAAATTAATACTGAGAACACACAGACAGACAGACTGAGGGCAGTTAACTGTCACAGGCAGGAGGAAGGACTTGGAGACCAACCCCTTAGTGGGTGCACTCACTACATTTTTCCCAGGGTCGGTGCCAGAGTACTGCATCAACAGATTTGACAGTCACGTAGAAGGTGACCCTCAGCTCTGCAATAGAGACACAGCCCCTCATGGAGACATCATTGCTTCTCCTCCACATACAAATGGAATGAGTCACACTGCTTCGGTTCAGGGGATTCTGGCTCCTTATGAGTCTGGGTCAGTGGTGGGCACAGGCAACAAGGAGTCAGTGCAGCAGCTGGAGCCATAGGGGATTTACACAGACCTCTTCCATGCTTTAGTTGGTCTCGGTGAATGGCTAGGGAAATCAGCTTCTCTAGTGAAAGGCCGTCATCCTTGCATGGCATTTCTGCTAGTATGTCGGAGTTCAAACCGTTGCAAAATGTCACCAGTAACGCCGGGTTATTCCAACCACTCCCAGCCGCAAGAGTGTGAAATTCCAAAGCACAGTCAGACACTGAGCGATTACCCTGACATAAACAGGTGAGTAATTCCCCTTGAGAGCAGCCCTCATTGGTGTGATTGAAAACTGCTTTAAATTATTTAATGAAATTGTTGTAAGGTGTCGGACTGGACTATGGGCCAGACTGCGGTAGCCCAATCTAAGGCCTTGCCCTTAAGGTGAGAAACCATCAAAGAAATACGAGCCTTGTCCGAGCTTGGAGGGAATTTGCAAAAAATATTGAACATTGTAATAAAAACCCCTTACACTGACTAGATGAGCCATCAAATTTATCCGGCATGCTGACAAAAAACGGACTGGAACCTGTCGTGGGGGGAGCAGCCTGGTTAGTGACCATAGGCACACTGGGGAAGCTGAGTCGTTGGAGTTGGGTAGCAATTTCTTTCATGCTTTCAACAATCTGCATTGATTGTTTTTGCTGCTCCCCTGCTGCTGCGTAAGATTCTGGATGGACTGAGTCACGGAGTCAAAACACTGGTGATGTCCAAGCATTTGTCCGTGGCTGCTAAGTGTGACCTGTAGCTCCATGTAATCTGCCGTCTGCATGTCGGCACAGTATTCTGTAATGCGGCTGTGATAAACCAGATGCTCACGGATTAAAAATAAACTCAGTGCTTTAATGAACACAGTGAGAGAAAACAATCTACAAAAGCCAGGCCAGGTCAATACCAAGAAATCTAACACAGTAACGAGGGCTAGACATATTGTGGTCAGGAAATGGGCAATAGTCCAAGAACCAGGAATCAGAAAAGCACAAGCAAGATAAACACAAGGGCTAGGCAAATCGGAGTTGAAAACAGGCGGGGATCGAGAAACCGGGAAGCAAGGGCTGGGCGAAACAGGAAGAAACTGGAAGGCAAAAAGGGTCATACACAGGAATGCAATCAGAAATAGAAATGCTCAGTAGGCTCATGAAAATATGGAGGCAATACTGTGCAAAGGGTAAAACAAACAGAGGGGTATAAATACAGATGTAAACAAAGAGGTACAGGTGATGATAATTAGAACTTGGGGAGCCACTCCTAGGAAGTGGGTCCGGGTTGGCAGATGGAGTGCACGTGGTAGTGACAGGTGTGTGAGGGGGATTGTGGGAAGTGGAGTCCTGAGTGTTAGGTGAGCTTGGGAGTGTGACAGCAATGTTCATGCAATGACAGGGATTTTCTGCTTTACCTCCCATACTGCATTGGGCCCCTGTAAGCACCTTACCTATGAGCAAATCAAGGAGCTGTGCAATTTTAGATTGATCGGATAGTCCCTCATGTGCGGCCAAATACAGCTGGCACTGGAGCAAAAAACCTCAGCACAGGGTTGGTTCACCAGCAAACTTATTGGGTCTGACAATCAGAGAGTGAGTGGTTGGTTGTTTGGGCTGATGGGATAACTAGTGTGGAATACTGGGTTGTAACTTGGGTGAGAGCTGCCACAAGCTATTGGATCTGTGTCGTCATTTCTTGAAGCCATCATTCTTGATCACCAAGGTAGCAGCCCTGGGCAGAGATTGCACCTTGGAGGCTTTCTGAATCCATAGTAATGCAGCAAAGCAATCTGTCAGGCTCTAGGAAAGACAGACATGGATGCAGGTGCAGTTCAGTCTTTACTTAAAAAATAGCTCAAACAAACAAATCCAAAGTGCAGGTAATCTACAAACAGCTTGATAGAAATCAAGAACAAAAGCTAAGGAGGATGAAACCACTAAGCAGAAGGCTTGGCAAGAACAGGCAGTGAACACATTGCTTTCCTGTGTGTGTGTATAAAATCCTTTTAAAGCTATTGGCATAGTGTGTAATGAGTTGTAGGTGTAACTGGTTAGTAATCAGGACACTGAGAACATGGGAGCAAGGTGAGTATCTGTGGGTGTTGTAATCCAAGGTGGCCATGTTTGTAGGCTGCAAGTGCTCATGGGAATTGTAGTTCAAGGGTACAGGCTTCTGGTGTGGACATGACAGCATCTGTATTGTAGAATGGTGACATCATAATATGTCCTGTGTAGAAGTCTAATATTAGTCTAATATTAGGCCATCATGAAAAATTTCTGAAACTTTTATTAAATGTTATAATGCAAATCAGGGACCTTTTAAATACAAGTGAAACATTCATTTTTATCCCCTGCCACAAAGTGTGCAGGGGGATATAGGAATGGAGTCCGTCCATCTGTCTGTTTCAATCTTGACAAGTTTTCTCAGAAACTACATAAGCTACGTCAATGAAACTTTGCTTGCTCATATTACTATTCATGATCTAAGTTGAGTTTGAAAATCTTTTACAATTAATTATTATTTTCAAAGTGATGGCCCTTGATTTTTGTTATTGGACTTTGTACAAGTGGACTCAATCGGGACAAGTTTTCTCAGAAACTACATAAGCTACATTAATGAAACTGTGCATGCTCATACTACTGGTCATGATTTAAGTTAAGTTCAAAAATCATTTAAAGCAATACGGCCTTTCAGTTTCATAAAATCGGTGAAGTTTAGTTCCCTCTGAAATTTGGCCATTGTGATGCTGTCAGAATGCAGGCACTTTAGGCGCAGAGGAGAGCGGGGAAGTAGATGGTTGACAAAGCCAAAACAATAGACAGAAGCGAGGTCAGGAAACAAGCAAGGGTCAGGCGATCGGCAAACAATGTAGAAGGGGCAAGACACATAGTGTAGTAGGAATAAGCAAGCAAAGGTCAGAAACTAGAAAGTCAAACAGAGACTACAAGGCTTGGTATGTACTGGGCAAACAGAACAATACTTCACACTGGAGTGTTGTGTGATAGTGGCTTAAATAGGGGGAGTGCTGATTAGTGGAATGCATGACAGCTGTAATTAATACTCAGGTGACAGAGGGCACTGTGGTTCTTGGGGATTGTCATTCTGAATCTCCATGTTTGTAGTTTGTATGTTCTCAGCAGATTTACTGATGGAACACACACATACACATGAGGAGCTCCCTCTGGGAGCTATACTCTTACGACGACGCCCTCTACCTCGTGGTGCAGGCTTGTGAAGATTCAGGGTATGGAACTCTTGTCTGAGGAGAGGGTCCAGAATGTCCTTGATAGGGACCCAGCTCTGTTCCTTGGGTCCATACCCTTCCCAATCTACCAGGTATTCGACTTGCCCTTTTCTGTGTCTTGAGTCAAGGATTCTTGTTTACCTGGTAGATGGGTTCACCCTCTACAAGGTGTTCAGGCACTGGTGTGTTCTTAGCAAGGGGAACTGGGATGGCTGGTTTAAGGTTAGAAGCATGGGGCGTGGGAGATAGTCTGCTGTGAGAGGGGGAGTTCTAACTGGTAGGATACTTCATTGATACAATGCAGGATCTTGAATGGCCCAATGTAATATGGCTGGAGCTTTCTGCATGTGTTGGGCTCTGAGATTCCTTGTGGCCACCCATACTCTGCTGCCTGGAGAAAAGTCTAGGTTGTCTCCTCTGTGTTTGTCTGTGTACTCTTTATTTGGTATTGACCATTTCTAGATGTTGGTGAACCACCTCCCGTATAGATTGGCTGCATGCAAACCAATCCTCCACTGACTGGACCTGGCTAGGTTTGTCATCCCAGGGGAATAAGGGTGGCTGGTAGCTGAGTACACACTGAAACAGGGTTACTGTAACTGTGTAAAAGAGTGTTTCAGGGAGTTTTGTGCATACTCGGCCCATAGGAGATAACATGCCCAATCCCCCTGGTTGCACATGCAGAAAATTCTCAGGAAGCAGCCGATTTCCTGGTTGGCCCTCTCCACTTGCCCACTGGATTGGGGTTCAAAGCCAGATGTAAGGCTTACTGATACCCTTAACCTGTCCATGAAGCATGTCCAGAAATGAGAAATGAATTGAGAGCCCCGGTCACTGACTATGTCCTCTGGGATACCATAGTATCTAAACACATGCTGGAAGAGGAGTTCAGCTGTTTGTGGCACAATGAGAATGCCCGGTAGAGGAATGAGCTTAAGGCCTTTCAATAAATGGTCTATGGTTACCATGATGGTTGTGTTGCCTTGGGCTAGATTTATGGCAAGCAGTTCTCTGCTGCCGACGTCATAATTCCTCTCAGCAGAGGAGAGCTTCTTAGAGAAGGAAGCTATGGGGTGGAGCTTCTGTTTCTCACCAAAGCATAGGGTTGCTCCTACTCCAGTGTCAAACATGTCCACTTCTACAGTGAATGGTTTCATAGGGTCTGGATGCTGTAGGACTGGAGTAGTGGTGAAGGCCTTCTTGAGACAATGGAATGCCTCTTCGGCCTGGAGATTCCACTGGAGGCACTTGGGTCCTTTCTTAAGCAGTGTGGTTAGAGGGGTTGTGATAGCACTGAAACCCCTAATGAAACAATGGTAGAAATTAGCAACGCCAAGGAAGTGCTGAAGTTCCCTTATGAAGGTAGGAGTGAGTCAGGAGGTTACTGCAGATACCTTAGAGGAGTCCATGCTGACTCCTTCAGTGCTAATGATATAACCCAGGAAGGAGATGTGATTTTGATGGAACTTCTTGGCCTTGACATAGAGGTGATTTTCAGGAAGATGTTGTAGGACCATTCTGACGTGCTTTCGGTGGCTCTCCTCATCAGGGGATTAGATCAGAATGTCATCTATATATGTGATGGCATAACTACCCAGCATGACCCATAGAACATCATTAATCAGACATTGGAACATGCTGGGCATTGAAGAAAGACGTCTTTCTTCAGTGCCCAGCATGTTCCAATGTCTGATTAATGATGTTTTATGGGTCATGCTGGGTAGTTACGCCATTCCATAATGCCATATTATGGCATTACTTGGTATTCAAAATAGCTGGTGGTAGTACTGAACATGGTCTTCCACTCATTGCCTTCTTTGATCCTGATCAGGTTGTAAGCACTTTGCAGATACAGTTTAAATAATATCTTTGCAGATCTCAACTATTCAAGGGCCTCGGGAACAAGAGGAAAGGGATATGGGTACTTAACCAAAACTTGGCTCAGGCCTCTCTAATCAATGCAGGGCCGGAGTCCACCTCCTCATTTCTCAATGAAGAAGAAGCCCACAGAAGCTGGAGAGTTAGACAGCCGGATGTATCCCTGCTTAAGTGTCTCCTGAATGTATTCCTCCATAGCAGCGTGTTCTTTCTGGGACAAGGGATATATCTCTCCCTAAGGTGGTGACATGCTAGGCAGCAGGTCTATAGCACAGTCAGAAGATCACTGTGGTGGTAATCCACATGCCTTTCCCTTGCTAAAAACTTCCTGTAGGTCCATGTAACACTCTGGAAACTTGTCCAAGGAGTCTGATTAGGGGCTCTCCACAGAGGTGAAGAAGAGGTTGACTTGCGGGTGTGAAATGCAACTTTGAAAGCAGGTAGGAGACCATTGGAGGATTTCTTTGTTCTGCCATATTATCAGTGGATTGTGAAGCTGAATCCATGGGTAGCCAAGAATGAGATGGTGATTTACTGTGGTGGTGACATAAAGGGAGATGTGCTCTGAGTGCAGAATTCCCACCTGAATATGAATAGGTGCTGTCCATGTGGTGACAAGGCCATCTCCTATGGGTTCTCCATCGATGGTCCTGATGTTAAATGCACTTTGCAGAAGGGTTGTGGGCAGGTTGGATTTCTGCACAACCGCACGGCTGATAGAGTTTCCTTCTGCCCCTGAATTAATGAAAGCACAGAGGGTTTGTGTGGTGTCTGTGCATGGCGATCAGCCACCTAACCTGCACTTTACGCTCTAGAGGGCTGACCAGCACACACATACACCATCATCTCAGTTTTTTTTTTTAAAAAGAGCACTTTTTTCTGCACCTTACTGCTGCCTACCGAGTCTGTTTCCAGTACCGCCCTGTGAGAGTTTACATTGTGTATACCCATATCTGTGTGCATATTGCATAGAAAATTGATGTAGCATCTCCCCTGAAAGATGGTCAAGCCTTGACTGATAGTTTTCTTGTTTTATTGAATTCTTAGCCTTTTCCAACCAATAATCCATTCAATCAACCAACCAACATAAGAGCTAGACAGAGCACAGGAGAAAAATGTATTACTTTATTAGCCAATACCATGTAACTAGCACCATACCAATACATAGTGATGTAACAGAAACAGTAAAAAGTTCTCCACACGGGGAAAGTCACCTCAAAACACATAAACACACATTAAACATATTTTATTACATTGATACTAACCTTGTGCCGTTTCGGAGGATGCAAATCATTCACATAAACCTTACTTAATTTAACTATCTTTCTTGCTTTTGTTACGTGTCTATTTTGTTCTGTTCTTCACTGTATCTTGCGGTAGCCACTAACTAAACTTAGGCACGTAATTTCAAAATAAAAGTCCTTTTAAACAAGGCAAATTGTTAGGCATTAAAATTTACAAAAAAATAGGTAGAATAAAAAATAATGGCTTATGGACCTTGTGCACCTAATGTAATGTGTGACGTCACAGCCACATGTTTCCAGGTTATGGGGATCACGCTTTCACAGGTTTGATAGGGATACACGCTGTCGTCTTCTCAACTTGTGCTGAATCCCTGGATGTCACA
>JAPEKM010000009.1:14121101-14133649 GCA_027575975.1 Cathorops multiradiatus
ATATAACACAGGAACACACACATTATTTGAGTAAAGTCTTCATTTCATATGGAGGAAACCCTGAGTCATGACAACACTTGCTGCCGTAAGACCAACAGCATTAGGGCATTGAGCTTCATACATTCCCTTCCAGTTTAAATATTATCTAATGTGTTGAAAGCAAGTTTTTGAAATCCCACTGCTTCGCCAGGTTATCGTCGAGCATCTCACCATGGCCATTAGTAATTATATCGCTCTTCCTGTGATGACAGCGTTTTTAAACTTTACACAAAGCTGTGCAATGCCAGTCTCCTCCTATGCAATTGCTTTCACAGTTGAGTTTAACGTCTCTTTCTTTTGTCAAGCTAAATGTGGTTTTTTTTTTTTTATATTTTAAAAAACATCCCCTTATGCTGTTTCAACACATTTTCTCAGCAATTTCTCAATGATTGACAGAAGACGGTCAGTGGAACATTCAAGCTAAACCTTAATTACAGCAAACCTTTAGATTATTGCCCACATCATCTTTCGAAAGGTCCCACAGTGGATCATCTACAATTTACGAGCCGCCTATTGATTTAGCATAGTTTAAAAAAATAAAAGAAAAATCCCCACACAGCAGATGCCCTTCCTGATGCAACCCTCCCCAATCTATTGGGGCTTGGGAGTGGTGCCAAGTATGCACGAGCTTGTGCAATTGCAGTGGTTGGGTTTCTTTTTTTTTTTTAATCTGCATGTCTTTGTACTGTGGGAGGAAACCAGAGCTCCCAGAGGAAACCCACACGGACAACATGCAAACCCCATACAGAAAGGCCCCAGTCAGCTGTGAGGAACCTTCTTGTTGTGAGGCGACAGTGCTAACTTCTGCTGCCCTCATGCTTTTCTGAATTCTTTCCCCTCTGTTGCGAATATGCAGTAGGTCTTTGGTACACTAAAAAAATAAATGTACTGAAGTGTGTAAATTCTTTCATAGTATAGAAGTTAAACAAGAATTTTCATAGTTCAGAAGATTCACATTATATTAAAACAAAAGATAGTGGGTTGTTACAGTCATTTATAATACATTAAAATGTTCAATACTTATATATTTAAAAAAAAGTACAGTTCCATATTTATTTCCCTCGTCCAGAGTTTAACATTTAGGTTTCAAGATTACACTTGTCATAGTGAAGTATATCAAAACATTTCCTAAACCTTTTAGCAAAAACAACCTTTGTTACTTAACTTGGGGGGAAGAATCTATGAATAAATGCATTTATTAAAAACAACAAATGGAGTCATTGTTGATTAACACAGTAAAATTTCTGATAAAATTGATATTACCTCCTTGTTATTTTTAGACTTGGGGAAAGTTAAATTGTTTCCTTTTATTATATGAACAACATAGTATAGTACTACAGCTTAATATGTTTAAAAAAAAAAAAAGGTGTAAAACAACTGTTGAAGATAAGAGATGGCGAGCACAAAACAAGTGTGGGCTTCACTTTCAGGCCCTGGGCATCTGGTTCTGGTAAGTGGCAAGAACATTTTCTACCTCGCTTTTCATCTGGCTGGAAGGCTTAAGACATTTTCATATCCTGTTTTCAGCACTGCTGTTGCCCTTGAAGTGAGGCTTATTTCTTGCTGAGGGTCAGGCACTGTGTGTGCACGCGTGTGCGCGCACGTGCGTATGCATGTGTGTATCCCAGAGTGTCGACGGTTGTACTCATGCACAGTATGTATAAGCCGAACAAATAAACCCAAAATCACATACCACAGCAGGCCCCAGGAGGGAGGGGGGGAAATAAAGGGAAGTTACAGATGCAAGTCCAGCAAGTGTGTTCTTCGTTCATTCTCTGGAAGAACCCAGTGACTTATTCATAAACTGAAAACACATGTAAAGGCCTGGGCTTTGATCCAGAGAACATAGTGACATCGAATGCAGTTCTTTCAACCCTGCAAAACATTTGATCAGTAGCAGAGATTGAAAGGGTGTTCCCCGCCTGTTCCACACCCAAATAAGGGCAGGAGCATCTCATCCATTCAGGAATGTTGCTGACTCAGCATAGGCCTTGCCAATAGGTTTAGTTTATGCTTGTACAGAATGCAGAGCCAGGCCCAGACAGCTCATTTGACCCCTTCAAATGAGGCATGGGGGGGAAATTGGGATATGGTGGATATACAAATTAAGATAAAAAAAAAAAAGTCAGGACCTGCCTGACCCAAGATTGATTTTGATTTCTCTTCCAGCTGACTCATATCAGATCCCTCCAACTCTTGACCTGCGATGGTCTCATTCTCAGCTGGGGTGCCAGGAAAGAGCCAACCACAACAGTTCTTCAGCTGGCAGCTTTAGCTGATACATAAGGACATAAAGCTTGCCAGTGAAGAACTGCTGTGGGTCAGCCAGTAGGCATCCGGACATGCACTGGACAATCCAGTTGATCAACCTATAGAAAAGGTACACAGAGAGAAAAGAGTGGTTAAGACTTAGCTTGGAATCATGCAAGAGATCTTGGGAAGATTTCTAATTTCTAACAGTTTTTTGATCACCTCAAACCAGCAAATGCCAGAGGAAGCATGGTAAAAGGAGACATATAAAGGCTGATAATGAAGCTATGTGGATGGGGTTTCAGCTGCGCCTCCCCTCATTGCCACAGCTATGCAGGCTAGAACAAGCAGCGGAGTCATGTGCTCCCTGCCCCAGGGGTTTTTTAGTCCGAGCCAGCCTGCTACTGCTTCCCCATTTATTGCGCTTAGCTCAGCTTCAGTCAATCCTGCCTTTCCTACAGCTGCCAGCTCAGAACAGCACCAGAAATTTAGGTCCAACTAGAACAGGGTCTGCACCAGTTCAAGAAACCATAGTGGTCACATCACAGCCAGTGTAGATCCCACTTCCTCTCAAGATTAAGCTTTTTCAACACTCCAAATGACAAACTGATCCACACGTGTGAGTATTAAGACAGTTTTATTACATTAGAAATAAAATATTCTCAGAAAAACACTTCTAAATGACAAAAAAGGCAAGCGACTGCTTGACAGTGATGCACAAAACATTTTACAATATAGAAGTTGTCCCTATGACAAACCTCAACGAGTCAGAGAGTCTGGAGGCCTCAGTCTCAGTGTGCAGTTAAAGGTGGCTTTGTAGCGCTGCATTTTTTTTTTCCCCCAGCAGTTCAAGGACAAGAGTGGGGCGAGCACAGCCTCGGTTACGCATTGAACCCGGCGACCCTGCAGCACCATGGAAAGAGCCAATCCACACAGCTCCGGCCAAGGACAGGACACCCACAAACTAACACACTCTCGCAGGCAAACTCACTAACTCCTACAAACCCGCTCCCACACACTCACCACACTGCACAAATACACTCCTACAAAACACTCACCCACATAAAAAAACACTCTTGCCAAACAGCAGAGTCTTTTAAATCCAGCCACACTCATTTACCCAGGTAGCTGAGGGGATCAAGCCAGCAGCATGTTGGCGTCGCATTCAACCATACATCCGTTCTGTTTACAGTGATTGAAATTACTTTCAGTAGCAACTTCCACTGTGTCCAAAACAGGTTATCAGACACCCAGGCAACTGAATCACCCTTTGTCGGAGGTGGAGATAAAGTTGTCTCTGTGGCCATGATACCGATGGTAGAGAGAGCTGTAGACTATGTTGCACAGAGCAAGTTTCTCTGTATTTCTCTCAAAAACACATGACCCTGTGCTGCACTACATCATAAAACTGCACCTCTTACACATTGTGCACGCACTAGAAGAGATGGCGTCTCTAGGGACCTGATAATTTGATTCAATTGTGATTCAGGAGTCAGTTATTAAAGCAATTCTTTATGCAGCTCAGGTTGATTTTTATCTCCTGTATGGTTTTTCTAGTCTATTTGCTTTTGAAATTTTTTTTTTTAATTTTATTTCACCTGAAACTAGGCTTAATGCATTTCCATTAAGGTGGTCAGTATGAATAGAATGCTACACAAATTTTTCATAATATTGGGAGAGACCCACATTTGGACCTTCCAATTTTAGTTGCTGAATGATCACAAAAATGATGCAGCAAATTGGCTCTTAGATAATTTTTCCCTTAAATCATTCCCCCTTCCCCATCTTCTCATGAACACACAAAAATCCATGCAAATATTCTTATGTTTCTGATATTAATCTTCCAAATTTTGGAATGCATTTGAATACCAACACGTATATGCGATTACATAAATATTAATTTCTGAATCCAACATCTCTCCTGGTTTAGTTCTCTATAAATGTTTACCCAAGTACTATATGAACGCATAAACCAATATAAAAGTCTAATCACGTGTTGATAAAGAATCTTGAGATTCACAAAGCATTAAGAGGATCAAATAATTTCACTTCCCTTCACACAAGACAACAAAACCATTTACTGTTCAAGCAAGAACCACAGAGTCTCTCCTGATACACCATAGTGTTTCCATGAAGCACTTCAAACTGAATTTTCACTGTTCCCGAGTGCATGCAGGTTTCCTTCCTACATCGGGATGCACTGCCACAAAGCCATGCTCTGCTCTCCGAGCTAAAAGCTTCATTCATAAGCAGACTGCTTTGCACACAATGAAGCATATTTAAGCATAGCCCACTCTTCCTGTCTCACACACCGTGACTCATTCACATACGCTCACTCCCAATGGCTCAAAAATCCCATTGCAGAACACCGTGTTCCTAAAGGGTCAGACAGTAATCCTATGGATGTAGACATTTCCTTGGGAAAATTACACTCCAAGAACTCTGCTCTCTGAGACAGACTTCACATACACACCTCTTGCTTGATGTTCTTGAACCAGCACATCCTGGCTTCCAAGAGAAGTCATTCAATCAATACCCAAGCTGTGTGTAAGGAGAAGTTGTTACAATCACTATCCTTTCTAGATGTACTGCAGTTCCTTTTAAGATTGAGAATTGAGATACTAAACAGCATGGAATTGCCAGTCAACTCCTTACAAATCATCAGCTGTGCACCAGATTATAGTAGTAGAAGTCTTCTTTGCTTTAGAGAGGTCTTAAATATAAACTTTAAACCACTATCTGAGCATACAGCTTAGAGGAGATTCTTTAAATTAGACCCCATACTCGAGTTTGCCTTACGGTTATTTAAAAAAAAAAAAAAGCCACACAAGGTCAGGGCCAAGGTGACGTGATATAATGATTAAAATCAGCCATGTTGGAAACTCTGAGCTCCCAGGACGAGAAGGTACATTCCAGCCATACTTGCCCTGTCGAGAATGAGGGAAGGGGGGGTTGCAGAGAGAAAGAGTAGCAGAAAAGGAAAGAAAAGGAGAGACAAACCTAGTAGTTAAGCAGCTTGAAAGACTAGCCTTTCGGTGCTCTGAAAAATTTGAGGTTGCTTTCTTAAACTGGCAGCAAAAACCATTACAGCCCTGGTGGAAAGGTACCTTAATTTAGCTCCGAAATACCACGAGACATGCAATACAGAAACGATCAGAAGAATTAAGTCAGGGTTACCATACATCACTTTCACCCAAATTGGGCAGAGTCCATGTTTGATTTCTGTGGGTCAGTCAGAGTTGACAGTTGGTTTAGAAAATTAAGTAGTATATGAAAAGGCCCAGTCTCTAATTTCATGCTTTAGATAATTTTAGCTCATTCGGCCAAAGTATTAAAACACTGGACATGGCTCAAATTTCTCTCAATAACCAATGAATATTGAGTGCAAAAAAAAAAATTTAATACAAGAAGTAAAAATAGCAAGCAGGCATTTGCAGCTGCTTTAGACAAGTTAATAGACGGGAAAAAAAATGGATTAGTACAAGTTCCTGTACAAAGTAAATTCAAAACAATGAAAAAGGGATCGGTTGCAACTGAAACCATTGAACCAGTCACATGAGACAGCCATGTTTGTTTTACCAGTGCTATCGTCTCTTGATAAAAACCATCAGAAACGTATAATTCTTAAAACCAGGCAGTGTGATTGACCAATGGAAATCCTAGAAAAATACATTTCATGAAGCTTGTGCTTGAAAGTGACAGATGATGCACTATTGATGCTGAATGTCCAGCACCATTTGTGCTCTCTCCCCATCTGCGCTGTTGACAACACTATACTGTATATGCATTATTCATGGTGAACACTTGTGCAGGAAAAAGCATGTTCACTTGACATCTCTTTAATTAAAACAGTTAGCTTGCAATCAGGCTTTTCCAGAACCAAGGCAAATCAAGCCATTGACATCAGATTTAATCTGGTGAAATGAGAAAAGGTCAGTCAGTCATACATGACTCTCACATCAAGCAGCAAATGAGATGAGTATAAAACTAAGATATTGAGAAACAGATGTAAACTGCAGGGGCACAATGGGAAACTACAGGATGAGAGGAAGGGGATTATTATACGGAAAAAACAAACAACCCCCCCGAAACCATAAGGCAAGCTGCACCTGCAGTTCAGAAATAGCATTTTTTTTTAATGAGGATGTGTATGAAGTGTATGGAGAGATAAACAGGAAGCTCAAGAGGACTTATACCCTGCCACTCCTGCCTGTCTGAAAGAAGCTACCGACTCCCAGGCTCAGCACCGAGGCTCATCCTGTAAGTGTTAATCAAATACACCATGAGCTCCCCGTCATCCTGTGAAATAACCACAGCCTGCATATCCTCTTGGGGTTAATCTATATAGCCCCTTTAAAAAGTCATCTCAGCATCCAGTGCAGTTGCTATGCATTCGTGGTCTGGTGCATTTTCCCTATGGAATTTAGTGGACAAATCTGATTGGTTACAGATGCAGTGATCATAAGAGGGGGGGGGGGGGGGGTAGAAAAGCCACCAACCAAAAACTCCTTACATTCCCACATTCTAGCTTTGGATAGAAACTGATGTGTCATACACATCACAATGTTAAAGCAAGTGATTGGGATCCTATCTACATTTTATTGTATCTTGAGCATCAGGATTATATCCGCATGGAGATTAGCCACAATATTGTGTGTGTGTATATATATATTTTTTTTTATACACACACACACACACACACACACACACACACACAATACATTTGCAACAAATTTAAAATATGATTGCTTCATTTCAAGTCCGAGACAAATTTCACCCATGCTTTAGAAGTATAAAATGCATCTTCCTCTCTCTCCGACAAATAAAACCCCACCCAGTAGGTGACGCACAGGCCCCTTGAGTGCACATTTAAAAAAAAAAAACATAATGAAGATTAAAAATGGCACCCCACACAGAAAATACTACAAGCTGATGTCTGAACAGAATAAGCAGATTTGCATACTATTGTCCAATATAGCGCTCAGATTTCAGTCTGTCCACCCAGAGATGCTGCAAGACATGTGGTTAAACCTTCTCAGAAGACACATTACTCCAATGAGATCAGTGAGAAAAAGAGGACAGCCATATGAGAACTTAACTCAAGAAGCAGCAAAGCAAGAGGAGAAAAATGACGACACACTGAAAGTAAATTACTGGCCCACTCCGCTACCCCACCATGACTTCCCCAAACTGCTGCGTGAGAGAATAAAGACTTTGTTTGTGCTTGGTCCTGAAAGCTGCAGGCTCTCGTTTGACTTGCCAGCACCTCACACCCATCTCTCTGTAGCCTACTCTCTCACAGTGAACTTACCCTAATACTAAGCACATTCTTTTAGCTGCTTGCTAAACAGACAAGCAAATAAACAAAATAGTTTGATATTGAGAAATATATATATAAAAAGGAAATTCCATCAGGCTCAGACAATGGAAACAACTCGGAAGTAGCAACACCATTTCAGGAATTCAACCAACCTCCTGCTAATATTGGAGCTGAAGGGAGGAGGAGGGAGAAGGCCATCTATAAATCACGTCACAGAACTGCAGAGACCCACATACAGCCACACATACAGGTGTAGTATATAGTACTGTGCAAGTGGAACAAACTAGCTTTGTAGTTTGTATAGATTTATTAGTGTCAAAGCTACGCATCACTTTCTAATGAAGGCAATTTATTGCAACACTGAATCGGTGCTGAGGCAACTTTGTCCATCTATGCACATTATGAATCAATTTTTGTTCTCCAAGCCATCCACTCAAGATTTGACTCTTCCCTATGAGAATTAGAGAGGATTCATCCCTCTATATTACAGAACATGGCTGTGTTCAGATGAACAAAACCTCAGTTTCAGCATCATCAGGAAAACTGCTACATTGATCCCTTGTCACAAATTCACATTTTAATACCCTTTTTATTAATGAAAAGCAACAAAGTTACAAGCTCAGATGAAAAACATTTGTTTTTCTCTTACATTTCCAATCTACAACCTCCTGCCCACCCTTCCACCCCCCACCAGAACCTGTGAGTCTTATACGTCACCAATCAAACAAGACGTTAAAATCACTTGCACAATTCTTATTAAAAAAAAAAATACATTATCTAGTAATACCAAACTATACCAGTGGTACATAAAACAATATTGCAGACTTCTTTAGGCCCATGCCATCAGACTCTCTTGGTGCTTTACATGTCATTACAAAGACTCAGGAAGGGTTTTGAGTTTTTCAAAATATGTGAAAGGGTTCCAGATACCATAAAGGTCATCAGAGACCCTCCAAGTACATAATCTTCTCTAATTTCAGATACATAAGATCAGTCAGCCATACAGATACTTTTGGTGGGTATGGGGATTTCCAATGTAAAAGAATTTGCCGCCTGGCAATCAAAGTTGAAAAGGCTAATACATCTTTGTACCCAGAAAGCTTCACAGGGTCACCTGATACAGTTCCAAAAATTGAGGTGTACATATTGGGCTCATATTCTATTTCTATAATTTCAGATATTGTTTTGTAGATCTTTGACCAAAATTGATCCAACCTTGGGCATGGCCAAAACATGAGTCAACATTGTAGATGTTATAGGGCTCCAGCAATGTTCATCCATGCCTGAAAATATCTTTGCCAATTTAACTTTAGAAAAATACATCCAGTGTAAAACTTTAAACTGGATAAAACTTAGACGAGCACAGGATGTAGTCCCATTGACCCTATATACGGCCTCCTCCCATACACCATCTGGTATTGCCTCTCCAAGTTCATCATCCCACTTTGCTCTAATCTTATCGAGGGTATTGTCACAAATTCACATTAATGATAAAGTGGTCATACTGTATTTTAACCCTATTAAAATTACATAGAAAAAAATGAAGTCAAAATCTATATTGCTGTTCAACTCAAATTAGAGATACTCTACAAAGTTCTCATCACCCCAAAACAGGGGGGGACCTAACTTCACTCTCAACTACTGAAAATGCAGCTTTTCGAATACCCTCTCCAACAACGGGAGCTCTTTGAAAATGCTAATGCACTATGGTCATATGATCTCCATTTCCAAGAAAACTGAACTTTTTGCGATGCTGCTTTCTGTGTTGAGTATTTAAAGGTCACGTCTGCTTTAACTGTGACACTGGTGTGTGTGTGTGTGTGTGTGTAACAAAAGCATTATGTTGATGTTGCCAAAAACAAACAAGATAAATTACATGGTCATCAGCATGTTTAGCAGAGTAACTAAGTGAATACTGTACTTTTTAAATCTAGCCTACACTTGTTTTTAATCCATCAATATTTAATTTGCTCTCACCCACTTCTGGTGCTTCAGACCACAGGGTTTACTAGGAGACTGCTCATAAAGGATGTGCTACCAGTGAAACAAAAAGTAAAATATATTCCGACTTAATCATTTTTTGAACATTGATAAAAGCGCTATTAATGTTAAACGATAAAATCAGCAGTTTTAGAAAATGTTGCTGCTTCTAGCTTAAAAAAAAATAAATCTACAAACAGTTTCACCTTTCACTGGTCCCTCTCAAATCACACCCCTGAAAGGCACATGCGTAGGCTAGAATACCTGAAAGGTGGAGCTTTCTGAATTGTGAGGTAACAAGTAGAAACACTAGCTGGATTTTTCCAGTTTGTATTTGCCCCCCCAACCAGAATTTAACCTCTGAGCAGATTTAGTTAAAACTGCCATAAAGCTTTATAGAAATGTCAACTTTAAATTGCATATGCACACATCTACAGCATGCCAGCTTGGATTTATGGTTAATAATGATACTAGTAATGAATCATGTTAAATAGTGCAGCTATTCTTTTAAAATGCACAGCTCCTAACCATCACTTACCCTTAAAGCTAAATAGGTCATTGGAAACCAGTCACGGAATTATACACCACAGGTCCGTTACTGCAGCTTTCCCTCCCTCCACCCATCCTTCTCTCTCTCTCTCTCTCGTTCTTTCCATTGGTCAGGTTCCTGTGCCACACATTCCGAGGATGCCTGGTACATATGGTATAAATTCCATTCAGTCTGGCGAGGCCCTCCATGCTGTCTGAACTGCTCTGTGCTGGACGGACTCCACCCTGCCTCAGAGCCAGGCCAGCACACACTCCCTCCCTCATTCTCAGAGAAAGAGCCTTAAAGAGTCAACAAGATTGGGCCAAGTGGGAAGGTTCACTGCAAAGGCTGTTTACATATAGCTCATGTCAGTGGCTGATATTGTTGAAACAGTGGGACAGGAGAAAGAGAGACACCCCACCTTAAACTGGGTTACACCATGCCCACAGAGCATTTAAAAATCAACAGCCCCCTTAGGAAAGACGGCACTGGCAAATTAATTTAAAACCTCCATGTCCAGGATACCAGCAATCAATACTAATTTCAAATAATTACACAGAAGCTAACAACTGGACTACTTCCTGATTGATTTTTCCATATGTTGCAAATGTGTCAAAGCATTGCTACATAAGAATGCAGCTTGAGACCCAGCTCCGTTCTGGAAAGGAGCCATTAAGAAGGAAATGTTTGTAGGCCCAGTTCCATCACCGGCTTGTCTGAATGTCCAGCATTCGGTCCCAAAGGACCACGCGGCTGCACAGACAGGAAGCTCCACCATCTCAGAGACAGCAGAGCGCACTCAAACCAAACGCTTGCCTTCCCACATGGACAAGGCAGAGACCGCTAACTGCCAAATGGAGAAAATCACTATCACAGAGAGCCTCACACACCCCCACAAAGCCCACTCAAAATCTGTTACACCAACCATACAGTACAAACCAACGAGTGAAGGCAAGACTGCACAGAAATCCCACAAGTGCTCTTCAACCCACTCACAGGATAGCATGCAACAACAACTTCAGCAGAGATAGCAGAACTGTGATATAAACTCAGGGCGTGGCCCTAACTAGCATTTTTCTCCTTGGGCCAATGAAGACTAGCCAGTGGTCAATATTCAATTCCAGCATTCATTCCAAAAGCCACAGTCACAGCCTTAGGGGAAAAAAAAAAAGGATTCACAAACTCTGCCGATCTGTTCGTGAGCATGACAAGTGCACCATGTATTTCAAGTTACAGATGAATCAATAGTGCAGAGCAGAAGACAACTCCTGTCTCCAGATTGCTCTCTCACACATCCTTCACGCAGAAGGATACATCTTGGCCAGAGAGGAAAGCAGACAGTGAGAGAACAGTGGACAAGTGCAGACCTTGAATAACAATCATGTCTCATTTCTGATTTTTCCATTTGAACACCGGCTGTCTGGAGACCGGCTCAAAGAAGTACAGAGACGGCCATTTGTAGGTCATTTTTCCAGCCAGACTACGACGACAACTAGTACATGTGACTCAATGACCAGACAACAGTCACCAAAGCAAACGTTTACTCAAAGTTTAAAAAAAAGTTTACACACCAAGTATCCCAGCACCTTCGGACAGGAATTTCTGAACCAGGTAACAAATAGGAGATTAATTCCTTCTTGTTTCAGTACATAGAAAACAATGTCAGGCTCCAACAAAGATTTGAAAAGTAGACCAAACAGTATAAATCCGAGATGATCAACCAGTCTGCACTGTTGCTGCTGGATCAGATACTGGAAGGGGGAGGAGGAGAAAGAAAACCAACAAATAAATAAAACCCACCCCATCCTGTAACAAATGGAAATAACTCTTCCAAATCAATTATGGAACCAGAAAGTTTACTACTACTACTACTACTAATAATAATAATAATAATAATAATAACCACACAATTGTATGACTTTACATATTATGTACTGTAATTTTATCATGAGTGCGAGTTGCGTGAAAGTTTAACTGAAAAAAAAAAGCTGAGGTTTTGCGCAAGTCGTGTGTTAGCTATGTATTTTCCCCCGTTTTATGCGAAGAAGCACTTCAGTTAAAAATACTTTTAAATGCATTTTTTTGAAGAAAAGAATTTGGATGGGTAGAAAGGAAAAGTGGTATCATGCCAGCTTCAAAAAACACATTTCTATCAATCTACCTGCTTATTATTTTAATAAATACCAGATCTAATTTGAAAAACACCTATATAGGCGTCTTGAGGGGCGATTTAAATATTTTACCAGATAAGCTTTTGTCACATTAAAATATTGAGGCCTACCAATAGCATTTTTAAAGACTGGTTTAAAAAAAAAACTTGAATGTTAATACAACTGCTTTCTTCCCTACGGACATTCAGCATTTTAACTCAAGACTGCAGTGTTTGCATTACTAGAAAGTTGGACCAGTGCCTGCAGCAAAAAAATAAAA
>JAPEKM010000009.1:16146003-16156007 GCA_027575975.1 Cathorops multiradiatus
CCAGAACTAAAATAAAGCGATACCCTCGTGTTGACCGATCTAATGGCCCAACGAGATCCATCCCAATTCTTTCAAACTGGGTCTCGATTAATGGTAGAGGGCGCAAAGGCACTTTTGGATTGGCTGCTGGATTTACTAAGTGGCATTCACGGCATGCCATACACCACCTACGGACATTGCCACAAATCGCTGGCCAATAGAACTGGGCCATTATTCGGGCTAGTGTCTTAACCTGTCCCAAGTGTCCAGCCATGGGATTAAAGTGAGCCACCTGGAATATAAATTCCTGGCGGCTCTTGGGGATCAAAAGCTGTGTGATCGGCTCCTTAGTCTGAGTGTCCTACGTCACCTGATATAATCTATCTTTAATAATGGAAAAATAAGGGAAGGATGGGGTGGCATTTGGATGGAGCATTTGACCATCGATTACTCTCACTTGTCAAATGCATGCTGCAGAGTCCTCACAAATGCTTTAACAGGAAATTCACAAGGGATTCCCTGAGAGAGGGAGGAGGAGCCTGCTGCTCTTCACTCTGACGCGGTGATGACGTAGAGGGCTCTGTGACAGATGCTCCCACCAATGCCACATTGGGACAAACCTCTGCTAAACTATGGCAGACCCCACTCTTCAGTAAATGAGACATTAATTCCCCAAATCCTGGCCAATCAGTCCCAAAAATTATCAAGTGGGTAAGGCGAGGATGAACCACTGTCTTTACACTAAATTTCTCCCCTCGAAATAGAATGTGGACCGGCACTAATGGATAGTTGTGAACATCCCCGTGCACACACAACACCTTTACCAATTGTGCTCTCCCCAATACCTCATCTTGCACCAGGCTTTGGTGGATTGAGGTCTGATTACAGCCGGAGTCCACCAAAGCCTGATACGTATCCCCTTGGATACTCACCGGTATGTGATATGCTCCAGCCCAGTCGAGGGTTGTCCGTGGCACGTCAGGGATCCAGACCACCGCGCCCACCTCCATTGCCAAGCACTGATGCTGGAGGTGCCCTGGCTCCCTGCAGCGCCAGCATACCAGCCCAGGCTTTCCGTCTGCACCGGTGTTCCGGAGCTCACTCACCTGAGGGGGGCAAGACACAGACATGGAAGTAGGAAGCGGTAGGGCACCGCGGGTGCAGTGGGCTGGCTGGGGTGGAGCCGGCCCGTGCCTCCGTGGTGGGGGAATGGGGCGAGGACGCGGAACAGAAAGGGAGAGGGGAGAAGAGGAGACATGCTGTCCTGCCATCGGAACAACCGCCATTTGGTCCTTTGCCAGCTCGATGGCCTGATCCTGCGATGACAGGCAATGGCACTGGACCCACTCCGCTGTTCCTTCCAGAAGTCGGGCGATGAATTGTTCCAGCGCCACCAGGTCGATGATTCCCTCGGTGTCACGGTTGTCGGCCCTCAGCCACCGCTGGCAGGCATCCCGGAGTTGCTGGCCAAACGCAAACGGCCGGTTGACCTCCTCCAGGTGCAGCACGTGGAAGTGTGGCCATTGCTGCTCCGGGGTGCGCCCCACACATTGGAGGATGGCCCTGCAAAGATTGGCGTAGGCCAGCCAGCTGTCAGCGGGGAGCTGCAGTGTGGCCAGCTGCGCATCGCCTGTTAGCAGGGGGAGGAGGCGTGCGCTGTTCCACCGGCCAACCCCACGCCTCTGCTACCTGCTCAAAAAGAGCAAGGAAGGCCTCGGGGTCATCATGCAGGCCCATTTTCCTTAGGGTGAGGTGGGGCGGGTTCGCGGCTGTGGTGGTGGACCTCGCCGACGCAAGTAGGTGCCGGAACGCCTGGCGATCTTCTTGCTGCGCCAGCACCAGGACTTCGAACTGTTGTTCCTGCTCCTTCCAGAGGGCGCCCAGCGCCTGGTGCTGGCTCTGTTGTGCCATGGCGAGGGCATGGACCAGGTCCTGGAATGGGGAGGACTCCATGAGGCTGTTCTCCTTTGTACTCTGTCCCAGGTTTCAGCACCACTGTAGCAATGGTTTAAGGTGGGTGGAGCACAGAAGCACGGCAGGCCAGAACTGAGTTCACACAACTCTTTTATTTTAACTTTTCACCTCTTTACTCTACACTCTCCTAGTCATACATGCACACACACAAGCATTCTGGTTGGGGAGAGAGCTCCATTCCTCTGCTCTCCCTCTCCTCTTATAGGGCGCGGTCACTGGGGAAGACACACAAACAGGTTAATTCCCATCAGGTGCAGTGATTCTTCCACTTACCTTCCCTGACTCCACCCTCCATTCACAGACCGACACTTGACCATGCCCCCGCTGCCACATAGTCTTTGTTTTGAATTCAATTCAATGTAGGTTGAAAAGGATTTGCAGATCATTGCATTTTGTTTTTATTTACGTTTTACAGTGTTTCAACTTTTTTGGAGTTGGGATGTATGGTATAACTATTGTTGGATTTGAAGAAGAATCAGCACATTTATAAATACAGTGGCATTAGTTACAGCATATACTGGGTGTTTCTCAATGTCCTGTATGCTTCCTTGTTAGGGTGGGTTCCTCCGAAAGGTCATTCCAGTTAGTCAGGTGTCTATTACTGAAATGGCTCAGCCTTGTATGTGTGCATAGGATTGTAGTTGCTTTAAAAAATGATGAGGATACACACATGCATCCTTTAAAATTCTTTGAATAAAAGACTCCTGGACATCAGAACAGTCCTTCAGTGGGAGTCGATAACATGACATCTTTGAAAAACAGCCGTTAAGGATCCTTCCTTGACAATGAGAAACACCCATCATGTATACTGTATTTAATTTTTAACATCTTTCCCAAATATGTGTGATTTCTATTAATAAATATGTACTGTTTATGCTCTATTATACTGACAGACTTTTGGGAGTGGGAACCTTAAGCAAGTTGGCGTGATTGCACAGAGGGCGTTTCTCATCCTGATGTTGGCCTGCTTCCCTTGTTGGGCTGTTTTAATCAACACAGAGTCATTACTCATTGCTATTAAACAGAACCCTGAGGTTGCCAGGTTGGTTTATTATTGTTCAATGCTATATATAATTGATTGTATTTTTATTTCAGCTAAATGTCTGGGTTTGTCTATTTCAGACTATCTCAGTTATATGTCAAAGTTTACATGGTTGCTCTTCCAGTAAGTATATAATATATATGATTTATAGCACTAAATCACTAAAATTCAAGATAAAAAATTTATATTCACTACCACTCGGAACCTAGTTCACAAAGAGAAATCATATACTCTTTTTTTTTTCTTTATAGGCATTATTCACATACATAACTGAGGAAGCATACCTGCAAAATCAGGTAAATAAATAAGAAAATGTTAGTATGTTGTAAAATTTACATTCACTTAACCATCTCCTTCTAGGGAATTGTCTGGCCATTGGTGATCTCTGGAGCTGTTGGCAGTGTGATCAATGCCTTGTTCAACTACATTTTCCTTTTTCCTTTGAATCTTGGCGTTGCGTGAGTAGAGAAAATAAGTGATGATTCAAATATAGTACATTACTCAACTATAGAAATGCCTGACTATAATATGTGTAGAGAGATAATGATGAAATATAATTTAACAAAAAAAAAGCACAATTAATGTGACTGTTTAATCTGTAGTGGATCGGCAGCAGCCAATGTTACCGCACAGTATTCCATGGCTATTATGCTGTTTGTGTACATCCGGTATAAAGGTCTTCATAAGGACACTTGGCATGGTGAGTTCATGTAATAGATCAATGTTTAGTGCTGTTTTCAAATGTGGCTTTAAAGATAACCTTTTTAGGATATAAATAACATTTTGAAATTTCTCGCAATAATAATTAGTTTATATAAAAACAACTTATTATATATGTTATTGCATATGTGAAGATTTGCATGGTTGTTCTTCTGGTAAGTACTGTGTGTATACACACACACACACACGCACGCACGCACGCACGCACAGTACTGTTCAAAAGTCTTAGGCACCCTATTTTTTTTTCATAAAAACTTTGTTATAGATTTCTGTTTTATGATTTCTACATTATCGAGTCAGTATAAAAACATTTGAGTTCCAAACATTCGTTTTCCAGCACAAAATTAAATGTTCCAGGAAACAAAGTTTGTATCTGAGCAGCATATTAGATAAAAGACCACTATTCAGATTAAAAAAGAAAACATAATGAAGGCTACTGGGTTTTGCTGCAAAATTAAGAAGCAAGTGTGACAGTCAAAGTGTCCAGAAGAACTGTGGCTGGTTCTGCAAGATATTAAGTAAAACCTATAGCTCATTTCCTTGTAAAACTGCATTAACTGTCCCTGAGACTATTTTTTTTAAAGCAAACGGTCATCTCACACCAGATATTGTCTTTGTTTCATTTATTTTGGCTTACTGCTGTTTATAGTATTTTTTAAATGTTGAAACATTTAATTTCATTGTTTTTTAAACCATTTTGGTCTATAGCATTTCTTTGTCAGGACGCAGGCGTTTATGAATACAGGTGCAGGGGAAAGCAGGTGCGGTGCAAACTGCAGTTGTAGCCAAATTGTGAGGCAGGAATCATAGTCAGAAAACAGGCAGAGGTTGATAGATTAGGAAACAGGGCAATGCAGAAGAGATGAGGAAATGAGGTCAAAAATTAATGAAAACAGTGGTCTTTATCAAGAAGTCAGTCAGGAAAACAATTGGCTCGGTATAGTCAGGGACGGGACACAGAACAATACTTTGTGAGGTGAGTTTGTACCTTCTCCCATATCTGTTGGCTCTTCTGGAACCAGGAGTCTATGGCTGGAATTTGCATAGGGGTGTCATCCCATGGAAAAAATGGAGGTTGGTATCCAAGCATGCACTGGAACTGGGTTAGTTGAGTGGCTGAATGTTTGTGAGAGTTTTGTCATACTCAGCCCATGGGAGGAATTGTGCCCAATCCTTCTGGTTTCTCATTCAGTATATACGGAGGAAACAGCCCACTTCTTGGTTAGCTTGTTCTACTTGGCCGTTGGACTGTGGGTGATATCCAGAGGTGAGACTAACAAATACTCACAGCTTGTCCTTAAATTGTGACCATAACCTAGAAATGGACTGGGGGTCTCAGTCACTGACTATGTCTTTGGGGATATCCTAAAAATGGAAGATGTGAATGAATAGCAGTTCAGCGGTTTCAAGTGCAGTGGGTAGACCTGGAAGTGGGATGAGTCCGAGTTTCTTTGAGAACCTATCAGTGATGACCAGGATGACTGTGTTGCCTTGTGACTGGGGTAGGCCAGTAATTAAATCAAGGGCGATGTGTGACCAGGGCCGCTGGGGTACCAAGAGAGGATATAGTTTGCCAACAGGAGGAGCTCTGGGAACCTTGGCTTGGGCACAGATGGAGCATGAGGAAACGTAATGATTAATGTCTGAAATCATGTTTTCCCACCAATACTTGCTTTGGAGCAGCTGGTAGGTGTGATGGCTTCTGGGGTGTCCAGTGGCAGGAGAGGAGTGCACCCAGGTGATGAGTTTGCCACCAAGTCTGAGTGGAATTTGGAAAAGTTTCAGGAGGATTTGTGGGTTGTGCCAATCTGATCTCTCTGTCTCTGTCCCAGGTTATTGCTTGCAGGAAGCATTCAGGTGGCAGGATGGTGGTAGGTTCTGACGAGTGCAGCGAGGACAAGTGGATTCGGGAAAGAGCATCAGCCTTGGTGTTTTGGGAACTAGGACAATAGGAGATAGTAAATCAAAATCGTGTGAGGAACAGGGCCCATCTGGCCTGACGGGGGTTCAGATATTTAGCTGTTTTCAAGTACTCGAAGTTCTTGTGATCTGTCAGGATTGTAAATGGGTGCACTGCACCTTCCAACCAATGCCTCCACTCTTCTAGAGCCAACCTAACCGCCAGGAGTTCTTGATTCCCGATGTTGTAGTTCCTCTCAGTGGGGGTGAGCTTCTTGGAGTAGAATGCTATGGGGTGCAATCTGGGTTGCTCACTAAGGCGCTGTGACAGAACTCCTACTCTTGTTTCAGATGTGTCCACCTCCACGATGAAGGGTTTGGAAGGGTCTGGGTGCTGCAGTATGGGAGCTGCAGTGAAAGCAGTCTAACTGGTTGAAAGCTTGATTAGCTGAAGGATTCCAGTGGCGGCGTCGAGGTCCGTTCTTCAGAAGAGTGGTGAGAGGAGCTGTGATGGTGAGAGGAGCTGTGATGGTGCTGAACCAGCGGATGAATCTGCGGTAGAAATTGGTGAACCCCAGAAAGTGTTGCAACTCCTTAATTGATGTAGGAGTCGGTCATGATGTCACAGTGGTGGCCTTGTCTTGGTCCATGCTCACCCCCTCTGAACCAATGATGTAGCTCAGGAACGAGATCTGGTGGACATGAAACTCACACTTCTCTGCTTTAACACACAGGTGGTTCTGGAGCAGATGAGAAAGCACTGACCTGACATGCTCATGGTGGGTGTTCTCATCTGGGGAGTAAATCAGGATGTCGTCGATGTAGGCGATAACAAACCTCACCAGCATGTCCCTGAGCATGTCATTGATGAGGCACTGGAAGACACTGGGAACACAAGAAAGGCCATAAGGCAGGACAAGGTATTTGAAGTGGCCCATGGTAGTGCTAAAGGCGGTTTTCCACTCATCACCCTCATGAATCCTGACCAGGTTGTAAGCACTGTGCCGGTCAAGTTCGGAGAATACTTTAGCAGATCTGAGTTGTTCAAAGGCTGAAGGCACCAGTGGGAGTGGATATGTGTACTTTACTGTGATCTGGTTCAGGTCCCGATAGTCTATGCATGGCCAGAGATGACCTCCTTTCTTCTCGACGAAGAAGAACCATGCTGAGGCTGAAGATGTAGAATGTCTGATATACCCTTGCTGCAGGGCTTCTTATGCATATTCTTTCATGGCTGCCTGTTCAGTCAGGGACAAAGGGTCGATGCAATTTTGAGGAGGAGTAATACTTGGGAGGAGGTCAATAGTGCAAGTCATAAGGACAGTGAGAAGGCAGACCACAGGCCCTCCCTTTGCTGATTACCTCCTTGAGGTCGAGCTAACAAGCTGGGACATTGTCGAGGGAGTCCAGGTGAGGGTTCTCCACAGACGTTAGATGAGAGAGAGTTGGAGAAGTTTCAGGTCTGAAGTCAGGAAGGAGACCACTGTAGAATATCATGTTGTTGCCAGGAAATTAAAGGATCATGAAGCTGGAGTCATGGGTAGCCCAATATTATGTCATGATGTGAGGTTAGAGTGATGAGAAGAGATATGTGTTCTGTGTGAGTTGCTCCTACATGAATCTCAAGGGGTACTGTGCGCATTGAGACCAATAGACCAATCCCTCTCCTATGGGTCCCCTGTCGATGGCTTTGAGCTTGATGGGTCTCAAAAGTGCATGAGTGGTTAGATGGTACTTTTGAACAGTCATGTTGTTTATGAAGTTTCCCTCCACCACTGAGTCTATGAAAGCAGAGAGCACATGGGTCAAGTCTGGTAGCTTTAATAATACTAAAACTTGGAATGACGCTGGGTTACATGATGATGTGTCAGAACTCACCGGGTTTGTTGAGCTGGCAGTCCTGCTTGGCTGGTGGTCTTGTAGGGGCCGAGTAGGACACTGGGAGATCAGATGGCCTGCTACTTCACAGTAAAAGCAGATGCCCTCTCACTGCCTTCTCTCTCTTTCAGTTAGTTGAAGTTGGGTGTGGGAGACTTTCATCAGGGTCACAGAGTTAGTGTTAGGAGAGAGAGCAGGAGATAGTTGGAGTGAGGGCCATTTGCAGACAAGATAATCTAAATGGCCAGATCGATAAGAGAGTCAAGTGAAAGATGTTTGTCATGGCATGCCAGTTTGCTGAGTACCTCTGGACGCAAACCTTGGCAAAAGGTGGCTTTTAGGGCTGTCTCGTTCCAGCCGCTGCTGGTGGCTAAGGTGCAGAAGTCTAGTGCATACTCTGATACACTCCTTTCTCCTTGACATATAGTTAACAAGCTTTCTTCGACTTCGATTCCCTTCATGGCCGAACACTCTCATGAAAAGCTCCAGAAATTGGACATATGACGTGGTGTATTTGTCCCCATGCTTCCACACCATGCTTGCCCACTGGAGAGCTTTACCGGTGAGCAAACTGATAAACTAGGAGATCTTGTGCTCATCCGTTGTTCCTGGGTGAGAGGAAAAATACAAGGAATACCTGAAGAAGAAATCCTTTACAACAGGACGCTTCCCCAGAAAACTTGTCCAGCAGAGGAATACTTCGGGACATGCCGGGAGGAGAGGAGGGGCATGTGAGGATAGCCTGCAACACCACAGCAGTGAGCTGTGTCATCCTGGTGCTGAGATCGCTTATCATCTGCTGGTGTTCTTGTAACAGTCACCCCTGTGCATGGATTGCAGTCTGCTTAGCCTCCTCTGCTGCATCCATAATGGTGAAGTATTCTGTCAGAACGCAGAATGCAGTTGCAGGTGCAGGGGAGAGCAGATGTGGCACAAACTGCAGCTGTAGCCAAATGGCAAGGCAGAAATCATAGGCAGGAAACAGGCATAGGTCAATCGATCAGTTAACAAGGCAGTGCAGTAGAGACAAGGAAACAAAGTCAAAAACTAACAAAAATAGTGGTCTTTATCAGGAAGTCAGTCAGGAAACCAAACGGCTCGGTATAGTCAGGTACGGGACACAGAATTATACTTAGCAAGGTGAGTTTATGACTGCTGAGCTTATGTAAGGAAGGTGATTGTGGGATAATTGGAGACAGGTGATGTAGTTAGAACTCTGGTTATTGGGGCGCTGTGTATCATGGGGAGTGGCCATGTTTGGAGGCTGGTCCGAACTCAGGTTTTCAGTGCTATTACGGATACTTTACATGTGCCCAAAACTTTTGCACACTTCTGTATATGAATTTACAGTTTTACAAACACTGAGATTCAGGATGGTTGTACAGTTTAATATATAAAAATTATTTACTATTGTTACACATCTTCAGTCAAGAAAGGATACCAGATATATATATATTATCAAGTCAACGCACCATGTATGCTGATGCTTTATTAATTAATATCATAGTGTTTGAGCAATGTTTTTGTATTGCACACATAAAGCACATTTAATGACAAGTTCATATGAATTGTAAAATTTTTCTGTTAGAAAAAATATTAAACAAAAAAAACCCTACTGACAAACTGGACTAGAGCTGGTGACTAAAGACCCCATTTCACCGAGAAATCTTCCCGGAAGAGCAAGCTGCAATCTCAGAGCATGGCTTGGTCGCCGCAGGTTGTACGCAGTCGACGGTTGACCGAGGGTTGGTCATGCCTTGGTCTTCCGTGGTTGCACGTGGTCGAGGACTGGTCTCCCCGACAAAGAGATCGTTGCTTGTTTTTTTGACATGTCAAAAAACTGAATCTCGACCTAAAAGTCGCACAGAGAGCATCGAAAGAGTGAACAAGGTCGAGGAAAGGACACATTGGTCGAGAGACAATCGAGGCTAGAACAGGGATGAGCGATGCTAAGTCTTCTCGAGCGAGAACTGATTGCACGCATGGTCGTGCTGCTCGGCCCGTCCTCGACACTCACTCGATCTGTGCGATCTAGCTTCACTCTTTTGCACTCAAGCCTCGCTCAGCGCAACCTGTCCCAGACCTTCCCTAGACCCGTACACTCCCTATTCTTCCCATGGGCACAACTGGATTCTAAAGAGGGTTAAAGTGCGACCTCCTTCAACCAATAAAGATCGACCATCGCCAGGGGTTTGATTTGATTTGAATTTATTTAGTAATATTCAAAGCATTTACAGTACAGATGTACATGGTATAAGTGTTAAAAATTACAAGGATAGCACAAGAAAGCGAAAACACTTATTTCCATTGTGGTCCTTTAAAATGCTGTTACTATTATGTAGAGTCATAGTGCGTGCGCAGCGCGCACCGGAAAATACACCTAATTATTTATTATTGTCTACTTATCAAGCATTCACTAGGAATTCTTATCACTTAGTAGTAATTTTTCTCTGCATTATTATTTTCCAGTTGTCCTCTCTTCCTTTATCTTATCAAATATATCATTGTGGTT
>JAPEKM010000009.1:16781658-16796908 GCA_027575975.1 Cathorops multiradiatus
TGTGTCTATGTGTCAGCCCTGTGATGACCTGGCGACTTGTCCAGGGTGTACCCCGCTTTTCGCCCGTAGTCAGCTGGAATAGGCTCCAGCTTGCCTGCGACCCTGTAGGACAGGATAAAGGGACTAGAGATAATGAGATGAGACATTTAAACATTTGATATAATTTGAGCTTCAAAACTTGACTATTGTTATTATGACTAGATTATTATTATTATTATTATTAGTAGTAGTAGTAGTAGTAGTAGTAGTATTAAGTACACTTATCAAGAAGCATAAAGATATCAGAAAATACGTAAACTGTCCGAAAGTGCGAGGACACGTTAAAGGAAGATACTGTGACACCTAGTGGTGAATGAGTGTACTACAGTGCCAAACCCAGGCTGCTTTTCTACATGAATCTACAGTACATTATGTGGCATTTCTACTTAATATGACATTGCTGTGTTATGTATTGCAGGTTTTTTTTACTAAGTAGTGGTGAATTAGATTAAAATGTGGATGTGTTCGTGAATCTACAGTATTTCCCCATTTGCTTATTCCTTTTGTACTGGACTGCCAATATTTCACTGGAGTGAAAATGAAGTGCTTTGCTGATTACTAAATCGGATTTATTTTCCCCCTTTTTATTTATTTATTTACTTACTTAATGTATGTCAAAACTGCATGATCATTATCCCAAAACCTCAGGAGAATTTTGACAGACAAGAGAAGGTGGTACGTGCATTTTAATGATTGCACTTTTATTTGTATTGATATGTCCAGGAGGTGGCGTTGAGTCCCTGTTTTTGGGTTTTGGGTTTCAACAATCCTGAAAATAATTATTCACTGAAACACAACTAATATCCAATAGATACAGACTAAATTTTAACAGCAGTGTTTAACTTGCAAAGTATTGCACTTAAAATTGAAAATGTAAAGATTCACTTTATCAAACATATCAGACATATTCATTGTGTTGCTGTGTTTGCACATCCTCAGGACAGTTTAATGCATTAGATTAAAATTGTCAGTGTTTGTTTTGTTTGGGTCAGAACTGTTGATTTTTGTCTGTATTTAAACACACACACACACACACACACACGCACGCGCGCGTATAGGTGTAAAAGTGGCAATACACTGTTATAAAGCACTGTAGGTTGTGTTTGCTGAGTGAAGCTCTATAGAGATGAACAGGGTGTCCAGGTGAGCATGTTTATCTGTCAGTTATTTTCAGTGATATATCCCCTCAGGTGGATTTTTCCATGACTTACTGCAAGAGACTTCTGGGTGGATCTTTCTATTTCATACACTACCATACACACACATCCCAACTCCTGAGTGTTTAACCCCACTTTCCCTTCAAATCTTTGCCCTCAAGCAAGCAAAGACACACATACTCTTTCTTTCATGCTATATTTCTGTGGTTTTGTTATGTAGTTTGTGTTAAAGGGTTTACATTATACAGCTTCCACTGTTATTTGCAAATCCTCTCTGAAAAGCCAGCAGCAGTTTCCCAGAGTTGTGAAAGAAGGCTATTGGTTTTTATTACTTAGACTGGTGTAACACTGGTGTGTTTCAGGTCCAAATAAACAATTATTAATAATTGCTCATTATACTGCCTCAATTACAGCCTGATAGAGCAGTGTCTGCAGGCAGTACACATGTCTACACTAGGCCTATTTTATCTATTCATTCAGTGCAGTCACTAAGAGAAGTGTAGACCTACCTCTTGGTCTTGCATGCTGTTGCCTGTCCACAGCAAAATCTTATAGTCATACATAAAATGTTGATTTAAGTCCTACTGAATACAGCTGAATGTGTTCATCTAGCCTGGAGGTTTTCTGCCATGTACAGTAAACTATAATTATTATCAGCAGCTAATGTTTAGCAGAAATGAAGTCTCTGTGACTCAAATGCACCACTGATTTAACCAAAGCCGACACTGAAGTGATTCTGGATTTTTGATTGGTTATTGTTCTGCCTTGTAGATTAAAATGTGTGTACATTTTTTGTCAAGACTTTTAGTCATTTGTATGAAACCATATTCTTTGGTCCCTATAAACAGCTGAGGTGAAAAGGCCAGTGATTATATTGTCCAAGAAGCCTAATAAGTGAAACACTCATTCATGTGAATGAATCCAATCCCAACCCTGAACAATGAATGTCAATGGCTACGTCAAGGTTACATTTAATTCTGTTTAGTAATCTGTTGATTTATAAACAGTTCAAATCATCCTTAGTTTCAGTGGGATTGTACAAAACGGAGTGATATCAGCAAGAAGTCATCTTTACCCCTCAGTGGTTATTGAGGTTTTCAGTCTACTCAGTGTTCAGTTTCAGTCTGCAGATAAAGAACTGATAGTGTGAGAAGCTACACATTATGAATGCTTAGGCCTATTTTATCTTCTGTGAGGAAAGGAGGGGGAGAAATATATCTTGTTGTATAGGTTTACATTGGGTAAATTACCAGGTTTTACACAAACACAGCCATTGGCTGCTTGGTTTGGACAAATAGGAAAGTCGAGTTGCTTGCTCTGAAGAGAACAGTGTTTAACAATGCCCCATTAATACAAACGGGGGTTTGTGGTTCTGGCAAGAGAAAGAAAAAAAGCAAGAGAATAATCCCTAATTAGGAGCTGTAAGTGTAGGTCGTGGTGCTTTAGTAACGGGTGTGTGAAGCACGTAGGCCAGCAGCCAGGCGACAGGCGCCGGAGCAAACACACAGCACAAAGGCCTGTCTGCATCCTAAAGGCCATTCTCCTCCCTCATCCCACTGTCCTCCCTCATCCCACTATCTTCCTTCATCCCACTATCCTCCCACTGTCCTCCCATTGTCCTCCCTCATCCCACTATCTTGCTTCATCCAACTATCCTCCCTCATTTCCTTCTGTACCCAAATGGGAGTCCAAATTACAACATTCATCATCATCATTTATTATTATTATTATTATTATTATTATTATTATTATTATTATTATCCCTCTTCTAATTAAAAAAAAGTGTGATTATAGGCTAAATATTAAGCAAGTGGCCGCCAGAGGGCGCAGTAGCCTATGTCTTCTGATTCATGGTTAATTGGGCAACGAAAGATTTGTGTCTCTCTATAGCACAGATTCTATGAGTGACTTAAAATGAATGTATAAAGGTGTCAGAAAATGCTCCATTTAAGATGAGATCCAGCAGCTGTTTCACAAAGCCTTAGCATTACACATTTATATACCTTCACTCTGAATAAACATTAGGATATTACAGACACATTATTTTTGATAACTGCAAACAGTGCGAGTTTTGTTTTAGTCTCAAGCTGAATTGTGATATAAGGCCTTACTCAACTAAAACAACTTGCTCTGCATTGTATTAGCTATTACTTTGACATAATAATAATAATAATAATAATAATAATAATAATAATAATAATAGGCCTATCATTACATAATCATTCACACTTGTCTGAAAGGTTGTGGCCATTATTGATAGATTTGTTGGTCAGTATTGCTGAATATCAAATCCTCTTGGTTACGTCATGCATGTCAACTTTATTAGTAAGTTTTTTGTTTGTTTGTTTAAATAAAAAATTGCTCAAGGAACAAGGAAATTAATTCAACGCGTTTTTATTGAAACTGTGAGAGAATCCAACAACAAAAATCCGAACCAGCAAAAGCGGCACGTTCATTTTCCTAAAGCATAATGGGCTCTTATCCAGTCCATGAAGATGAGTTGAAGTGTTGTGTGTTGGAGTGAATCTCCTGAGACCCTCCCAAAGCCCACACTGCTATATTAAATAGTATGCCATCTGATGCACTATAGCTGAGGGTACACCTAGGGTGACCGACTCTTGCCATACTATTCAGTACAGTAGTGTATTGTTTAGGACGGTTGTCCCAAGCGTTCTTCAGCTAACTGCTGTATGTAATGGGACACGCTTCTGTTAACGTGTCACAGGCAGATTAAACAGAGTCGCATCACAGATCTGCTTCAACCCAACAAGCGCTAGAAAGGAGCTTTCATTTACAGTATTACAGTTCATGTAAAATGGAAAAAAAAAGCACAGAGTTAAACTCTAAATAGTATATACACGCAAATGTACAGCTGTGAATAAATTAATACCGATTTGCATATTCTTGGATCCTTATAGCTTATTTACAGAATTTCTTTTTAATTACATTAAATAGGTCAAGGTCACGCACATCTGTCCGCCGGATTATCACAAACAGTCCACTGACTCTCACTGCAATCCCTTTTTAAAATACACTTATTATTTGGATGTAGCTTGATTTACAGTTTGAGTTTACAGTTTGTAAATGTCGTTTGATCCATATCCACAGTCCTGTGGCCCAGCAGTGACATTTCCTAACAACATTCTGCAAAACTGGTCTCTCGGTTTTATTTTAATGGCCTCATGGATTTGTTGCAACTTTTTCAGCACATTTTCCATGAAGTCCATTAGGCTCTAGGGGATAGGAGATTGTCTTCGCAGCATTTTCAAAGCTCTGTTCAAGTTTCCACCATGAGAGCACCAAGTTATTTGTTAATTCTCCTTCTTGTTTGCTATTGCCACTGTGATTATCCATGTGTTTTTAAAAAATGAAAAAAAAAAAAATAATAATAATAATAATAATAATAAGCAAACAAACATCCTTCAGATAGCCACTTTATAAGAACATATCCTCTGCCAGTTCAAGTCATGCCCTGGATAGGTTTGTATTTGATCCTGGCTCATTTGGGAGAGTTCCTGGGTGAGGATGGCTCCCTTTGGCTTTCCAGGCCGCTCACTAGCCTCTGGATGTTCTGCAGTTCATTGATGGACTCCTTCAGTGTGGCTTTGGGAGAGCCGTTTCTCTGAGAGGACGCGGCTTTATGGTTGTGTTGATCGGGCACAGGACTAGCCTCCCTGCTGCCTGATTTTGAGGAATCTGATGAGGGATTCAGGCCACCTGGCAATCCGGTGGTAAGCAGGTTTGTGCTTTGAGGAACAGCCACTGGAAGCTGATAGGGGCTGAACCGGAGCCGCGGCCGCGAGCTGTTCAGGAACGGGTTCCGGGAGAGAGTAGAGGAGGAGGTGCTGGTGGGGAGCGCAGAGGCCGCGGCAGCTGCTGCAGCCATGTACGTGTACGGGTAGGGGAACAGACCACCAAATGGAGGCATGGGGATACCCTGGATTGAAAATGAAATAATAATAATAATAATAATAATAATAATAATAATAAATCACTAGCAACACCTTTGCAACTGAGAGACATGTCTCTACAGATTCAGAATCAGGGTTGGGTAAATTTCCTGCCATTAGGCCTGGCCTATATTAAAATTCATACTTAGAACTCATAAAATCTTTGTGAAAATATGTAAAGGAATCACTTAAAAATAATATCACGGACATATGTTTAGCTTTGATAAAACTTTTATTGCGTAAAGTTCATTATGCAATGTTTGGTCACAGCATGGCCAAGTTCAAGGATCGAAACAGGTAGACAGACTGAAGATGAACAGCAGGCCTGCACTGTGTCTGAAAACTATTCATGGGCATGAATTGACTTTTTTCAGCTCATAGGTTTATGGGCAAAATCTTATCATTAAATATGTTACTTGTTCTTTCATTTGTAACCAGTTTCATAACAAACATAGTCCACTGATAGTGTTATAATGAACAGTGATAGAAAGTCTTACCTGAGAGGCTAGCATGTGCTGAGACAGGTGAAAGGGAAATGGATTAGGGCTACTTCCAGCTGCCTGTGCCGAAAGGCTGCCATTCTCCAAGCCGCTTGTTCCTGATACTGAAGCCAGTAGATGTCCCATACCCATAGCTGAAAATGCTCCAGGGCCCATCGCAAACTGTCCTGGGTGAAAGAGCAGAGGCTGTCCGGTATTCAGAGGGTTAAAGAACTGTTGACTGTGCAGGCCAGAGAGAGCTAGACTCTGCAGATGTCCTGCTCCGAAATGTGATGGACTCTCTGTCTGGACCACAAGGGGTGAGAAACTGTCTTTACTTCCGCTAAGACCTCCAATGTCCATGTCTTTCTTAGACGACTCTGTACTATCTTTCCTGTGCTTGTTCTCCAGTTTATCTTTGTCGAGGTTGCCCAGGCTGCTGAATATGGACTCATTTTGCTTTCTTGAATCCGAATAGTCCTCCTTCTTCTCAGAGTTCGGTCTCTCTCTCGACCGCTCCTCACATCTGGGGCTGAATGGAGATGGAGGTTTAGGACTGCTAGATCTTCCACAGTGATCCTCTTGGTGCTCAGCTTCATGCTCACTATCAGTGCAAGCTTTATCCTCTACGAGGAAAAAAAAATGTCATTACAGAAGATCGGTTGTTATTATTGCTCAGAAATCATTTAAGAGGTGAGTAAGGCAATACATGTTTAATAATATTGTTTATTCATAACATTGCAGTTTAATCTAATGAACAGTATATAGACTATATAAAACTATATTCGCACTTACAAAATGCAGAGCCCTTTACAAAAATAGCAAAAAACAGAAAATTTATTTTCAGTAAAAAAAAAAAAAATCTAATTTTCCAGCACCTCAAAGATGGACTAATGACGTGGTGATTAGTTATTCACCTAGATTTTTAATCTGTGTACATAGTAAGCCTTCGAGTAATGTGGTAAAATAGGTCTTTGATGAAGATTAAATGTTGGTTTTAAATCGTCCAATTAAATCTACTCGATGAGGGCATTCTAATTGAATTCACTAAGTCGTATAGAGTTTAAATCCACTAGCAGAGACCGTTATTCTTCACTGCAGGTGATCTCAACCGCAGAAACACACCCTGATAAACTCCAGTTAAAAAAAAGAAAAGAAAGGAAAAAATTTTTCCCTTCTGAGTCTGCGTACACAAAGTCCAGTCACACTCAGACTGTACCTCTGCTGGCTCTGGGGAAAGGGAGAGGACTCGCTGCAGGTCCGAGAGGGGAATGAACCGAGTCCCTGGCGGCGGCCTGCTCGCCTGAGGACGCGTCCGAGTCTGCGCCTTCCCGGTCCACTTTACACTGACCAACCTCATACATGTGTAAGGAGGGCAGAGTTAACTGCTTCCTGGGGCAAAAATAATAATATCGGGAAAGAAGGAAGAGGAAATCAAAATCCAGCCAAAATAACTATTTTCCGACCGAAAAAATGAACAGAAAGCTAAAATACAAGTAGGCAATATTATACATGATATATTACTATATATGTAATATTCTAAGATATTTACACAGAGCTCACCTTTTCTCCCTCCTTCCATTTCCCGTATCTCTGAAACCTTTTGCAAAGGGATTATTATCAATCTTCAACTGCGTAATCTGAGGACAAGAATTATTATTATTTATTATTATTATTATTATTATTATTATTATTATTATTATTATTATTATTATTATTATATGCACAATGCAGCATCGCAGTACAAATACACGCCTTTCTTTACCCTTGCTAAAATTATTATTTAAAAAATTACATATGCCTAAATTTAACCAATGATTAATATCTATAGAAGGTTTAATTATGTTGAAAAGCCCCACGAGAACATTTCAGGTGTAAATATTCATTCGTCTCTCACTAGCTGGAGCTCACAGGCTTGGCCAACTGTAAGCAATCACCAGCAGGAAAGAGGAAATGACGATTATATCAATAATTAAAGCTTTTGTAGAACTGAAATTTATACACACACACACACACAAAAAAAAAAAACTTAATTAGGTTTTTTTTTTCCTTCGTCAAGGGATAAGGGTAGGATTTTACAGAAGTAAAAGGATGATTTATTTGCGTTGGTGTTTCCTGAAGGATTAGAGCCTGACCCATTCTGATTGCACAAATTTCAAGTGTTGAGCTCCCAGACTCACTGGCGAGCTTAAGTGCCTGCTGCTAATCGATTGGGACTCTATGCCATAAACTTTACGATGGCCAACAAGACCACCAGCCGTCCCCTAACACACACACACACACACACACACACACACACGACAATTAATATAAGCTCTGAGGTCGCGCTATTCCATAGGACGGGAGCGTGTACAGGTTAATCCTCCACTAGAAAATACCAACACCATGATGGAGTCGTGCTTTTATTGGAAGAAAAAAAATCCTTATAAAATGAGATGTGGTCTCACGACGCACAGCGCAATTCGAAGTCCTATAGACTATAGGTGGCTGGCTATGGCTTGCCTTCATGGGATAATCCTGTTTCAGACAGCTGTATCAACATTTAACTTGTTTGAAGAGACACAAAAGCAGCTTCTTCTTTTTTTGGCCAAGGAAAAGGATGACTCAAATGTCTTGAACGTGACATATTTTAACTCGGCCTTAACTTGACATATACTGTCATTTAAAATAACTGGTTACACTGAATGGACTTGGCCTACATACCTTGTCGTTTTGATAGGCAGTGACAGCAATGAATTCCGTCTCGGGAAACACATATGTCCTGAAAGTGCTGTAGGGAAGCTTCAGAATATCGTTGGCCCTCACAATATGGAACCTCGGCTGGTATTTATGCATTGAATTCAGTATAGTCTGAGAACAAGACAGAAAGAAAACGGTAAAAAAAAAAAAAAATAAATCTAAAAATAGACCAATTAACCTTTGCACGAAGTTTCAGAAAACTGTAAATAATTGTAGCAGTACTAACTGGTTTAGGCCTACGATAAAATGTTTCAGGCTGTAGCTGCATCACCGAGCCTATAAAAGCCTAAATAAAGGCAAAAACATATCAAATAAAATCAGGTAAAAAGCAGTTTCACCACATAACAATGTATAAAGAAAAACAAAGCTTTCCGATTTGACTTTAGAGATAGGCTATCAAATGGTTGTGTGCCATGCATGTAAATTTTTCTATTTGTTTCCTGTCGATTTGTTTTGCAAGCGAGTATAAGAGCGCAAGGCCGCAGGTTCGACTCAGGGAGAAACATTACTGCCGACCTTTACATCCGCCACGCTTTAGAAATCAAACGTTTCAACACTACTTCAGGAGCCTGAGGCCTTCATAAATACGGCCAAGACAAGCAGAGTCTTGACATGTCCCATTTTCTTTGACTGATTTGTCACTCTGTATATTTTAAATTACCATAATAAAAAAAAACATCTCAAGATGAAGCATTCATATTGCATAACAGTGTCATTATTCACAACAAAACCCTGAGTTGTATTTGGAGCAGGGCTGGGATAGCATGGCGAGTTGTCAGATTGTAAGCACACCTATGTTACATTAGGTTACACGCAGAGAAATATAGCTGAAATATTTCCTTTAATCAAAGGCCAAAAAAGCGTCATATGTTTGTAAAACGTCTGTCAATCTTCTAAACCGCTTTTGGCCAACAAACAGGCCTAATCATCCATCTGCTTGGAATAGAAGTGTAGCATGCAATAGAAGGTTACTTACAAATCCATGCTTGTCTGAAATGTTGTTCGTCAGTTTGAGTTTATGGAAAGCGACAGGTTTTGCCATCCACTGCTCTCCTGTCGCTGGACTATCCGGGTGGATGTACATGCGCTTGGGCATCTCCGGGTCGGCCTTCCCCGCCACCATCCAGCGCGAGTTATGGAACTTATAGCGGCAGTCATCAGCGGCCACAATATCCATCAACAAAATATATTTAGCCTTTTTATCAAGTCCGTTTATTCGGACTTTAAAAGGAGGAAACATTCTCCTGGAAAAAAAAAAATAAACCCGATTGCTTATTAGCCATGCTTTAATTTACATAAATACCAATATACATTTACTGAGTAAAGAGAAATAAATAATAAACTGCCATATATTTGATCTGATGTCATCATAAGGGCGATGGACTACTGCATTATATATATATATATATATATATATATATATATATATACACACCACTTTTTTTGAACGTTATTTAACAAAAACGGCTTATAAAAATAAGTATATTTAACTGCCTTACAACCCAGCATACAGACAACAAAATGTCGGTCACTAAACCTTCCAGAATCTGTATTTATCCACACTGGAAAACACGAGCAGCTATTTAAATTCGACATTCTGTGTCCATGATGATGGGGGGGGGAGATCATCATGTAAACCCGGGATATATTTACACCCCTAGACAAAACCATTAACGTGTGCACTTAGATACATTTTTCCTTTTATAATTTCTGATCAAAGGAATTTTTACGGATCGTTTTTATACATTTAAAGTCAAATACAGACTCAGTCTCAGACAAACCAGTAATGAATCGATGAACATTTAGGATAAGGATGAGGAACAAAGCTGCAAAGTGAGTCATTACCTGCCAGATTTAGTAATAACCATTTCTGTTCCTAATTTGTGGAACTGGTCCCATAGATCCTTCGCTTCCAGTGTGACTTTTGGATCATCTTCCACCTCTTCCTCCGGCTCGAGACTTTTGAGGCTGCGGAGATGAGCGGCCTGGTGGTGGTGAGTGAGCGCCGGATGGAGCGCTGCCTCGGCGGCTCCGGCCAGACTGTGCTCCGGGAGCGGCTTGGTGAGAGCAGCGGGCGGCAGCGCGAGAGCCGGGAAGAAGGAGGGCTGAGCGGCCGCCAGGAACGCTGACATGGGGAAGTCGGTTGGCCGGTGAGCGTGGAAAGGGTGATAAGCCATGGCACTGCCTGAAAAAACTGGATCTCTCATCGGTGCATCCAAAATCGCTGAAAAATGTGATATTTAAGTAATGTTTTTTCCTTTCAAAGCGGCGCTTATCCAGCAGGAATAGACCGTCAGAGTGTAAAGAGAGGAGGGAGCGGAGGGAGCCTGATCCTCCACTACAGCACAGAGTTTCTGTATTGTCGCTGAAAAGAGAGCAGAGGCAGAAGGGAAGCAGCACTTCAGGGTCCCTTTAGCTGCCGATTTCACCAAGTCTTGGAGGTCAAAGTGAGCGCAGAGACACTCTGGAAGTGTGTCGGCTTCCTGCCGCTCTCATAAAAACAGGATCAGTCTGTGGACGCTGATGTCCATCTCATAGTCTAAGAGAGAAGCGAAGCGGCTTGAGTTCCTGCCCTGTCCACTGCGCAACTGTAACTCTCACACGTCCTTCCTGCTCCGTCCCAGTACTAATGAACCAAGCCCCCTTGATTGCTGATTTTACGCTTTTCGGACCAATTGTGAGCCTCCATAGGCGTGGTTCTGACAGCTCCGGCCAGGCCCAAGAAGAGAGGGGGTGGACAAGAAGGTGTCGGAAGCATTAGCAGTAAGAAAACATGTCAACAGAATAAAATATTAACCAATGACAGAAAAGCAGGGGAACTCCCTCCCACACGTCGGAGCCGGGCGGGTCAGCGCTCATTCCGCAGCCGCTGCACCGACACACACCAAATCCATCAGCTTTGCGCTTTATCATCCCGATGAGACGATGCCAGCTTTGCCAGAGACACCAAATTCCCTTCCGATGCACTGGAAACCAGGAATTACGATGACTGAGCTGAATTGTCTCGCTCTCTCGTATTCAACCTATAATCAATCTACTCAAATCACGCGACTCTGGTGATGCACTTCTTCTTCCGTCCGAGGAAAACACATTTCCACGTGCTTTTACAAAATGATTTGGGCGTTAGAACTCAAATAGTCCAGTAGGTCGCGATCCCAAAACAAGACCTATAAAATGCTACAGATTACCAAAGCAGCCTGGTCCTCAGTGCACAGGGGGAAATTAGGAAAGGATCCGTTTGAGTTGTGAAATATTAGATGTGTTTGATCTCATCACTAACCTGGCATCAGAAGAGGCGACTTCAAAAGGACACTGGCACTTTAAACGCACTTGGGTGGGGGGTGGGGTGGGGGACAAGGCTTTATGCAATACAAAAAGACAAGACGAACGGAAGGAATATGAAGACTGTAAAGATAAGTTTGGTGAGTGGCTTTTTCTTGTTGAACCTGTTAATCTGCTTCATATCAGTGAATAACATACTGAGCGACTTGTAGCCTATAGATGAGAGATTTCAGCACATCAGCAGCACCACTAACAGCACTCTGTGATCCTCGTATTAATCCTTGTTTCAAGATAAACATTTAATTTATGGCTTCACAGGTATTAAAATAGGATTTTTTAAATGCTAAAGTTATATATAAAATCACCTTAGTGAAGAAAAAGAGAAACCCCTCGAGTGAAGATGTTGGTTGTAAAGTGCACTCGCGGTAGTGTTATAACGCAGTGTGTTAGTGGACAGGACACTGAAGTGGATATAATGTTTTGTATTCAGCTGCTTGGCGCCAGTCGGTTATTATGATGGAGCGCAATAAGAAATGCACAGAGGCATACTGATCTTAAAATGTTCAACTGCGTGCTTTTCTGTTCAAAATGTCAATGCTGTTAATTACTGATAAAACAATTAAAAAAGAAGATTGAGCCATCAGATAACAGCAAGCATTTTCCCAAATAGCCAGCGTCAGATATCCTAAACAAGGTCTGTTCTCTCTTTCACACGTTATAACGAAGGAGCTGCTGTGGAAAAGTGCAGGGACGAGCCGGGCTTCCAATTAACCCTTTAGTGGCCCAGTCACTAGCCACACACACACACACACACACACACACACACACACACACACACACACACACAGTTACACATGCAAATGAAATCTAATCTAATGACTACAATGTTTAATGCGGATAGAACACTTGTTTACAGATTATTTTGTGTGTAGTAACATGTTAATTCGATGTATTAGATTAAATATATATTTAAAAAAAATAAAAAAAGACACGACAGTAGTCAATCCAAGCTCTACACAGTTTTATTGTCAACAGAAAAAAAGAATATGTTAATTTATGTATTTTGCCTATTTAATATTTGAGAAGCAACATAAATATATTTACGAAAGCAATGGGGGAAAGAAAGCACACTCATTCATTCTTACATTTTAATAGTTCAATCGTGTTCATCAAAGTGGAGTTTAGTGTCTCACAAACATCTCAGAGATACTTGTTGCAGAAATGCAGCATTCCTAAACGAGTGGCGATAGAAATTTTGAACGTGATTTAATAATGTAAAAACAAAATCATGTAAAAATAACCGAGCTATAAAATATAACTTGTGTATGGTTCGTAAATCATGCGAATCAAACTTATCTTGTAGTGACGACCAATATACAGCATTTGAATATTTTAATAGCCTATTTATCTCAATTAAAAATTACAACTCTAAGTTAAAAGAATTGCACTTTTTAGAAAACAACAAAAATACAAAATATGTTGTAGTTTTAGGCCATTTGAGCTAAATAATAATAATAATAATAATAATAATAATAATAATAATAATAAAGTATGTGTGGTATTTAAATAGGGATAAACTGGTATATATGAGACTTAGGAAATCAGAATAAAAATAATGGAAACAAAGAAACAAGGTTTACACTGGTGAAACTGCAGGTTGTAACTGCACCTTAAAATGTTCACATACTGAATTTTAAAACAACAATGAAACCAACTTTCAGTCTCTCTCTCTCTCTCACACACACACACACACACACACACACACACACACACACACACACACACACAGATTTATCTCAGATTTCTATGTTAGTTCCCCCCGGGTAATAAATTGTAAATGAAGAAGTGAGAAAAGCTAATTCATATAATTCACATTATATTGATCTTAGATGTTTAGGTCTAACCACATGATAAAGAAGTCTCTCCTTCTCTTTCTCTCTTTTTTATCTTCCAGTGGTTGGATTTGGCGGCAGTGCTGTGATTTGTTCATTAAGGCCTGTAAGCTCTCTCTCCTCTGCTGAAGTGTTTATAGGCTAAAGGGAGCCGCTGACTCGCCCTGATCAATAGTCTATGTTTGATCTGTGGCTTTAAACTGCGACACAGGACGATTTCAAGTGGAAAGAGATTAAGCACACATGGGAACGGTAATGGTTTTCCATGTATATACTTAAGGAACTAATCACATCAACAGAGTCACTGCAATTACGTCCGATTTATTTTTCCTAGGGCCTGGATACACACACACACACACACACACACACACACACACACACAGCCCGACGAGAATGTAATCAAGCGCTGAGCCATTATCACACATGACTTGAGAGTTGTTGATGCTGGAAAGTTCGCAGAGGCGCTGTTCGGGCTGTTCGCGGCCCGGTCCGCCGTTCAGCACAGCATTCCCTCACAGAGCCGCTGAAGCAGCGGGAAGGAGAGCTTTACTGACAGATTGCAAAGGATGAAGCCCATAGCTCGAGAACACTTTCCACCGGTTACTGAATGAATCATGTCACACCTTTATTTGCTCGTGTCAGACTTTGTGTTTGTGTATTAATTTTATAAAACACACACGACATGTCAATATTAGACTATATTATGATAGAATATTATAGATCCTGCTGGGACTTCTTGGACTCTTCTATCTTTCGGTCCACAGTGTGACTGGTTTCACCTCCGACTGTAAGTCCTTCAGCAGCGCTTTGCTCAGACAGATCAGCCACGGTTCTCTAAACACTCACTGCAGTCACTGCGTCCGACACTCAAACATTCAGCACACTGCACTACAACACGTGCTGTGCTATTAGTAATTAGTGAAGTATAATACTGTTTCACCCACACACACACAGAGGCCATAAGTTTAATAGGGCAGGGAAATTAACACTTTTACAAAAAAAAAATATTTATAAAGCATGCTGTATACGGTTATTTTCAGAAGAGAAGAGAACACGCCGCCATCAGTCTGAGTTCAACTCGTTCTTTCCTCATTGTATCCTTCATGGTTATCTGAAACATAAAAATAAACATGTTAATTCTCCCTATGTATGGTATGGAAAACTATTTTTTACACACACACACACACACACACACACACACACACACACACACACACACACACACACACACACACACACCACAGAATTAAGGTTAAATCCACACTGAATCATGGTGTGTCTGAATCACTGTGTGTTTTATGAATGTGTTTCTCCTTTTACAGAATAAACAACACATCTGAACATCAGCACACTGGATATGTAAACTACAGAGCAGTGTGTGTGTCTGTGAGTGTGTGTGTCTGTGAGTGTGTGTGTGTCAGTGTCTGTGTGTCAGTGTGTGTGTGTCAGTGGTCTCCCTGTGTCCTCATGTGTATTTAGCTGTAGAGTGAACGCTGGTGTCGATGACTCAGAGAATATTAAAATATTCCACAAAATAAAATAAAAGATATAAAACATAAATGAAGGGCGGCACGGTGGTGTAGTGGTTAGCGCTGTCGTCTCACAGCAAGAAGGTCCGGGTTCGAGCCCCGTAGCCGGCGAGGGCCTTTCTGTGCGGAGTTTGCATGTTCTCCCCATGTCCGCGTGGGTTTCCTCCGGGTGCTCCGGTTTCC